>JAEDXX010000068.1:0-585811 GCA_021725515.1 Epicauta chinensis
TTGTTTTTTTTTTTGGTTTGTGTAGTTTGTTTTTTGGTTTTGTTCTTTTTTTGAGTTGTTGGGTTTTTTGGCTTTTGTTGTGTTTTTTTTTTTTTTTTTTTTTTGTTTTTTATTTTTTTTTTTATGTTTTTTTTTTTTTTTATAATTTTGTTTTTTGCCGTTGTTATATAGTTTTTCTGAACAGACGACGTTTGTTGGGGCCCTGTATACCGTGTTTTTGTTGGCAACCTCCTGTTTTTTTTTTCTTTTTTATTTGTGTTTGTTTGCTTGTTTGTTTGCTGTTTTATGTACTAGATCATGTGTGGTTGGTGGGTTTGGTGTCTTGACGTGTTGCCGTTAGCTGTTGGTTTTGCTATATGTGAGGATATGGTTGTTTTTTTGTTGAGTGTTGGTGTTTTTTAGTTGTTATTTGGTTTGTGGGGGGTGTTTGAGGTGTTTTTAGTGTTGATGTGGGTTGGTAGTTTGGGGCTTCTGGTTTGTTGAGTTTTTGGGGTGGTTTTGGTGGATGTGGGGAAGGGTGTCTTGTGGGTTTGGGGGTTTTGGTGATTTGTTGTTTTGGTTGTCGGTGTGTATTTTTTTTGTTGTGGGAATTTTTTGTTTTTTGCCGGTTTTTGTGGTGTGTGGTGTGTGGTGGTCTGGGGGTGGGTTTTTGGTTGTTGTGTGTGTGTTTTTTTTTTTTTTGTTGTGGTGCGTGTTTCTGTTTTGTGGTTTAAATTTTTGTGCGTTTTGTTTTTTGTGATTGTGTTTTCGTTGTGTGGTTGGTGTTGTGGTGTTGGTGTTGTCTTAATGTGTTGTTTTTTTTTTTGAATGGGGTTTGTTTTGTTTGTGTTGTGGGGGTTTTTTTATGTAAGTGTTTGTGGTGTGGGTTGTTTTTTTTACTTTTTTTTTTTGGTTTTCTTTTGTTGTTGTGGGTGGTTGTGTGTTTTTGTTTTATTTTGTTGGTTTTTTGGAGGTTTTTTGGTTTTTTCTTTGTTTTTTTTTTGTTTGTTGTGGTGTGGGGTGTTTTGGGTTTGTGTTGTGTGGTTGGGTTTGTGTTGGTTTTGTGTGTTGTGGTGTGTTGTTTGGGTGGGTGGTGGTTGTTTGTGTTGGGTGTTGTGTGTTGTTGTTTGTGGTGTTGGTTTGTGGTGTGTGTGGTTTGGTGTTGTTGGGTTGTTTTGTGTGTTGTTTGTTGTGTTGGGTTGTTGGGGTTTTGGGGTGTGTGGTGTGTTGTTGTTGTGTTTGTGGGTTTTGTTTGTTGTGTGGTGGGGTGTGGTTTGGTTTTGTGGTGTTGTTGGTGGTTGGGTTGGTTGTGGTGTTTGTTTGGTGTGGTGTTGGGGTTGTGTTGGTGGGGTGGGGTGGTTGTTGGGGGTGTTGGGTTTTGTTTGGGGTGTTGTGTGTGTGGTTTGGGTGTGGTGGTTGTGGGGTGTGTGGGTTTGGGTTGTGTGGTGTGTGGTGGTGTGTTTGGTGGTGTGTGTGTGGGTGGTGTGGGTTTTGTTGTTGTGTGTGGTTGGGGTGGGGGGGTGTGGGTGTGGGTGGGTGGTTGTGTGTGGTGGGTTTGTGTGGTTGGTGTGGGTGGTGTTTGTGGTGTGGGTGGGGGTTGTGGTGTGTTGGTGTTGTGGTTTGGTGTGTGTGGGGTGTGGGTGTTGTGTGGTGTTTTGTGGGTGTGGGTGGTTGGTTGGGGTGTGGTGGTGTGTGTTGTGGGGTGTTGTGGGGTTGTGTGGTGTTTTGGTGGTGTGGGTGTTGTGGGTGGGGTGGTGGTTGGTGTTGGGTTGGGTGGGGTGGTTTGTGTTTGGTGGTTTTGTTGTGGTTGTGTGGGGGTTGTGGTGTGGTGGGGGTGTTGTGTGGTGTGGGGTTGGGTGTGTTGTGTTGTGGTGGTGTGGGTGTTTGTGGTGGTGGGTTGGTGGGTGGTTGTTGGGGTGTGGTTGGTGTTGGTTGGGTGTGGTTGTTGGTGGTGTGGTGTGTTGGGGTGTGTGGTGGGGTGTGGGTGTGTTGTGTTGGGTGGGGTGTTGTGGTTTGTGGGTGGTTGTTTGTTGTGGGGTGTGTTGGGTGGTGGTGTGGTGTTGTGGGTGGGTTGTTGTGTGGTGTTGTGGGGGGTTGGTGTGTTGTGGGGTGGTTGGTGTTGTTTGGGTTGTGTGGTGGGTGTTGGGGTGTTGTGGTTGTGGTGGTTGTGTGGGGTGTTGGTGTGGTGTTGGGTGTTTGTGGGTGTGGTGTTGGGGGGTGGGTGTGTGGTTTGTGGTGGTGTGTTGGGTGGTTGTTGGTGTTGTTTGTGGGTGTGTTTGGTTGTGGGTGTGGTGTGTTGTGGGTGTGTTGTGGGTGTGGTGGGGTTGGGTTGTTGTGTGTTTGTGTGTGGTGTGTTGTGGTTGGTGGTTGTGTGGTGTTGTGTGTTGGTGGGTTGTGGTGGGTGTGTTGGTGGTGTGTTGTGGGTGTGTTTGGGTGTTGTTGTGTGTTTTGGTGGGTTGGTTGGGTGTGTTTGTTTGTTGTTTTGTGTTGTTGTTGTGGTTGGGTGTTGTTGTGTTGTGGGGTTGGTGTTTTGTGTTGTGTGTTGGTGTTGTGTTTTTTGGGTGTTGTGTTGTTGGGGTGGGTGTTGGTGTTTTGTGGTTTTTTGTTGTTGGTGGGTGTTTGTGGTGTGTGTTTGTGTGGGTGTTTTGTTTGGTTTGTTGTGTTTGTTGTGGTTGTTGGGTTTGTGTTGTTGTTTGTGTGGTGTTGTTTTTGTTGTTTGTGTTGTGTGGTGTGGTGTGTTTTTGTTGTTTGTGTTTGTGGTGTGGTTGGTGTGTGGGTGTTGTGTGTGGTTTTGTTTTTTGTGTGTTGTGGGGTGTTGTTGTGTTGTGGTGGTGTTGTTTGTGTTTTGTGGTTGTTTGTTTTGTGTTTTGTGTTGGGGTGTGTTTGTTGGTGTTGTTGGGTTTGTTTTGTGGTTTTGTTTTTGTGTTGGGTGTTGTTTGTTTTTTGTTTGTTTTTTTTGCGTGTGTGTCTTTTTTGGTGTGGGTCTAGTTTCTTGTTGGTTGTGATGTATGTTGCTTGTTTGTGGGTGTGTGTTTTGGTTCTTGTGTGTTTGTTTGTTGTTTTGTGTTGCTGTTTGTGTGTGTATTGTTTTGTGTGTGTTTTTCTTTTTGTTTGTTTGTGTTTTGTGGGTGTGCGTGTGTGTGTGTTTTGTTTGTGTTTGTCTGTGTTTGTTGTTGTTTTGTTGTTTGTTGTGTTTGTGTTTGTTATCTGTGTCTCTGTGTCTATTGGTGTTTTTTGTTGTGTTTTTTGTCTGCTCTTGTATGTGTGTGTTGTGTTGTTTGTTTTGTTTTGTTTTGTTCTTTTTCTATGTTTGGTGTTTTTTTTGTGGTGTCTCTCTGCTTTTTTATCTGTCTTTGTTTTTTCTTTTTATTTTGTTTTTTTTTTTTTTTTTTTTTTTTGTTTTTCATTCTCTTTGAGAATAATAATAAAGCCTTCAATTATTTACCGCTTAATTATCATTAAACTGGCATTCTAAGTTAATAAATAACCCTCCTATTTGTCGTTTTCGACATCCTTGGCCAGTGGCGTAGTGAACATAACTGTCACTTTATTGGCACCGCCTTCCTGTCACAATTTTTTCTAATTTAAAACATTATTTTGCGCCCCTCTGCTAGTGGCGCCTGTGACTTGATAGACCTCCTTGCCTCTTACCACTCATCGCTACTGTTCTTGGCGTTGTTACGAATTCCACTTTTATAATTTGACTGTTGCACAATTAAACTGTGATTTTATAAAGATTCTTTATTATTACTATGTACAAAACTATGTTTAAACAATTAGAAAAATATTATTAAAGAAAAAAATCACAAAAATAATTATTAAAAGTGTTTATTTAAAAAGCAAAAATCAAACAATAAAATTATTTAAATCTACATAAAATAAAGCAACAACATTTAAATAAAATAAAATAGAATAAAATAGTTAAAAATGTGTACGGAAAAAACATTTGTTAAATTGCACAAAAAAAACCCTCAATTTGCATTTGCATCAGCATCATTTTTGATCCCTTCTTTTCCATCTTGAACTTCCCCAGTCCTCTGTTCTGTATGTCTAACATCTTCATTATCAACTACCTCCTCCTCCTCCTCCTCAACGCCACTGCCACCATCATCGCCCTCCACCTGCTCACCATCTTGATTCAAATCGACATTTTTCAATTGATCAACAATCGTCTCATCATTTGTCTCTTTGGACTCATCAACAGTCTTATCATTCTCATCATTCTTATCGTTATTTGGATGGCATTTTCTCTTATTAACATAACGTTTCCGACCACCGCCACGTTGCCATTCGTAATTATTATTACGTCTTGTTGTTACCCGACGATCTGGTACGTGTTTGATTGTTGGCAATTTAACGTTCTCATCCAATGTGTACGTATGCTGGCCGCTTGTTGTTGAAAATTCAATCTTTATATTACACGGATTCTCAATGTCTTGATTCTGTTGGGGCGGACGAGCTTTCTGTTGGTATTTCGGACGATTCTGCCAACTTTGCGTGAAATGCTAAACAAAACAATCAATCTGTGAATTATCACAAATCTAACCAGATAACTTTGGATTACTTTGGTTTTATAGTATTGTCTGTTGGGCGACTGTGGTTGTCGCTTATCGTTCTGTTCGTATGCAGAATCGTTTAAATCACAATTTGGATCAGCGGATGGTTGTTGGGCGCTTTCCTAAAATTCATTATATAATAATTTAAAAAAAAAAGTTTCTAATGTAATTATTTAATCAACTTTTTCGCTGCGCTTCTTATCTAGAACTTCACGTAAATCACGAACGCCGCGTGTGTTTAATAAACGCTGTTGACCGGATCTTGCCCGGTTCGAATAATTCATATTTCTCTTATGTTCCTGTATTCAAAGAATTATTATTGTGAAATAAATAAATAGAAAGCAATAATCAAGAAATTACCATAATGATAACAATGTCAGACACCTCATAACCTCAAATCTGACAGATGATAGTGGCGCCACCTGTACGTCAAACAGTTGTACTAAGATTGATTTATACGGGACGTACCATTGATACAGGATATTTCAATCATAGCCGCTCCCTTAATATATTGAAAATAACAATAAAACCGATTGATAACACTTTATCTGGTCTATATAGATAAATTGTAACACTCTCTGTTCTGAATCAGTTACACTATTGGATGCATGATCAATTACGATTGATATGTAGGCAACCCAAAATACTCCACAAAACATTCGAACTTGTTTTATAATAGAGCAATTGCATGTTTTCTAAATTTATTTCTTTTTTAAGTTTCAAGAAAGTTATTAAAACAAAATAAAGGAAAAAGATTTTAATAATTTATTTTGCAGGTATTTTATAATTATTTTTAAAAAATCTAAATTCAAATACCTGTGACGTCATTATATCGGTTGCGCAGCGCCACCACACGGTGTATTAACAAAATATAAATGTATATAGTCAATGACGTAGAGGTATCAAATATTCTACATCATTGTATATAGCGCAATTTTCATTGGCTGTCAACTGTAACGGATATAATGGCGTCATAAGTTGTTTGTTTGGCGCCAAAATTTCTTTTTTTGTAACTAATTTATAGAAAAAATCAATTTGTTGATCGAAAAAAAATTATCAGAATAGACTTTAGATAAATAATTCGTTCGGTACATATGAATTTGTAGCAATAAGTTCTCTATATTATTCGCAGGAGACAAATATACAAACAATCGACGGATTACGATCAGAATAAGTAACAAAAATCACGTAGTCGCCCTAAAAACCTGACAATGTTCGCGTGCTTTCTAGCCAGCTGCATGGGGCCACTGTAGATTGTTGCAGAAGTGTCGCCCTCTTACGGAACAATATAGCAAAACCGTGTTTTTATTCGAGAAATAAGATTACAGGTAAAAAACATTACATCGATAAGAAAACTGTATTTGTAAATTGTAAATTGAGAACAGTGCAAAATGAAAGAAAATTGTGGAATCGCTCACTTTACGTGCATAAATTGACTCTGATTCTGTAGCTAAAACATTAACACGTTCACATCAATCTAGACCATATCTATTAAAGTGAGTGGGAACGTGTTAATCACTTTTAAATGTATAAATCATTGTGTTGTTCATCATCATCATCCTCCAATAGTGTATATTTAGAAAAAATGTAATCTTTATCTGTATCGTTATCACTATTACCATCGTCTTCATTAGACAAACACTGTAATAAGTATCCAAATAATACAATAGCGATTATTACGACTCCAATCACGATATAACACAGTATTTCAACTAAAAAATACAATTTTTATTGTATTAAATCGAAATAAACATGAAGCGTCTTACAATTTAGACGATCTGTCGATTGATTTGTTGAATTCTGATCTGAAACGTACTGCGATAAATTCGTCAAAAGTGTAAAAGAATCCACTTGAAAGTATCCCAAAGATTTACAAAAACACTGTACGTAATTCAATGTAATCTTGATAGTTTCACAATCGAAATTCTGCTCATTTTGATAAACCACACACTGCAGAAAAATCGGAAACGTCAACGATTTAGGTTCGATTCTGATACACGACTTTTTTGTTTTATTCACAAACTCACCCGCTGTTGTCCTGTTTGATTCGAATTTAACGGTAACCACACGAAATTCTCGATTGATTGATTGATTTGTTGGATATTTGTTGTGAATAATTTCGCCATAAAAACGTGATTTGTACGATTGAAATAATTCGTTAGAATCATTTTACCGAGACACAATTGTGTCGTATCGATCTGTTGGCGATTCAGTTTGATTTTCGCTCCCATTTTCCATGCGTTACGTTCGAACGGAATCGTATGGAAATTATTGAAGGAATTTCTATCGAATTTCACCAATGATACGATCGAATGTTGTAATTCTACAAAATTAAAATTAGAAAAAAGTATATAATTGTATCGATACTACCGATTCGGATGATTTGCGGTCTTTTGTAGAGTCTTGCGCACAGAATTGTTAGGTAATCCTCTAATTTCTTCAAAAATTGCATTTTCATATCGACTACTTTATCCGGATTTCTCATATTGAAAATCAACGATTCTGTTGTTTGTAAATACGTTCGAATATCGTCGATTGTTGGGCGATTTTCTTGTGGTTTTGAGAGGATTTTCCGGCGGATATAGCGCGAATTATCGATAACAACATCATAAACATTATCATGGAGTTTGAGCAATTTCTACAAGAAAACTATCAACTCTTTGAAATAAAATTGAAGAAAAACCCACATAAGAGAGTGTTTCCGGTATTTGTAGATCATAATTGAATTTATTGATATTTCCAATCAAATCCTTGGCGATTTGCTTATAATTGTAATCTTCGAGCTTACGATTATCGGTAAATTCCAATAATTCGTCAACTTTTTGCGTCATTTTCGCATGAAGCAAACGCCGACAATTTGCCAAATTTTCGCTATTATTTGTAGTTTTATAATAACTGATTAGTGTGAAGGCGAGCGAGAAGGCGCGATAATTCTCATGATTCTCAATCAGATTACTAATTTCTTGGATTTTCGTGTTGTAAATCTCGACTTTTGGTGGAATTGTCTTGACTGTCGGTCCGACAATCCTATTACAGAAACTATAAATATCGCAAACTTCCGCAAAAATCTGGACGCCTTTATCTACAATTTCTAATATTAGCTAGTCGAATTTAGTAGGGCATCAATCACCTGAAAACGGCAGCACAACATCAATTGTATTCGTTTCTAATACCGCTGTCGCAATGATCTCTTCTTCCTTATAGAAATATCCAAATT
The DNA here is from genome assembly GCA_021725515.1 of Epicauta chinensis. Taxonomy (NCBI): domain Eukaryota; kingdom Metazoa; phylum Arthropoda; class Insecta; order Coleoptera; family Meloidae; genus Epicauta; species Epicauta chinensis. Next base: position 7,753 of record JAEDXX010000068.1, read on the forward strand.
TGTATAAAATCGGTGTATTGTTGGTGTTTTCGATTCGATTAGACGATACTGTGAAGATCGTGACGAAAGCTTCACCGGTTTCAGGCACGATTTCCAGCCGTTCAATGATCGGCGGTTGTTGAGTGCGCACAATCACATCCGACGATACGGTGATTGGTTTCGATTCGTACAATAACGGTTCGTTCTCATTGTCATCTTCATAATCGTCAAGTGGTGCCGGACAAGTCACCAACAATCGGAATAGATAGCGCTTATCACCCGCCAAACCGCGCCAATTGTTTTCGGCCGGCGGTATTATCAAATCGTATTCAATATCTGTAGTGTCGTTACTAAATTCTTGTAGCTCGATCAAGAAAAGGTCCTGTTTTACGGTGATATTCGAGAGTTTGCCCGGTTCGCCTGGCTGAAATTGTGTTAGTAGTTTTATAGTTTTTTTTTGGGGGGGAATTTTTGGATAATTACAACAGTTTTTAGGTCCAAATGGTCGTCGATTGTCGTCCATTGTAACGTACAAAAAGACCGCAATTGACGGACTGTCGTCGGTATTCGGATCTCTAATAACGGATTAAACGGATTCTCGACTTCGACAATTTCTATTGACGGTGCCGATTTGACGACATTCACAATACAATAATCGCTGGCTTCGATATCGTCTTGACTTGCTTTCAAATCGATGCGATACCTTGAAATCTCGACGTTTTTCCACGTGCGTAAAGTAATTGTAGCGAACTTACCGACCCTGCGTTTGGAAACCCTGCTCGATCTCGACTTCATCCTGATAATGCTGGAATACACACGACACATTCGTGCTAATATCAATACACGACCACAATATTTGCATGTCTTGCTCGGCGCCCCTATCATAATTCCTGATATTAGCACGAATATACACCGGAGAATGTGGACTGTAAGTTGAGTATTTGTTCGGAAATTCTGCGGATAATCCTTTGCTTGCAATCGAGAATTTGCGGTGAGCCTACAAATGAGCTTTTGTGAATTATTTCGATTTGAGTGGTAGGTACTCAAATCGAGAGACTTGCGCCAAAATTCCGCCCTGATCGCCAAGTAAATCACACGAAATTCGATAATTGCGTTCCACTTGTAGCGTAAACGGTGGTATCGTTAATTGTGAACCGATTTCTTGGAAACGATCCAATAGTGTACCATTTGCGTCGAATAATTGCCATTTGAACGAGAAACGCGTAATATTAGAACAAATCGAATAATCTGCAACTATCAAATAATCAATAAAATTATAACTTCGATCTGCACTCAGCAATTTCAATTGGATCTGCGGCGAAGTCTCCCCGATTTCACCATTATAATCGAGAATGATTCGATTCTGTTTGATTGGCGTCGTATTATTGTAAAAGTCCACAATAATAATGTATCGGAAACCTGGAATTAACTATATAAAAGACGACTTGTAACAATTGAGTTTTTCTAAAATTATTCACCATTGAATTGGGAATAGCAACCTGGCTGTTATTCTTGGAATTCTCCAAAATTCTCGACAGATTACGTACAGCTTGCCATGCTAATAGTGTGCGCCGTTGTACGTTCTGTTTGTAATCGACTCGCAAAAAATCCACATTAATCGTGTAAATCAAGCCGAATTCCGACCGGTCGACAATGCTTCAAGCAAACAACAATCAAAACCGATGATTTAACACACGTTTAAATTACCGTATTGTGGTGGAATTTGAGGGTGATTCGCGGACGGTGCCGTTTTTCTCACAGACACTCTCCGGAGCGCCCAACAAATACGTGAAATCCTACGTTTTGTATTAGAATCAGGATAAAAATAGGGAAAATAAATAAATAAATATTCACCTCTGTGTTGATTGGTTTGTAATTGAGTACAAGTAAATTGAGTAAAATTAATGGGAAAATACCCATTTTTTTGTGTATGTCAATACCAAACTACCCTGGTGTAGTAGTGGTGGTTAATTGATTATTTTTTATTTTATTTACTTTGTGGGAATTACTATTTGAATTCAACGTTACTATAACAACAATTACCGTATGTTATTCCACGAAATACATGGAATAATTCCAATATATGAGGTGTCCATTAATTGATGTGTCCGGGGCGTTATATGCAAGAGGTCAAAAGTAACGGTTCTTTAGGAAGTTTTCTTGAACAGAGTTCATAATTTATCACAAATTTTATGACAAATTTTAGCTTTATTTTGATATTTTTTATTTGTAAAAAATGATAGTTTTTGATAATGCTATAATCGATTTCTGGGAGCAGATGTTTGGCATGTCATAGATCAATTCTTACATACAACAGTGGCGGTAGTTCCAAGAAGAAAGATTGACACGTTCACTAAGATGACGAAGGGTAGAGAAGGGCGTGTTTTACAACTCTATTTTTTGTTCTATTTTCTCTCTTTTTTCTTGACTCATGTAGGCGGTGGCGAAATTCTACTGATTCGCCTTGATGGAATGCCTGCCCTATATAATGCATCCCCAATTAGTTGAGTAATATTTTGTGCATATTCTACATGTATAGAACAACAATTTCCTAGCATTATTCTACGAAATACACGGAATAATTCCAATATATGAGGTGTCCATTAATTGATGTGTCGGGGGCAGATTATCTAATAATCATTTTAAACACGAGTAGTTTAAGGCGTTATACGCAGTCAAGAGGTCAAAAATAACGGAATTTTTCTTGAACAGGCTTTATAATTTATCACTCTGGAAATTCCTGTTTGTAATGTGACAAATTTTCGCTTTATTTTGATATTTTTTATTTATAAAAATGTTAATTTTTGATACTGTTATAGCTGATTTCTGGGAGCAGATGTTTGATATGTCGTAGATCAATGGCTGTAGTTCCAATAAGAAGAATTGAGACGTTCACTAAGAAGAGTGTGTTTTACAACTACAATTCTATTCTTTTATCTCTTTTTTGACTCATGTACAAATTGTAACAGTAGGCGGTGGCGAAATTCTGCCGATTCGCCTTGATGGTGAATGCCTTCCCTGTATTCGTTGAGTAATATTTTGTGCACATTCTGCATGTACTAAAACAACAATTACTGTGCGTTATTCTACGAAATACACGGAATAATTTCAATATATGAGGTGTCCATTAATTGACGTGTCATGGATGGATTGGGGTTCTGGATTTTGTGGAAATTTATATTTTCCACTGTAAAGACAGCCACTTCACAGATGCAATCTAGAGGTCGAAAATAACGATTTCTTAGGACATATTTTCGCTTTATTTTGATATTTTTTTCCTTTAAAAATGATAGTTTTTGATGCGGCTATAGTCGATTCCAGGGAGCAGATGTTTGGCATGTCGTAGGTAAATTCTAAGATTGACACGTTCGCTATCAGGAAGAGTGGGTTTTACAACGCCATTCTTTTATTGATTCGTACAAATTTCAACAGAGGGCGGTAGCGAAATTCTTCCTATCCACCTACATGGATTGCCTACCCTGTATACGTAAGAGAGATCGATTTTTAGAGAACCCCGACTGCGTATAAACCCTTAATGCATCCCTAATTAGTTGAGCAACATTTTGTGCACATTGTTTTGGTGAATAGCATATTAATGAAGTGTGCTAATTAGTGGACACCTGTCACATCCAATCGACTTATCGTTAATTATCGATTAATAATAAATAATTGACGCTCAAGTTCAGCCCCTTAAGTTGACTAAACTAATCTTGAATTGTAGTAAAACAATTAAATAAATTGCTATAGTTGCCATGCTCTAAAAAAATTGGAAATTATAACGATTATTATTATTATTATTTTTAATAATATTGGATAATTACCGATGATAATAGTTCACGATTAACCACCGTATACCCCCGTAACGATACTTTGGGTGGATTCATTTGTAGAGCTGTTAGAAATAGATCGATTTCTTTCGCCGTTTGTTGATCAACCGTTGATAATTGTATCGACATTAATGTGACTTGTACACGATTTGCAATATTTATCGATGCACGATGTGAACAATCACAAAATATAAATAATAATACTAAACAATAAGTGGCATCAACTAACAGACCAATCTCTTTGAATGTGAAACGTATACCATGATCGACGATTTCCGATGTAAAACCATAGATCTGCAACACAAACTGTGTTTAAAAATATCGGTGGTAGGAGCCGTTTCACGCTGGAGTAACCGCAATAAGGCGTGGCTTAGCTGGAGAGGGGACACAAGCGATTCTGCCACTTACCGCCACCGTTATGTTGGTCATCATGAACAGTATATATGTGGAGTAGGTGCGTGAATAGGCATTCCCCAATTTCTGTACCATTTCACTCAATTGCAACCATAATTTCCGGTAATGTGCTATCAGGTAAGCGGAACAATTTTCAGAGATATCCTGTTGTTTTTTTTTTGTGAAATAATTTGCGTACTTTCTTTTAAATGTATTTCTTTACCTTTTGGAAAACCTCAGCCAGTGCTGTGCTAGCATTACCGATTGCTCTACAATTAATATACCATAATGCACAATTCATATTTATCATTGTGATTATATGTAAATAGCCAGTGGTGTGATATAGATAGAAGCCATCTAATAAAGCGCTTAATGTTAACAGAAAACCAGCTGCTAGAATTAAACAACCCGAACTGATAATGACGATTAGCGTACTCAAATAGGGAAATTCCAGGTTTCTTCCTAAAATATCAAAAAACCTATAGTATATACGATGACTTAAGCGATTGAAGTCAAAACATTTGGCGCAGATTTGACTTTAATCGCTTAAGTCGCTGCGATGACTATACTTGTTTTGGGCCGAAACTCGTTTGTTTTACCTGTAATTTTGTAATAGCTCAACTGGAACCGTCCCCAACTGTTCTTATAATCGCACACTTCAAATGCCACACCCCATCCAACAAATGGTATAAAAAAATGCGGTATCAAATAGATTATAAACAAAATCGAATAGATGTATTCATCAAAACGTCTACTTTTATATAATAAAATTTCAATACGTTCCGAACCGATAAATATCACTAATCCAGTTGTTATAACATAGAAAATGTAAGCATAAATCATTGGTCCACTAGTCCAACTAAATGTGATTTTACCAATTTCACCTCGTTGAATTGGCATCACTGCCATCGTCTTCAATTCAATTGTTTCGTTTTTAATAGAAAATCGTTAAAACTTCAACGCAATAGGTATATACTTACACGGAATAGAGCTAAGAGTAATTTGTGATCGCGATAGAACTGATCGTGGATGTCAATCGTACGGCCATCGGTCTCGTCTAATTCCATACGTTTGGCCATCTCTTGGGCACGTGCACTGCCTCTTAACCATTTCGAAATCTGTTTTACATGGAGTTCTTTGCCGTAGAGATTCGCCAAATCGGCCACATCCATTCTAGTTGAGAATTGAGAAATGACTAACACCGGGTGCTAGTTTTATTGTAATTCGGGTAATTAAGGCGAATGATTGATGGCGAGGTCGACACTGACAGGTGTAATTATCGTTTAGTGTTTGCTCGTTATTTATTGAAGCAGGCGTTGGTTAAAATGTCAATTATAGATTGTTGCAGGTTATTGAGACACGAGTCGCAAGAGTAGGGGTTTAGGGAGGTTCGAATTTTCAGAATTTTTCTATGTCAAGGAAACTAGAGATTCCAAAGAGTTTATTTTATGTAATTTTTCTGGTAATGTGCAAAAGCGAAGTATGTGTAGATATAACTAAGTATTTTGCCTACGCCACTGGACATACTGTCTTTCTTCTCGCCTTTTGTAGCATTGATGTGTTTTCTCAACATTTACGGTTTCTCAAGCATTCATCCTAAGCTTAATCACATCCAAGACACGCCTTAAGTGGGTTATTCTAGCCTGAGACTAATAGAGGGAGAGACTGCTAAAGAAGAAAGACGGCTAGAGAGAGAGAGAGAGAGAGACTCATGGAGGCAAAGAAGTATAAAAGGAACAGACTAAAAGACGGAGAGAGACACTGCTAAGCAAGAAAGACAGCTAGAGAGAGAGAGAGAGAGAGAGAGACTGCTAAGGGAGAGAGACTTATAGAGGGAAACAGACACAAAGGGAAGAGATTAATAGAGGGAGGCACAGATAGAAGAAACGAGGCAGAGAGAGAGAGAGAGACTCATGGAGGCAAAGAAGTATGAAAGGAACAGACTAAAAGGCGGAGAGAGACACTGCTAAGCAAGAAAGACAGCAGAGAGAGAGAGAGAGAGACTGCTAGAGGGAGAGAGACTGAAATAGGAAGAGAGACTGCTATAAGAGAGAGACTTATAGAGGGAAACATACACAAAGGTAGAGATTAATAAAGGGAGACATAGAGAAAAGAAACGAGGCAGAGAGAGAGACAGTGCTGGAGGAAATGGGGCGAAACATAGTAGAGAAAGACATAATGAGAGGTTAATAGACAAAGAGATGGGCACAAACCGGCAAAAGGAGAAACGACCACTTGTCGTCAAAAACAAACGAACGGAAATTATGAAGATCTGTAAAGTATGGAGCAAAACTTTGTACAGAACGTTCAAACCTCTTGGAACCTTGCGTTTTTTGTTTGTTCGGTATTTTTTTGAACTTTTTAATTACTTAAAAAAAAAGACATTAAATACTTTATTTTTGTACTCATATTTTTCAGTTTATTTTATCGTTTTAATTTCTGATTTATCACAAGAATTGAGTACATAGAGTTCAATTCGAATTTTACCGCTCTTTCACAAGCACTACTTTCCACTGCGTAGGTTAGTAGGCGTTTTCATTATAATCAAAGTTACTAGATTTGACAGATATGCTAGTAAAGTGAATTCATCGAGCAAAGGGTTACTATATTTGACAGATGTCCCGTTAAACAAAGTACCTAATCCCAAGATCTAGACAGAAACAATGAAATCCCTAAAAATATCACTATATTCAAGGGTACCAACTTAAATCTAGGAACCCTTTGGTCGATGAATTGTATAGCATTCCGCTAAGTAAAAGTACTACCACCTGAATACTGGTGGAAAATGAATAATAAAACGCAAATTATTATGCTTTTAAATAGGCCGTTATCTATGTAAGCAAAGGCGTATAGATTCAGGCGTACCAACTCTAATCTAGACACCTTTTGCTCGCCGGATCTAGTAAACTATCATTCCGCTAAGTAGAAATAGTACCACCCGAATGGTAAAATAAACAACAAAATACGAAAAATTGTTAATTTAACGACAGAATATCCTAAAAGCGACAATACCGATTCAACTTTTAAATAAACCGCCATAGATGACGCGTATGAATATCACTAGATTCGGGTGTACCAACCAAAATTTGATAAACTAAATTTACTGACCTAAGGGTTACTAGATTTGACAAATGTCTTGTTAAACAAACTACGTGGTCGCAGGATTGTAAACAAAGATATGGACACAAACAAATAAATCCCTAAAAATATCACTAAATTCAAGGGTGCCAACATAAATCTAGGAGCCCTTCGGTCGATGAATTTAGTATAAATGAACGTTCCCCCGAGGAATGCCGATGAAGATCAAGATTTCGACAATTTAAGAATATAATTTTTATTGATTGTTGAGACAATAGCCACAATTCAAATATAAATAAATTAGGTACAAAATCTATGTTATTAATAGGATAAGTTTTCCTCAAAAGAATTTTACAAAGAACAAACAAACAATTGCGTAGCAATGCTACAAGTATAAAAACGAACACTGATTATTGTATATGCTGATAATTCTAGTAATAATAATAATAATAATAATGATAATTGTATTAAACATTATAAAATGACAAGCTTGTATGATTATCAACACAATGAATATTTACAATTGTTTTTTCATTGATGACAAACTGTTTCCGAAAAAAAAATTACAAGAATTACAAATAAAACAAAACAAAACAATGACTAGAGATTCAGTTTGTCTTGATTTGGCCATGCAATTTTAGCGTCAGTCCTTTTATAAGCCAACATCGTGTGTTTGCCGTCGCTTAAAAAATCCTGCGGACACTCATTATCCATCAACATCACCTCTACAACAAATTACACACACACAATAAAGAATTCCTGCAAATACACACGATTATATAGAATTTATTACCTTCACCATCTGTTACACGATACAGAGCATAATCTTGTGGATTCGTGATTCTAGCCTTATGTGCAATAATATTACAAACATCCTTGGTAGTCATGTGTGGTTTAGCGGGCAGTGTTTTCGTTAAAATCGAACCGTGCAATTCATCAGGAACGACAACCTTCAATACTGACTGTAAATCAAGAGAATTGATTAAGGAGATTTTTGGATAAATTATTGGAGATTTCTTACATCGTTCTTTACGTGGCTTTTCACGTTCTCTTCACAGCTCTCTTTGAAATTTTTAAGTACATGAACGGCCGATGATAGTGTAGTTAGATAATAACCACCTTCACCGGATAATAGAGATGGATGTAGCAGGCCCCACATATATTCAGCTTCAATTTCGGCCGATACAAAACGCGTCTTCACCAATACCCATACGAATAATGGTAGAAAATCATCGGCGCCTAATTGAGCAATTTTACTACTACCACCACCACCGCCGCCACTGCAATCATTCGTTAATTGTCCAGTTTTAACTGAATTAAAGATTGTTGCAATTGCTGCTAATAAATATTCCAATTTTTCTAATGGTGAATCGGCTTGTTGTAATTTATTTAAATACTGTTGGATCTGTTGTAATGCATTCTCGGATGGTAGCGTTATTTTTGATTTTATTGCTAATTCACTGATCGGCCGTGTCGATGCATATTGGATATTATCAGATAATAAACGTATTGCACCGGTTTTATGGTAATGGTCCAAAAATAGTTTTTGTAAATGACTTCTTAACGGTTTCACGACTAATTTATGCATGACACCTTCTAGGATTGCATCTAAATTTAGAAATTCGGTCGACTTTAACTGAAAATAGATACAATTTCAAAAAAAGTGTTGTAAAAAAATCGACGCTACTCACTTTACTACGCTCCCGTTCAATTTCCTTATAGAATCCCTTCTCCCCATGCTTGACTAAATAATTCTTCATACCCGACATGAATTGCCGCATATTCCTCATAACAATCTGTGGATTTGTTTCTTTACTATCACACGTACACGCTATAAAATTATCAATATTTTGAGCAAATGTCGTATTTTTATCTTGTGCCAATTCTAAAGCATACGAACGTATCGTGGCACCGATAGCACGTTGTCCATTCGGATCACGATTACTACGTAATGCTTGTAAACGTGGCGGTGCCAATAATGGATCTAAACGATCTTTAAAGCTTTTCGATCGATTTAACGTTACTTTTGTACTATTTACAGTATCATCAGTCTCTGTATTTGTCATAGTTTGACTTAATTCCGTCCATGGATCAGAGAATTCCGTTAATTCACTAATCTCGGATGGTGGTGGTTTCGGTATACGGCGATCATCAACATTATCATAGGCCGACATACGGCACAATTCCTCATCGGTGGTTACTTCAACTGAACTACGGATGTCCGGAAATCTATAAAAATCACCACGTATATTAAACTACCAGCCGTATCCCCGCGACATTGTACGTCACATAAAATTTCATTTTCGCAATTAAAGTGACAACTGACAGGTGAACGTATTGAAACAATATTGCACTTTTTAGCCACGTTAGAGGGCGAATTTTCAAAAATCGTTTCTTAGTGAGCGTTTACAACACCAAAGGAATATATATGCCAAATTTAAAGTCTATCGGACGGATAGTTTCGGAGATATCGTGATGAGTCAGTCAGTCAGTGAGTGGGAAATCGCTTATATAGATGGGCAGATCCATTACTTTTCACCGATTTTTTTCCCGAAAGTGGGTCAGAAAAGGAGGTGATCCTGAAAATTTGAGCCAGATAAATTCAAATCCGGCCGCTAGAGAATATTTTGAAATTTGAAAAAAGTCGTTTTTCGGCAATTTTCAAAAATTTATATCTCAGCTTCCGTATAACTTAGAGATTAGTTCGAGACTGCATTTTTCTCGGTCAACCCTGTATTTTCAAGAAAAAAATATGCCATTGATCCAAACTTTAATTCGGGTTAGTTGTACGCTTTCAACTGAATCACTGTTTTCGCGAAATTCCAACTATATTTAAAGTCGTGTCAAATCTACAATTTTTGAAATAGGGAGATAATCAAGGTCTCAAATTTTTTGTTAAGGTAGGGACTGTTGATTGACACCCTATTTTACTTTGATTATAACTATTTCTTTATTGTACAGCAACGCAAACCTAGGACGTTTCTTAAAAATCGCCATTTTGAGACACCCATAACTTTTTTATATCAACTCCTAATCTTTCAAAAATTTCAGAGAGTATACTTCGCTTAATCCTTAAACAGCCATGAGAGTTTCAAGTTTGGAGTAGAAGTGAGATCGGAGCTATGAATTTTCAAAAATGTTAAATTTTTAATTCAATATGACATTATTTGGACTTTCATTTATTGTTAATAACAAAGTGGAAAATCAAATTTTTTTAATTTTTCCAACGGGGATCTTTTCTAATGCCCTTCAAGAATAGCTCCAAGAAGTGGAAAAAATTTGAAGTTTTTATTTTAATAATTATCAGGGTTTTTATGTAAATTTTAAACTTGTAAAAATTAGTTAATTAACAAAAGCATATCTAATAGAATAATTACGGGAAAAAAATTTTTTCAATGGATTCTCGTTTATTCAAGTGTCTAGAAAGTGAGTAATTTTTTTTTATTTCTTAATATTGATATTTAATGGGTTAAAATTATTTTTATTGTTCAAGAGTCCGTGTCGGTCAGCGCACGCGGAACGCGCGTCACCACTTTTTAGCGCTATTTCCGCCTCAAAATTAAAATAATAAATATTAGTGGTAGTTCCAAAAGGTGGGACTCTTTGATCGGAAATTTCCTCCTCTTTAAGGATCTTTTTTCAAATTTCGATTATCTCTAATAGTTTCCGAGATATTTGTAAAAAACCAAACCCCAATTTTTTTTTAGTAAATTGTTTATAACTTTTGCAAATTTTGCCGGCGCACCTTCAAATTTTTCAAAAAGTTTCTAGAAGTCATTCTGAATCGAATGAGCGCTGGATCATAATTTGAAATTCTCATGGCTGTTTAAGGATGAAATGAAAGATTAGGAGTTGATATAAAAAAGTTATGGGTATCTCAAAATGGCAATTTTTAAAAAATGTCCCAGGGCTGCGCTGCTGTACTATAAACAAATAGCTTTAATCAAAGCAAAATAGGGTGAAAACCAACAGTCCATACCTTAACAAAAATTTTGAGATCATGATCATCTCCCTATTCCAAAAACTGTAGATTTGACACGACTTTAATTATAGTTGGAATGTCGCGAAAACAGTGATTCAGTTGAAAGCGTACAACTAGCCCGAATTAAAGTTTGGATCAATGGCATATTTTTTTCTTGAAAATACAGGGTTGACCGAGAAAAATGCCGTCCCGAACCAATCTCTAAGTTATACGAAAGCTGAGATATAAATTTTTGAAAATTGCAAAAAAATTGACTTTTTTCAAATTTCAAAAAATTCTCTAGCGCCCGGATTTGAACTTATCTGGCTCAAATTTTCAGGATCACCTCCTTTCAGTGATCAACGCGCGCATACTTTTATCGAAAAGTAATAGATCTGCCGAGATATAGATTAAGATTGAATTTATTAAATAGGATTTACCGTTTTGATATCATCTGTTGTACGGTGATTCGATCGTCCGGATCCGGTGTATCCGATTGTAATGCAGATATCAATGTTGGTATCATTTGCCAATCTGAATCGTAATCAGTCTCCGATTCCATTGTAACATCACATTCACTACCCATAAACGTCCATCCATTATCCACTTGCCAGCTATCATTTACCTTCGGTTTAACCGAAGGCGGTTGTACTGGCTTCACTTCGGGCCGTTTCAAACCGGTCAATCGTTGTTTCGGACTCAGATTATCCACTGATGATGATGACATAACACCATTAAAATCATTAGAATCGGTACGTTCTAAACCGGTGGTTAATGGTGAATGTACTAATAATCCGGGAGGATTTGAATGGCGTTGTTGTAGAGAATGTAATGGTCGTCCCAATAAACGTCGCGGTATTGCAATCGGTTGTTGTTGTTGTTGTTGGGTTAACGAATCTGCTGGTTCAGCATAGAAGGGACTGTTTTGTTTTGTTGTAGCATTCTCACCGGGTGATTGTTTGGATTGTTGTGTTGTCGGTGTACTGCATTGGCTTGGTGTTGAATCAGGCGGTGGTGGTGGTGGACTTAAAACGTTTTGATTCAACGAAACAATATTTGGTGTATGTTGTAATAGATCAGGTGATGCTAGAGTTGGTTTAGTTTTCGTATTCTCATTCGTCCAAACATCCTCATAATCACTAATCTTATCACCTAAACCACTACGATAATACAACATTGTTGGTGAATCGACAATATCACTCTCTTGATAATGTTTAGAGAGTTTGTGTTTAGAACGTTTACTATGTCGCGATGTTTTCGTTATTGATAACGGTGATAATGTATCAGGTGATAATAAACTATTCGGATCGGAATTGGGCGATAATACTGATGAACCGTTCGGTGATAATACTTGTTCGATCGATTGTTGTTGCTGTTGGCGCCGCAAACTGCCCTTTGATGATATCGTTGAGTTGCATTGTCCTTCCGGTGACATACGTTTCGGATCACAGTGTACATCAATTTGCGATTGTGGACTTTGTTGTTGTTGTTGCGAATTTACGCTGAACGTAACCGTTGTTGTTACCGTAAAATTGCTTTGTTGTGGTGTTGATGGTTTCGACCATCGTGGTGGCGGTGGTGGTGGTGTTTTGCTTGCAATACTATTACTTTTGACTAGATCTCGTTCCGGTTCCAGCATCGTCATCAAATTCAACGTATTCGGTCTAGTTGGTTTCTCTTTAACAATCGGCGTTGATGGTTCGGCTGTTTTAAATGTCGTCATCAATGGATTCAAATTCAATACTAAATCAGCATCTGGACTGGATACCGTTGATGTTGGTGGACTGTACCGCCAAAATTCCTGTCCTAATAGTGCTAATGATGATAATTGTTGACGTGTTTTCGCTTCACGTATCGCTTTCGGTAATATTAACTGTACGGGTAATTCATCACAACAACTAGCGTAATGTGCTATTAATGCTGGTATCGAATCGAAACGATTCTCACTGGTTTCCAAGCCCAAACGGCCATCAGTCGATTGAATTAAATAATGCTCAATGTACGGTCCTTTATCGGGTGGTAAACGTACTGATAATGCCATCGTCTCTGATTGTGATGATTGACGGACAACGAAACAACCCTCTTCTTTACCTTGAAGTAGATGGAAAGCACCGGCACGCTGTATACCGGGCAAAAACCAAATCGGATGTGAACGTAGTAAACGTTCGGTTAAACCAATATCACAGGTGGCTCCATAACCCGTTTCATCACTATCTTCACTGCCAGCATCCGAACCACCACCGTTTGATGATAGTAACGATTCACCAGATACGGATCGTGATGGTGGTGTTAACGGTGGTGGGATACGTGAAACGAGTGGTGGTGGTGGTGATGGGGATGGTGCACCAACACCCGGACTCTGTCGGTCACCCAAACCTTGTAAGTACGGTTCGAGGAAGGCATCGCTTCTACAAACAGAAACAGTTAATTAGTTTTGATTTTAATTGGATTCGAACAGATCCCGGAGGATCTGTCAATTGTTGTTGGTAAACTAGTTGGACATGCAATGGACACACCGGGGGTAAATATCTAAAATCTGTGGAATTCCACAAACAACCCCTTTTAGATAACAAATATTCATGTATAACAATACTTTTAACTACTTTTTTCTGCCCCCAATCGACAATCGAAATTTATATTTATTGAATAATCAGGTATCGATAGAAATAATGAATTTATTGACGAACAAATCTACACACAAATTTTATGAGAGAAAATCGAAGGGTGAGAGAACAAGAGGAAATTGTATAGGTAGGGCGGGGAAACGGGCCGGCTAAACTGCAGGTTTTCACGAACATCGGATCAGTTTCAGGAGTTTTCCAAGAGTTTCAGCCTCAATTACAACCATGACAACGTTACACACTTAATTTATTGGGCTATGTTGAAACGAAAATATCGAGGGGTGGTTGTAGAGATTTCGATCAATTTAAGCAGTATCGAAAATTAGCTGTGGTGGGTTGGGGGTCAAAACAAAAAATGAAATTTATGCCGACTGTCGTATAAATTGCTACAATTTAAATAGCGTGAGAGATCGACATCTGACATTTGAACAGTTTCTTTGGTATTCCATATGGGATTCGTCCCGTCTAATCGCCGTCTTCCGTATTTAAAATCGAGATTAAATGCTTAAACTTAACGTCAACATAATTGAGATTTGTCGTAATTAAACTAAATAGATAATAAAGATTTTATCGTTCATCCCAGCAACCAACCCCTTTAATTCTAACGAGCCCCCAAAAACCCTTAACGACATCTTTAATGAAGTACTTGTTCACGTCGAAATTGTCTACGTTGCTTATTATCGGAAATTTAATAAAATTAACTTTATTTGCTATAGAATAAATTTCATGGAACAAACAAACAAACGAACACTGAAAGGTGGTTTTTGTTCACTTTTCGTTTCAGTTTATTTGATTTTATTCCGTCCACAATGTGCACAGACAACACTCAGAGAGACAGACTTCCTTGTACATTCCAAATATATAAATATCCGGATAATTTAAATGTGACACAGACGCCGGAAAATCGAAACAAAAAAAAATCAATAGACGAGTTCTACAAGGCAGGATTTTTCTTTAAACGTATTCCTAAGACAGATACGGTTGGAAAATACGCGTCCAGTTTGTGGAACATTTTTTTTTTGTTGGGTGCAATGTCCTATGATAATAGGACGATAAATTCAAATGACCACAAAATCAATTTGCAGAAAAACAAACTGACAATCTCGCCCAATTAGTTACACAAGAATAAATCGGAGAAATTTTGATAAAATCATAGAAATCGGTTCTTTTCGAGTTTGTCTGCACGAGACAGTCGCTGTGTTATTTTCTAAAAGAAATTCTGCACTTAAATGATGATATATATAAAGGGAAAAAACTACCGATTGGACGGATGCCAAAATAAAAGTGATGGTCGCGACTGTTTATTTAATTTTTTGTCATTTCATTCGATGGAGCTTTATTGAACGGAATTGTTGGAATTTTTACCGAAACACCACAACACACAGTCCATTTGTTTTAATTACAACCGAAACATTTCATAGAAGGACAGAGTGTGGTATTTGTTAACTCATTTACAACAATACGTTGAAATGATGGCTGGTTTTTCAACCCTCTCTCTATCCATTATTATTTTAGGGTATTTTTTTATTACAGAACACTATACGGTAGTTGGCACAGTACACGTTTCATTTAATGGAAATAAAGCCCATTTTCTCGTATTAATTAATTAGATAAAAGGCACCCTTTGCGGCATACGTTTCGTATTCATTGTACGTACGCTAAATTAACGGCAACACTCAGAAATATCCAAATACGATCGCAACTAATACCAAAACAATCCACTTGATGCCCTACAACTGGCGCCGAGAATGCAGATAATTTTAATGCGTTCCCATATGTTGTGAACCCGCCTTAATGGTGTTTTCCTATTAATCTTTCCGCACATTTACAAAATACAATTTTACAACTGTCGACGATAACTGACTGAGTGAAGAAGTGGGGAAAATTGCTTAGATATAAACGATAATCTTGTTCGAACGATGAAATTGTCTATAAAAAACTTTATAGGCCATTGAACTTGTTTTTCGTTATATTTTACAATTAATTTCCATTATCATCATCATTTTCGAGCAATTCGACACTTTGTAAAATACCAAACAACAGGGGGTGGTTGTATTTAACGAGATAATTAACACGGTTATCTGTTCGTCTTAATTCTATCCAGTGATGTATTTGTCGAAATCCATCATCCCTTCACTCGTTTTCGTCTATAGAAAAAAAGCTGGGATTTATCAAGGGTTGCGTTGCTATGATGTAGTAGTAGTAGTAGTGGTAGTCATAATAGACGGGGGGTAGCTTCTATTGTACAGGCATCATCCGGCATTATGTAACGAAGAAAAGAGTAACTCTATATCGCCTTGGGCTTGATGAAGGGACAAGGGTGTACGCAACAGCGAATTAAAAGAAAAGATATAAAAGAGATACGAGAGAAAAATTTTAAAGGGGGATGAAATCGTAGCGTCTGTACACTAAAGCTTCTTGCACAAAGTGAGTGTCGCGACGCCGATTCGGAAACAACAGGTGGCGTTTGGTAGACGAAATCGATTCGGCGATTGAACGAATAGAAATTTTGTTCTTTTAAGTCGATCAACAACCCTATCAACAAAGCAAATCAGTTTAGTGATCAAACGACTACTACAAATATCAATTCACTACCCTTATTTAAGAGGGTTGTTTTTTGTCTCGAATAAAAAACTATCACCACTGCGAATTCACTTTTACATTTCAATCTATTTATGTGAACTCAGAAATGCCAACTCGATTTGGTTAAAGTCAATATTTGGGGTGGTGGTTACTTTGTAACATTACCCCTTTCACTACTATCAGACACAATTGTAATACGAGAACAGTTCCAAGCCAGACATGTGATATTTCTTTAAAAATCGATTAACAACATTCAAATCCACCCAAGCGCTTCGACGCGACTGTTTCTCTCTTATTTATAAAATACAAGAAAACCACCCTTTCTACTTCGTTTTGGAATATTTTCAAAAAGTAAAAGACTTGAGAACAATATAATTTAATTTATCGACAGAAAATAATAGACTCAACTAGTTGGAGGGTAAATTTCCAAAGATTTAACAGCAAAGTTCCACACGAAAAATATAATTGCTTTAAAATTGCATTTAAAACTTGAATCTTAATTGCAACTGTAATCAGTGCACATTTACACATCCCCTTTTAAAAGTTTTCTACCAGACTGTAATTTTGTTTCAAGACGATGACAGCAACAAGAACAAAAAACACGACAAAATAATAAGAGCTAAATTGGAATTTGCTGTAAATGTTTCCCAGCCACTAATACGAATTTTTCCCCATTTCCTTCAAAGTCATCGCATGTTTATTGTCATAACATCATCGCCACTTACAGTTATATTTTGACAACACACAACATTTGTGGCAAGGTTAAGAGCAATTTCGCCTTCACTACACCGATACACAATTCTTCACGACACTGATCAATAATGGGAGAGAACGTACCGTGGTTTGAAATGCCCCAATTCACCATAACGCCGTGATGTTGCTTGTTGTTGTTGGTGTTGTTGTAGTGTTGGTGTACCACACCAACTTTTCCGTTTATTATCAACAACCGTTCCACTACTAACAGGACTTAAACACAAACTGCCTCTTGTACGCGGCGGTAAGCCGGTGTTATTATTTGGACTTCTCAGGCCATTATCCAGAATTGTTGTTGTTTCCGGTAGCATATTTCTTACATGTTTTATTTACACAATGCACACTGTAAATTTCGTATTGGGATAGAAGACGTATTACGATTTGAACGATACACTCACATCATTTGTTGTGATGGAATGTTTTGTTGTGTATACAGATGGATGGATGGATGGATGGATGGAAAAGAATTCTGTTAGGGAGAGGATTGCGTCAAAATCTGAGTGTGATGGATGATGATCGTATACAAAACGATATAGTGACCTACTATTCGCTACTTTCTTCCGATCATCTCTTTGGATGATATCAAGCCATTTATAAATCTCTACTATAATTGATTTTTTTTTTGCCTTTAAGAAGGAAGATGGGTATTTATAGAAATTCCTTAGATGTTTTTTTTTGGACTGTCACCAGATTCTATTTCTACGATAGATTTAATAATAATTCAGCATTCCTTTGAAATGATTTCGATAAGAGGAAACGAAATTTGTTAGAAGGGTGGATACGGCAAGTATTGATTACGACAAACGTTCATTTATCTATCTATTTGTATTTCGAAATATTATCAAAACTATCAAAAGTCTAGTCAGTTGTTTGGTTGTTAGTTTCACTGATAAAAGACTGGCAACGTTTACATTAAAGATAACCGAATTGGATTTGTTATCAATAACAAACCACTCGATTCTGGAAAAACTTGGAGATCGTTTCGTGTATCTTCAACCGTCCGAAGGCGTGGCTTGTGCATCCTGACGATTATGAAACAGTCTATAACTAAACAAAAACGCATCCCCGATCGAAATAAATCCGTTAATTTGCTATTAATAAATCCAGGGTGTGTACGCAATCCCTACCGAATTTAATTTCAATTATTACACATATCCACCTATATAAGGGCGGCTTTTGCCAATTATTACGAGCGAAATTATGTAGCAGGGAACTGTTTATAACTCTATCGTTTCAAAACAGATTAATAAACTTTACCATTAACTAGAAACTTTAATGTGAAAGTTCTAATGGAGTGTTCGCGCAAAAAAAAATGGCCATAAATACTGTCAAGTACACGAGAAACGTATAAATTCACAATATTGGGCGTTAACGTGTGCAAAACAGACTCAAGACGAGATCAATTGAAACGATAAAGATTTTGAGTGAAAGTGGGATTTGTTTTACCAAAAAAAAAACCGCGCAAAACATCGATGACTCATTAAAAAAGCGTAACACTGTTTATTATTAAATTGTTGATTAATCTATCCATCTTTGTCTCTCCTACAATTATTACATAACTCAATTTGTTTAAATAAAGCAATAATAATCAAACATGTGTTGCAAAATTGTTTATTAAAGAGCATGTGTTGAATTTTTCACCCAATTAATGTTATAATTTCTAAAACATTGTTTATAATGGAAAAGATACGGTCAAATTAATTCATTATCTATTCTATCTTTGTTTGAAACAATTGAAAATTGTTGCAAATCGATTTGATTCAACCGATTTAACGCAACAGGTTCGGTTAAATAGTGAATTAATTCGGTTATAACGCACAAAAAAAAACACTCCTCAAGCGTTCTTCGATTCTTTCCTTACAAACAAAATAGCCTTGATAGTGGAAAAATCATGATGGAAATATTAACAAATTACATTTCGACCTTTAAACAATTCTCTCTTCTACCTGAACGAAACGTTAAAAGTAAATATTTTGAATTATAAATAAATATCAATAATAGATAAAGGTTATTGTCGATGTTTGGATTGAAACGATTTTTACGACGAAATAATGAAATGTTAACATTGGAAAATCAAACGGTCCATGAAAGATGAAGTATGATTGGATCTTTTGATGTTAGTGCTGAATAAATCAAACAGCCCTACTATTATGGGGTGGAAGGAGAGCCAGCGAGTGTGTGTATAGTCTTTGAAATGTAACCACCCTTCAGCTACTATCAATAAAATACCAACCATTCCACCCGCAATCTTCCGCTTTTTTTCAATTATAAAAAATCGTATTTTTTTTAATTTATAATAATATAAATAGAATGGTATTTAGGATAATTGTAGAAGAGACAAGGCCAACTCGCATAAACTATAAAATCACTGAATAATTACAACACAATTTAACAGAGCTTATCGTGTTATTTTTAAGTCTAATTCACGGCCTGTTCCACTTTAAACAGTTACAAATCCATCAATTGTTTAAACAAACGATAAACCTCTAATTGGAGCAAAACTAGAACAGACTTGTTCATTATAACCGAAAATTCTCGCATGACCAGTGAAAGTTTTGCGTATATTTGACACGAAATTTCTCTTAAAACCGAGCTTAAGTCGTAGCTCAACTAAAGCTTGAAAATTGTCCGATAACGAAATCAAACATGCGGTGGCATTGATAACACGCCACATCCGATGTTGCAGTTTTTAAACCGCAGAATTGTACTTTTTCGAAAAAAGTCTCCTGCTAAGCGACTGAATTCGACAACTAATCAGTTGCGTTGATTAATCAACAATCGGCCTGATTTAAGTTGACAGCGAACTTGTTTTTTGAAAGAAACAGTTCATGGATAAATACAAATATGGTTAAACAAGTTGTTTCGTGTGGAATTTGGAAAAAAACAAAAAAAATATATAATTAAATATGTGGGTGTATCGCTCTTTATTGTTAGAAATCGAAAATTGCTCAAATAATTCAAGTTGAACGAACTCATCGTATTGATCAGTTTAATTGATTGGAAAAAATTGAGTAATTACCTCCTTTCAAATCTAATCTTTTTTTATTAGAATTAATCACCGACACTATCACTGGAATTTTGTAGAATTACGAACACGATTCTAACAAACAAACAAAAACCACAATTTTTTGATTTGGGAATTTTGTTGACGTGTTCACGTAACGAACTCCTAAACTAAACTAAAAACCGGCAGCATTCACTGTAACGCCTGCCTGCGTACCAATATACACAAACAGACACAGCAGGAGAGAGAGTTCTAGTCGCAGAGAGTGTGTGGTGCCGTTTAGTTATAGCAGGAATTGGTTTGAGCGCGTGCTTACGCTCTATACATGTCGATATGGCACCCTTCAAATCTATCTCTATCTCTATCTTACAAGTTTATTGTATTCTCTATATCTCGATAGATATAGAGAGGGAATTGATGCAACTACCCTCTCTCATCTATACAGTTCTCTGGTGGATGGTTGATAACGTTCAGATTACGGTACAGTAGTGTCTAATTGATGATCTCCGATGCAATATGTTTTGATATTCAACTAGAATTGATGCGTAATGGTCATATAATCATAACCAGCACTATCAGCAGGATGATGATGAACGGAAATCATGCGGAAGATGATAACGTTAAGTAATTAAGCGAAATTCGTAATAAATTCAAGTCTGTAAGAGACTTGCCAAAAAAGCTATAAAACTGTGAAAAATTGATTCGTGTAAAATCTGCGACACGCAAATTTTTTCATTGTAGAAATCGAATCGGTCCGACCGTGATTAATGCCAACTTATTGTCGGTTAATCTCAACGACAGCCGCCGTCAAATTGAAATCTAATTCTCTTGGATTATCCCTTCATCCGTTAGATATTTTTTCGAAAAAATTAGTCGGATCGACATTAGGGGTCAACGACAAAAGCTGGATCGTCTTACAAGGGTCGCTCCTTTCACCCTGAAAATCAATCAGAGTGTCAATTAGTTCGGTAGAATTTCAAAAGCTCACTCCAACCCACCCAATTATTCAAATAAATTACATTAAAACTATCAAGTTTTGAACGAAAAAAAAAATCATTCAATTGTAAATGTTTCCAGTTGGGGGTTGCTATCGTAGTTACAACAACCCTTTCTGTTCGCACTGATGGACCTCTTCAACGTCTGTCTGGTTTCATGTTTATTTATGCGGATTTGCATAAAATATAAAGTTTCTACTCTCCCAATACGATATTGTTTAATATTTGGTTGCTGAAATTACAATCTGTAAAGATGCTGGCATATTTTTTCCCCCCGTCTCGTTTTGTATTTTAAAAGAAAATCGAGTTTTCATTTCAGGCGTATCTACCACAAACTCAAATCTAATTGAATGTTTTCATTATTCAACGAGTTTATAAAATCAACGTTGAGAATTTAAAATACGATCTCTCAACTCCTCAATGCTATTTTGCCGATTTTCCACTTGATGATTCGCCTATTCAAACATCAACATGCATACAAAAATCTCATTGTGTGTCTATCTTTCACGGTAAATTAACTTCTTTTAAGCAAAAAAAATATATATATATAGAAGGGAAATTTTGTACATTTTACTAATAAAGTCGCAAAGATTAATTGCTGCAATTTACGTGATGATTTTTTGATTGATTTTTAAAAACTTAAGGGCGTCTTGGCTGAACGCCAAAAGAAACGCAAACACAGAGACAACAAAAGAGCCAGCAATTTAATGAAAATTTTCTCAACATAAACAAATAGCTACTTGCATCTATCCTTGTTCAATACATAACATCCAAGGTATATTATTTAATGTGTTGCATGGAAATTACTTGGCAAAATGTTAAACAAGCTCTTGGCAAATGAAACTTTAAATTGGTTGCCCATATTACAACAGACTCCGACGTTATTCTTGTCCGTACAACGTAATAGAGGCGAGTCTTTTTTCACCCTTTTTTACCTTTACTATTTTTTTTATATATAAACGGAATCAAGTGTTTTTAAACTTTTAATAAATCGACGTAGGCAGTGAAGAGATTAACAAAAACATCGCCCTTAAAGGATCATACAGTGATGGCAACTCAAATCGGCATATCGGCACAGCAGTACAGACTGCGCCTACTTTCTTTGCCGACCCCGTAGATTTTCTTATTATCGGACACATTTTCAAAGACACCAAATCGGCTTATCGCAAAATAAAGAACAGTATTATTGTGAACTAAGCCTGGGGGATGATTTCCACCCCTTTACTAGTGTGGTCAGACCACAAAATCCCAGACGTTCAAATATGCACCGCGTCGTGGGTAAAATCGACCATTTCTGCCCGCCGTATGGAGACATGCAAAGTTATGCCGCCACCACCGCTACCGCTACCGCCACTACAACTATGAATATTTATGGGTACCGCCCCTTGAGGCACGCCACCATATATGCAACTTACTGGAGATATATATACAGCAGGAATTTCTACAATTCCCCGACAACCAGTACTACATTTATGCAAGTAGAGGACAGTTGACAGGAAATAAGTGGGAACCTGTTCAGCGTGCACAACCCGGAAATGGCATCTGTGTGTATATGTGTTGAATACCCTCGATAATCGACATTCAATTTAAACAATAGACTGCTTAATTCTCAATTGTCTGAGAACTAATTAAATTTCTATTGTTCAGCAATAAGAGGAAAATTGCTGAAAGAGAGAGAGACTAACTTTAAAAATTTCCCAAACTAAATGAAAGATGGGCGATTATATTAAATATTTTCAAGGATTATTATTTGGCATAATGTCGTGAAATATGAGGGCGACTTGACTGTTAGAACCCTATCAACTCTACCAGTCTGTATGTCGTCGATTCGAGAGGGTGCTAGGCTACATTTAATATCAGTACAGACTGAGAGAGAGAGGGGGATAAATGGTCGATGATAACGGTAGATTATTATACTGAAATTCCACCCCCTCTGACAATTGTTATTTTACAATTATTTCAATTAATAATGGGTAAATAGTCGATTTCCACCCCATTTTATCAATCCTTTCTTAAATTGAAACTGTTTTTACAAAAACGTCCACCCCCTTCCACCCATTGAATTTCTACAATTCTAACAATCACTGGATGGTTTTAGAGATTATTTATAAAAATTGTATAGGGGATGATGAATATTGGTCTGGCTACAGGATTAAATTTGATGCAGAACTATCCCGGACATATGAGTTTTATATGCGCGGATTAATGAAACAAATGAACGTATTAATTGATATATTATTACACGTTAAAAATGATAACAAAATTTTCGATTAAGGGTCACTTGTTTTTTTTTTGTTTTGTTTTCACCCAAAAAAGGGCTGTAATATAATAACAAAGGGAAATACCGTCTCTATACAATATCGGATGTTTACTGAAGCTGCTTAATTAATCAATTACTCCTTTAATTAATTTACAGCACCCCTCATGTAATGTAGTCTATGTCAGTTATAGCGATGATTTCCAACCCCCCTTGTGCTACCTCTTTATCTAAACAACTTTATATGTATAGAAGATAACCCTGAAATTAACACGAAGCCTGTTTACACGTAATTTTCAATTTTAAAAGCCTTTCCGGTCAGATATGCTAAACAGATTACCCCTTTTGTGTAAGGGATGTTGTAGCATTTAAAAGAGATAATTTAAACCAAAAATTCTAGTTATTTTTCTATTAAAACAAAACCAACAAAAAACAATCAACTTTCATCCCCAATTTCAGGTGAAATATACGAAAAACTTCGTTTCCACCCCTTTCCAACAGGAGTCCACATGAAAATAAATCATTTTGAAGTTCTTAAAACATAAGTTTTACGGGAGTTTTCTCATAATTTAAGCCGAATGGTGGACGAATTCCCTAGGGAACTACCTCTATCTGTAACAACAACAACTGATAAGAGCAACATGATGAACTGGGAATTTTCCGATAACAATCCAATCCGTCTTCCAATATTGGCGACATTTAAAAATCGACATCCTGGAATTCAATAGAACAGAACGAATAGGGGGTGTGGTGGTGGTGGATGTAGCGTATCGTCGTTTAAACGTATTAACGATGCCATTAGTGCGAATTGTTGCAAAAATATCGAGACTAAGGGGGAAGTCGACCGAGAAAAATTTGTTTTAATTAAATCCCACCCAACTAGAGAGGCGCGCAGCTATGGTTGTATAGAATCCAAAAAAAAAACATTTTTATCTCATTCTGATGATAAATTCGTCACAAGATAATCAAAATTCCCGAACACGTACAAATCTTATCAAGACAGTGTGCGGTGGAGGTGGAGAAGATGCAAAATACGGTAACTGTCAAGAATCCGAGGGGGTAGTCAACGAATCTTCCATTGTTTACAGCAGGAATTTGTTGGAAGTAGGAAAAAAGCGCGCTAGTTTTTCTTGTGATTTTCTGCCTGCGCGTCTTTCTTTTGTATATCAATACCCCAGCATCCATGGCGCTCGATCTCGTCCAATAAATGACAACGGACAAATCGTCTATAAAACTAGAATTTAATTTGGCCTCTTGTGTTAGCCAAAGAATCCAATTAAGGATAGAAAGAAGCACCAAAGTCCGTTCACGTTAGTTAAAAAACTGCCCCCTATTCAATTCAATAATTCACCCTTATTATCAATAGAAAAAGACGACGAGATCGCCATATCTTCATCGCGTGACAACAGACACAATTCCACCCTCGTGAATTTTTCTTTTCATCGATAATTAAACGACATTTTAGAAGATTTACAAAAGAACGTATCCAAATGGGGGTGAAATTTCATAATGAATTGAAAATTTGATCGTCCACAGACAGGTGAAATATTTGTAGAATTCGGGAACAATGTTGAAATGAAAAATAACCCTCTAAAAGAGCAAAAGAAAACGTATTGTATAGACGACTACCACCACCAAAAAGGGGTGGTTTAATCATGAAAACAAAACCAAGGGATGAAAATCGTTGCACACGTCCACTTCATTAAGGTACAGTAGAAGAAATCGTGTATGTCTTTATATAAGGGGGTGAAATGCTCAATTAGTCCTTTCAATAAATGGTCTACGGATCAATTCTGTTTACGCTAGCAAAACTTATCGAAAGATCCGTATAACAAAAAAATTGTCTAGTTTCACCCTTACGGAATATTAAGGGTTGTAATCCCTTAACCACAACACGATTTATTATTATTACAATTTTCAGATTCTCTTCGAAATAGCTGAAATTTTAAATATTTTCTATGTGACTGCTAATATTAATTTGAATGATAAATAGCGAGTATAGCCGGTCGGTACGCTTGACTGTACGTTGATAGTCAAGTTGACGACAATTGTATAGCACAACTATAGAACGAATAAATTAGAGAAGGTCGCCGCCGCCACTGTTATCTTTACACACACAGTCCACTGACTTATAAAACTGAAAATAACCACATCCTACAGATTAGGAGTGAAATTTCCGTGCACCATTAAAATTTATCTTGTGTGAATTTCAAATAACTAAAGATAGAGAATCGTTGTATTGTATTAAACAAAAAGAGATAGTTATAGAAAATTAGAATCATCCTCAGGGGTGTATTTAATAAATTTACAAACTTTCCGGTTGAATGTTAATTATTTAATTTAATTAAACAGTACCCCTGAGAGTGGAAGTTAATCAACGCTATTTTTCCGACTTAACTCGTACCGTCTTATCAATTGTTTAAAAACAAAATACTCACCCCAACGACGAGCCACTTGGTGGTAGAGTGGACATCAATAATGCTGTGTATTTTGTGATTTTCATCGTTAAAAGTTGAATTTACAACAATTCACTTGTAAATCGACCACAAACAAGTCTCTATGTACGCTGTATGTACTTAAAATATACTCAAGCACACATGAACAACAAGAAAATACTGTCCTTGAGAGATGTCTACTGCCGAGTTTACCCACCTTTTAGTATATTTACATGTGACGAGAGTTGGGCGAAAACAAAACAATAACACAACTTATAATTGCCCTTTAAAATTTATCACCACGAATCGTAGAAGGCACTGTGTCATAAAGCGATTGAAACAACCCTTAAATCCCCCAAGAGGATAATTCTTCAATAGTACCCTTCAAAATTATTGTGTTATTATAACGATCGCGTCAACAAGACTATGTGAGAAAACAAACAAACAGCACAAAAAAGAAAAACAATTTCTAATTTAAGTAATTACAACATCCGTCCTACGGTATTACTTAAAATGTATGATCCTCTTTTGTTTCTTGCACAGGTGACTTGTCGGTTATGGTAATTGTAAATGAGTCATTGATGAAATTGTGCCCCCTCTCGGTGATTGTTTGACAACACTATAGGACGTATTTTGTTTTTACAACGCCTACTTGATGAAAATTGTCGACGGTTGTTAGTCTTGTTATTATTTAAGGAAATTGTAAAATGTCCCCAGTTGTTGTTGTTGTTTCAAGTGTTTGTTTCTGTTAATATAATCAAAAAAGTTCGTGCCAACTTGTCGCTGTTTTATTTACGGTCCATAGGGAGGAGATTCGTTCATCTTTAACGATCCTAATCTACATATAGTGTTCTGTGTAGAAAGTGGGTGGAAATGTTTTGCAACAATCCAACAAATATAGAAGGTGGTATATTAATTAGTTCATATCATAACCCTTTAGATGATAACAACAATCCTAGTGAAATTTAATTAAAACGATAAGCTTCGCTCTGTATGAGTTCTGGCTGCTGTATGATGATGTGGCCCCTGAGGGTTACAGGCGACTATAGTTGGAAAAAGCAAGAGAAAATGAGAGACGAGAAGGCAACCAGAAAAAAAATACGACCACTATCATTATTAATGAATTATTGCTTTAGTGGTTGTGTGCGGTTGAAATATCGCGGTTTTGGCGGTCGTTTACTTATTGATGTCCATGTGTGTGTGTGTGTGTGATGGTAGTGGTAGATCTAAGGGGGCCACGATCTTATGAGAAAAGTTATAAAATACGACACAAGGTGAAAATCTGCTATAATTTTTGGACCGTTGGTCTCTTAAACTTTAACCTTTTAATTCTGTACAATTTTATTTTGTAAACCCACCCTTTTGAGATATGGCTGTCATTTTATCAAGTCGGCGCGACATTTCCACTTGTCTGCCAACTCCTATGATTAAACTTTACTATTCCAATATTCGTATAGGGGATAATTTTTCAACTCACCCCCGCTTTGTTTACTTCTTTTTATTTCCTCTATTCATAAATGAGACCAGTTTAGAAGCATGTATTTGCCAACAAATTTTAGCATGCAAGACTTGAACTGTCCTGGTGTTTTAGTAGTAGAACAGATGTGTCTAAACCCTCCCAATAATTACCCTAACTATCCTCATACATGCACCCTCTTCTCTATAACGGTTTTTTACACATAAAAACTAATCTGCCACATGTAGCTGGTTTGGTAATTTACAAATTGATCTCTAACGAAATTTACTCGACGTTTCTTATACAGCGATTTCGCATAACTACCCCTTAACATTTTCTTAACACAACCACCATTAATCATCGCATTTAATAATCTTTGCTTTATCCCAGACTAGTACGGCCCAAGTTAGACCCTTCGGTTTCTATATGTATGTTATTTGCATTAAATAGAAAGACAATAGTTCAAAACTACCCTTAACTCTGTGACGCCTTTAGAAAGTTGTTGTAAATTGCGGAATATCTCTAAAATATTTCGAATCGTTCAACTTGCATCATCATTTCTAGATTGTTGTTTGTACGTGGTGTTGTTAAAAGGACCAATTCTGGGTCCTTTATCAACTCTAACACCGTTCAACAAAAGGACGATCGTATATTAATAGATGGCACTAATATAATTTATGGAATTAATATCCGGTGAACGTGAAAGGAACGTGGAAAATATGAGAGAATAGAAGGAGATAGAATGAGAGGATAACAAAACAATGGTGACAACATCCAGACAATTAGCTTCAGGTATTAATCATAAAACTACAATTGCACGTATAAGGGCGGCTGTTTGGTGTTCGGCAATCAACCCTTTTTTTTGATACGAAAAATATGTAGCAAACAAAAATTTAATTAAAGAAAACTTTCGAAACAATTTTAATTCGGTAATGTAAAGCTGCGCTCACACTTTAATGATTCTACGATCAATTTCATTGGATGCGTGCGCAATTTCTAAATATTCATGCACACGGGATAGAAAAAGCGCTTGTTTTATGTATACAATTTCATGGTCCATACACTATGTACAACAATTGCATTCAAATTACGACTATAAAATTGCATTTTTTCGTTGTTTTTTCTATTTTATTCCACGTAATTTCCACTGCAATGCAGCTGAAACAAGAAAAATCGCATATGTTTCCATATTTTGTTATTATTTTGTTTTTTATGATGCAATCTACTAGATTCGAGAGTTTAAACACAAATGCAATTTTCACGAGAACATGATTTATCCACAATTTTTCCAATTTCCTTAATAGAAATAAACCGACGAAAAATATGTGATTAACCCCAAAACTCGTCCGACATTTTTCGTTGTGATTATCTTATCGATAAATCGTCGATAAAAGCAAAAGAAGACACAATTTCATAAGGGGATGGTGATACTGGATAACGAGCCAAGGGTGGTTGGATTTAATATAGCACATACATAAGATAACAAAAAAAAACCGCTTGGTTATATATTAAGCGATATTTTTTGCAAGACAATCTACTCGAGCTATTTAGTAAAAACGTACAAAAAGAAGGACATTAAGGGTGGGTGAAAAAATACTATTAGAGGGTGAGAGCAGGTGTTGCATGATGGCTAAATACTACAGATGATAGTTAAACACAGTTGTGCCACAGGTTTTTTTTTTGCGTTTGATACACTACAATAATGTGCTAAGAAAAATACAAATTTATAAATATTCAAGGGTGGATATTTTTCAGATTCAACACAACCCCTCTTATATCATAATCTTGGGTAATAATTCAAGTTGTTGTTTTAATTCGAACAAGGTGTGATATTTCATACGTTGCAATTTCTTATTAAAGACTGTGTGTTGCGGTAGGGTGGTGGAATAGTCGTTATTTTAAGGACAACATAGTGCTAACAAATCCCTTAACATTTCCAGGGGTATTAATCTGTAAAAGCTTATGTTTTGAACAGGCATTACTAGCGGATCAGGTGTCTGTTCTCTAGAAAATTCACCCTCCACCACTATCTCTTTCTTACATTTGATATTTTATCGATATAAATATAAGAGAGATGTTTTGTTGTTGTTTACAGCAAACAACCCTCGCCTGGTAAGAACATACCCCTAGATAATGTGCGCAAATCATTCATTGTCAACGGCGGCAATGATGATGATAGTGCAAATTTGTCTCGATCTTGATTTAATTGAACTAAGAGAGAAAAAAAAACTAAAAGATTTTAATCAAATTAAAATCTTTGTACGTGCTTTTATTTGAATTCCCATCGATAGATTCGAGATTTCTACCGTTAATTTGAAAGTCAAAAATTGCACGTGGTCGTGAATAAATCAGGGTGAGTATTTACCGCCCCCCTCTGTTTCTTCATAAATAACCACCACTTTTGCATAAGTGGTGAATTAATAATTTATTCTATCTTCTTTGGTCCAAAAAAAATATATATGCGGGTAGATTTTACGTTACAGCTGCTTCCTCAAACTATAAATTGCCCTTAAAATGGCGCATTGCAGTTTATAAAACCATCTACCTTAAGCTCATGTTTCGTGAATGGCTACTACCACCATTGCCGCCAACCCTCTACGTGCTACATAAAATATAGAAACGCTTGGATCCCTTTAGCACCTGGATTCTTGTGTGTGGGCGGCAATTTTTATAGATTAATTTTGTATCAGTATTGCCAACTTTACGAATTTATTGTGGAGGGTTTTGGTAGTAAATTAAGGGGGTCGCACACAAGATTTTATTGTTGACGTGATTTGAAAGTTTCATCATTACTCGTTTCATATTACTTCAACCGGCCGAAGGCGTGGCTTGTGGAAACGAAAGAGAGAGAAAGAGAGATGATTCTAGGGTTTGTGACAGCAAACTAACCTCTTTGTCAATTTCCGGTGTTTCCTCGCTTGATTCGCACTGTAGCCCACAAAATCGCCTGAAATCGGTGGTGTTCCGGTATATTTCGATTTGATCCGGGCACGCGGTATAAATCGTTGCACTTCAATCGATTGAACTGTTGTGTTTGTTGCATAATTTCGAGTATTTGCAATTAATTTGACATTCACTTCAAAATTATTATCGATTTTTGATTGTTTTGAAAGATTCTGTTGACGGCTTAAACTATTAAAAAAATTGACAGCATTCTTAACACTTGGACTTTTTGCGTCCATTTTTTCGTTTAAACTGAATCGCACATAATTACTCAAGCGCACTATAAACTGTGAATCATAAAAACAAGCAACAAATAATCAACATTTTTCTTATTTCATAGAATTCAAATTAGAAATTGTTTATTTGTGATGTGGAAATTAACAAAATGGCGTGTTGTTTTTTTTTGATAGTTATGGCACAACTGTACAATCACAACTGGAGTTACAATATTAAACAATCACATATTTCGCTTATCTACTGATAAGGCGAACACTTGAAATCACCACACACACACACACAGCACACTTGTATTAGACAACCGGCAATTTTCTTTTGTTTAATAATTGAGTTAACTTTAATTGAATTATAACACACGAAGGGTGACTCGTTTTCTTGTTGTTGGTGTGTTTTTTTTTCTGTTCCAGCAAGAATGTTAATGTTTTGTAGTAAGAGACAGAACTGTGTACACGCCGATGTGTGGAAGTGAAATAATCTAACCGATACAAATCAATCGGACATTGCCATTTCCTTTTCAACATTTTTTTGTTGTAATAAGAATAATAAATAAGTGACTTTTAGTATTATTATTATTTTATTAAATATTAATGCGTCTTTTATTAGAGGACTTGGAAAGTAGGTCTTGTTCGCCATCTCTCTCCCAACCATTTTAAAAACGATTTGAGAAATTACTAAAAATAAGAATAATTATTTGTAATTAATTCTAAAGGTTCCAACAAATAAGGAGAGAAAGCTAGATTTTTGTGTTGATATAATTTCAAAAATCTTCCGGTATTTCCTAATTGTTTTGCTAATTTGTTCGAATGGCTTTGAGATCGTTTCGTGTCACTTCAACTGTGAGAGGGCGTGGCCAAAACTGTAGACGGTTAAACTTTTGAAGGTCGCCCGTTTGACTTGTACAAGTTCTGTGATACTTTAAAGATCTCTTGGAAAACTCTTAGGTGAAAAAATTGATGGTTACAAGTAACTGTTACTGTGTAAACGTTTGAATTACTGCTGCTACCACAACAATTGGTAATGAAAAAACAGGTATTATAATCGAACTAGAATTGTAAAATGGTGACACTTTACCGGTATATAAGAAAATCGACTGATATGCCTAAATTCTAAGTCAAATCTGAGTGTTGTCCAGTGAACGATCACAGTGAGAAATGATAATTTATCGAATTTTTACAATTTTCTCAATAACAGCCTCCACAGTACACGCTTATCATCTAGTGCACGATAATAGTGACGATTATTATTTAGTACCAGTTCTGACGTTTTTTGACCATTTCGGGAGGTATAATTTTTATTTCCTACTCCTATAAAATAATTTTTTAATGTTTTTTTTTTGTGTAGAGAAACTAGTTTTAAACTATCAAAGGATGGGCCAGGATTTCGTGTAACTATTGGTCAAAAATCGACAATATTCGACCATGATGGACATCATCTGATTACTGTAACGAAAATTTCGAAAAATTTCTATCCCAGCAGTCCAATCAAAATTATTGGTCAACTAGATTATAAATATCCACCGTCAGATTTGAAACTTAAATGTGATATGGAAAAAGCTGTACGTTATTAATTTAAAATCGAAATTATATTTTAAAAAAATGTCTTTTATTTTATTCTAATATAAATTAAATTATTTACAAAATTTTGAGTATTTAATAATTGATAGTTCCACTCAAAAACGTCGACCATTGTGGATTTTTAATTTGTGGTGGTAATGGTACTGAACCACCTGAATGTTTGGAATATTGCCCAGTTAAATCAACAGATAATGGTCCTTTCTTCAATAAATTCCAATTTGTTTCTAAACCATAATCATTACCCATTTTACCACGATTCTGACCAAATACACTAACCGTTGATCCGGTCGGTACATTCGTATATGATACTTTACCACCTTTGGTGACCGGTTCTTGCCAATTTTTCAAATTTTTACTACCGAACAATGTTGCATCGACTTTATGTTTGTCATCTTTGAATAGATTTTCTTCAAATTTCAATTTGACACGAGAAGGATCTTCAACATCCCAAGCTAAATCGCTACTGTAAGTTGTTTTGTGGTTAATTTTTTGGATATTTATCAAAAATTTAGATGGAATAGTTTAGAACTTACCGGCGTTGTCTTGATAATGGTACTAAATAATAAGCATCACCGTTTTCATCCTGAATTACCTCATAGGCTGAGGTAATTGTAGCAATAAAACAAGCAATTAATACGAATTGTTTCATCGTGTTGATGTTTATTTGTTATTGTTGTTGGTTTTGTGTCTTAAAGTTGACTGATACATTTCTACTGATCTTCAACTGTTTTTATAGTGGTTGAAAAGTGGTAATTCACCAATTTTGTATTTGTATCTTGTAACCGGAATTCCCTATTTGCGATGATTTAAAATATAACGAGCAGTTCATTGTAAAGGTCGTCAAAATGATAAAAAAACGTTTCTTAATAGTTTATCTGACAAACTAAATTGTCAAGATTTATTTGGCAGTGGGGAATGACTCGTCAAGTCCATGAAAGAAATCTGAAGGAACTTCCACTTTTTCTGTTCTTATAGATTAATTAAGTGAATGCTTGGAAAAGTGAAAGAGGACTTAAGACTATACCAGATGAGTCATCTAGTCCGTAAAAGATTAAGAATAATTATAAGTTATTTGTGGAGGTATCTGAAAAATAAATTAACTACAAAGTACGCTTTGGGAAGTAAAATTATCCATTTGGCTGTCGTACAAACAACAGTTGTAAGAATCAAAAAATAATAATTAAAATTCTTCAGATGCGAAAGGGCTGTTCCTGCTTAAAAAATGTTCAAAAAAGAAGCATCTGCTGCGAGCTCTATTCATTGGAAAATAACTCCAAACTGTAATTTTGCAGAGTACAGCAAAAATCTCATCAACATAAGTGAATAGTAAACAATTTATCGTGGCAATAGACATGAATTATTTTTACATCAAAAGTAGTATCAATGATTTGTTTCTGATTCTTGCACAAATTCCAAAATTGACCCCTATTCTATCATATTTCCAAATGTACATGAATATTTTTACTATCCAAAGAAAGTGTAAACATTGCACTTGAAATTCTTGAAAATTTATTCCAGATATGTCCACAAATAATGTAATGATTCTTAATCTTTTCCAGGTCAGATAATTCACGCGATATAATCATTCAATCACTACTACAATTGCATATTTATTTAAATTGGAGAAGTATTTTAAAGTTACTTTTATGCAATGTTTGACAATTTAAGGGCCGACTCTACCATCGTTTTATTCTTCTCAATTTCGGATCCTTTCCATATGTCGAAACGGCATGTCGTGCGGAAAAAAAAACGATTATAGAATCGGCCCTAACAGTTTCTATTCTCTTTTGGTTATAGAACAACAAATGGGAATATTGAAAAAAATTCTTATTGAAATTTTTCCCAGCGAATCGACGATTTGATCGTAGAAATTCTTTCAAAATAAATTGATTGATAGGTGTAATAATAATTCTAATGTCATAAAAATATTTGAATAATTTTGTTCTCAGAATCAATGATTCAAATGGCAACAAGCGTTTCATTGTAAAGGTCGTAAATGGATGATAAGAAACGGTTGTTGACAGATTATCTTAAAAACCAAATTGACAATGTTGACTGGATTGTGGGGAACCGCAGATTCTATACACACTAAATAAATTGAGAATAATCCACAGGAAATCACAATTTACATAATGAATAGTTTCAACGAAATTCGTAAAATAAAATATAACGTTCTAGATTACGTAATTAATTAACTAACAATATCAAATTATAATTATTTAATCAAGTTTTTTTATCGGAAATTAACTGGCTTAAATAATCAAAAAACAATAACCATGTTGTTTGTATTGATATGAAGCTTTAGCCACCAAGACACGAGCTTTTCGTACGCCGTCGCATATCGTCTGGCCGAGACAATAGCAGAAATTGATTAAAACTATATCTATTATGAGATCGACACGAGAGGAGAAGCCCTTTCGCCTCGACCCACAAAATTCTCGTTTGTCGAAATGGCTAAAAGACTATTGAACTGATAACAAGATGTCAAAAAACTAACAATAAGTACATTTAAAGTACGTATATCAGCATAAAATTAACAGGGTAGTCTTGTTTGCTGCTTGAAAGTCGCCCGAAGAGCGGAATTTTCAAAGAAACAAAATTCACGGTTAAACTAAATAATACGACGTTTTTAGAGAACAAACTTCAGCCCCAAATCACATTGGCCAAAAATCTGCACCTCATTTGCTACATCATCTCAATTATTGTAGTGCGAAACATACTGAGATATTGACCACAAAAGAGTGCAAAATCAACTCAACTGGGAGAAATTTGTTAATTAATAATCTATATTATTTACAATTTGTTCAACAAACGTGACCTTAGGTTATCAAAACAACTGATAAAGTTGTTAAGAAATTTAGACACGGCAATAAAACATTGGGATTTACGTATGTAAGGAATCCCCGTTTACGCTTCTCAAAAATTATAAATCCCCCTTGATAATCGTTTAGACCTATAAAAGCGATCAACTAATGCCCAAATATTAAGTCAATTTCAAGCAATCTCAAGTGAAACATAATATCAAGTGAAAAGTAAATCGTATCAACAACAAAATGAAAAACATTGCATTATTCGCAATTTTCGCTATAGCAATCTCAACAATAGCCGCTTACGATATTATACAGGACGATAATGGTGATGAATACTTTTTAGTACCAATTACAGCAACACACGAACGCCACAGAAGGTATAATTTAAATTTTTATTTGAAATATAATTATTAATAATTCTATAAAGAGGAACAGGTGGTTTTGACGTTTCCAAGACTGGTCCAGGAGTTCGTGTTACCGGTACTGCACAAGGTACTTTATACAATAACGGTGTACATCAATTAGATGGTAGTGCTTCGGCTTCCAAGAATTTCCGCCCAAATAGTGCCACAACAGTTGGTGGTGGTTTAAATTATCAACATTTACCAACTGGTTCGAATTTGAATTTGGGTGCAGAACATACACGCAAAGCAGGCACTGATTTCCATGCACAAGGTACTGCAAATCTATGGCAACATGGTAATTCACGTTTAGATGCTGTTGGACAATATGACCGACATTATGGCGGTATGGGTGGTACTGGTAAACCCAATTATTACGGTGGATTGCAATTCAATCATCGCTTCTAAATCTTAATTTATTTTAATTGTTATTTATTAAATGTAATTTAAATAAAATCTTTGAATTGTAGCTTAGAATTTGAATGTTTCCAATGATATTTTCCATAAAAGCAAATATTTTAGGGGTTGTTACAACGACTTTAAATTCTGCATAGTTTGTGGTAAAGTACGTGCTCAACATACGCATTTAGTTAACAACTAACGAATAGATCAAAACAGTTCGTGTTCGTGACCGGATATATGCCGGAAATCAACTTATACACAGAAAAATTACGATAAAAAGTCGAAACATAACCGGAAATACCATTCTATACTACTTTGAGGAAATGAAGCGGAAATTATGCAAGTTGTGTCCAATTAAAATTAAAACTATTGAAATATTTCGACTTGATTAACTGAATAACTTTCATATTTGTAAGAGTGTATTTGAAAAGATTAAGTTAACACCCCCATAACATGTATGGAGGGTCTGATTTCATCCACCTGACAAAAACACCACTCGTGTTTCCTCTACTCTTGAGTACAAATTGATTCTTGTAGGGGTTGACCGACCCTTCCACAGTTACTATTATGTGTGTGTGTGCGGCTATGGTAAAATAAACATATCATTGGTGCCTCAGTCACGGTCCAACAAATGGTCTAAATGTGACGACGTATTGGGAATAAAAAGTCGGAGTTGGACTATACAAAAAAAAAATGTAATAATTGATAGCCGGTTTTTGTGACAACCATAATTCCTAAGGGAACATTTAATTCTTGCCATTTGTTTTGAAAGTTTCTAGATTCAAGTACTCTAAATCTAACATGTCTTCAACAAGACTTTGTAAAGTTTGTTGTACTAGTTTTTGGTAGTTTTATACGATTACAGTCAAGAAATTATCGATTTCAATAATTCGGTGATTTTAATTATTGTCCATTGATTTTGAAACTTTTATTTTAAAGTAAATTTCCACCTTCATTTTGGAGTTAATAGAATTTCCGTTTCAAAGAAATTTACAGCGAAAACTTTGAACATTTAAAATGTGTGAAAATTTATGGAAGGACAATTCTTAAGAGTCTTTTTAATTCAATTTATTCCACAGCAATGGTGGTGGTGGTGGTGGTCTTTTGAATTTGAAAAGACACGAGAACTGGTGGTGTAATATTAACGACCCTTTGATAACCAAGAGGGGAATATATTAAAAGAAAATGGTGATTGTTTTCTTTGCAGTTATCGTCTGTTTTTAATTACCTCTAATCGTTTAGATTTTTGTTGGATAGAATAAAAATTCTAATAAATATATTTAAATGTTTATTATTTGAATTAATAAATTAATATAAGAATAACAGTTTAATAATTAATAGTTCCACTCAAAAACGTCGACCATTGTGGATTCTTAATTTGTGGTGGTAATGGTACTGAACCACCTGAATGTTTGGAATATTGTCCAGTTAAATCAACAGATAATGGTCCTTTCTTCAATAAATTCCAATTTGTTTCTAAACCATAATCATTACCCATTTTACCACGATTCTGACCAAATACACTAACCGTTGATCCGGTAGGTATATTCGTATATGATACTTTACCACCTTTGGTGACCGGTTCTTGCCAATTTTTCAAATTTTTACTACCGAACAATGTTGCATCGACTTTATGTTTGTCATCTTTGAATAGATTTTCTTCAAATTTTAATTTGACACGAGAAGGATCTTCAACGTCCCAAGCTAAATCGCTACTGTAAGTTTTTTTGTGGTTAATTTTTGGATATTTATCAAAAATTTAGATGAAATAGTTTAGAACTTACCGGCGTTGTCTTGATAATGGTACTAAATAATAAGCATCACCGTTTTCATCCTGAATTACCTCATAGGCTGAGGTAATTGTAGCAATAAAACAAGCAATTAATACGAATTGTTTCATCGTGTTGATGTTTATTTGTTATTGTTGTTGGTTTTGTGTCTTAAAGTTGACTGATACATTTCTACTGATCTTCAACTGTTTTTATAGTGGTTGAAAAGTGGTAATTCACCAATTTTGTATTTGTATCTTGTAACCGGAATTCCCTATTTGCGATGATTGAAAATATAACGAGCAGTTCATTGTAAAGGTCGTCAAAATGATAAAAAACGTTTCTTGATAGTTTATCTTTTAAATTAAATTGTCAAGATTCATTTGGCAGTGGGGAATTACTCGTCAAGTCTATGAAAGAAATCTGAAGGAACTTCCACTTTTTCTGTTCTTACACATTAATGAATGATCACAAAATGAAAGAAGACTTCAAGCGATATAATCGTTACAACACTGCCATAATATTTCATTTTTTTTTTCAATAAGCAATCAATAGTCGTAAGATTTTTGTTGGTTACTGCAATAACTTCTACGGAACTTTATTTTAATCACAGCTAGATTTGCAGAAAGATCTATGCATGCTGTTCCTTATGTGTGCCATTTTCAATAAAAATTGTTAAATTTTCAGACATCAATTCGTGTACTTTCAACGTTCAAAAGGCGTGGCTTGAACAACGTGACAGATGAGAGAGATAAAACAATTGGTCCCTTCTTCCGCTACTTTCGATGATTTCTCATGAAACAACCTATAAATAAGTCTCTTACCGATTTGTTCTATATCAAAAATTCAACTTAAAGCTGAAACAATAGATCGCTAACAATGCAGAGGCCCGTTTTTTTCTCAAATTCTACTATTTTATGTGCAACAGCGTATTGTTTAAGAGTTAGTATCTCATTTTAATTTACAATTTGATTAATTTTAGAGAAATCACTAGACGGAAGATAATTTCGTTTGGAAGTTTGCTTGACAAAATTAAGTACTCTATTTTATTGAATGTTACTATTAAAATGATGCAATCCATTGTTTTTAATCAATTTGAAATATAAAACAAACAAATACTTAGAAGAAATGCCTGAACTGTATGCTACACACAAATCAAAGGTAATTCTCATAATTACATAAACAGACAGTTCATTGTTTCATTCCCATGGATATTTCTCCTCGTTAATTATCATTTTCGTGCATGCATACACAAATTCATATATAGTAATGATAATAATAATAATAATAATATAGAAAAGACACTTGATTATAAGGTACTTAAATTGTTAATAAAGTATCTGTTTCAAGAAACTAAAAATAGTTATTGTTGTACTATAACATTTTAAACATTCCACTCTTAAAATAGGAATCTATTCTACGATTATCAGTTTATAAGTGTTATCGACCTTTTCTTCCCCCCCAAGAAAAAAAAATCACAACCCACAACACTTCTTCTAGTAGTTGTAAATTTAAAGAATGAACAGAGAAAAAATTGCAACAGGTTTACCAACTTTTGGAATTATTGAACTTTTAAAATAAATTGATCGATTCCCATTGTGATTCATATAAAGGAATGTTGACGACCTTCAACAGCTACCATAATAATTATGGTACGACAAGAAATAATTTTTAATCAAATTACTATTGTTAGACTTTTTCAATTGTATAAATAAACCATTTCTAGTGGTATTTACGGAACAACGAGTTACCAAGTTTCGGTTGGTACACTTGAATCTAGTGATATTTTTAGTGATTGCTTCGTTTCCATATGGATCTGTCCTATTATCCTGAGATTACGTACTTTAACTAACAACAAGTCGGTCAAATCTAGTAACCTTTTAGTTGCTGAATCTACTATAGCTGTGTTATTTTATGATCTGTATTCTGCTATGAGAAATTATTCCAACCCAACTGGTACGCCTCTGTTCTCGACCATAGCCTAAGGCACACCGCTTTTGACCAACATTTTGTTTCAAGCCATTTTCGTTTATTTAACTTTAATCAACTTGAATTCCGATCTGTATTCATAATCCGTTGCTATACGAGTATCTACATATAACTCCCACTGCCACCTTTTCTATTTACCTGGAAAGCAATTTTGAGAGTTTCTCTAACTCGTACGAAACCATAAATGTGAAATTAATTAATCATAATGTCGAAATAATTTTCAGTTATGGTGATAAATTTCTAATTTCGTTTTGATATCATTTCTAATAAAGAAAAACTCCACCACTAACGTCCACTTTTGTGCTAAATGAGATAGATTGTACGTGGCGTATATAAGTGGCAGATGTTAGAGACCACCACTATCCATCCCTTGACACTTTTGGGGCGAGTGATATTTTGTGGATAATGGTGATATATAGAAATATTTCTATATAACTCTTGTGTCGTCTATTTTGTTTGTCCACATTATCCGTATGTGATAATTATTTTCAATTTAGGCGTTTTGGAAAATTGGAAAATTTCGGTTTTTTTGTTTTGTTTGTATCTTCAATTTCGCGTCAATGTTGGTATTAAATTTTTCCTGATTTATGTGATGTGTACGTATGGAATTTTAAATAACAGAATATCAATAATGGGTGGTTGGTAGCAGTAGGCTAAAACGTCCATCACACCCTTTTAGCTGTACAGTGAGAGAGAGACCTATCAGTGTTTATTGCTGTGTATCTAACACGAGATTAATGACATTGCCATTGGTAATGGCGAAGTTAGAATTTATAAACACAAAATTTGCACATAAATACACTTTTATAACGGACAATCTATTTTTATTAAAAAAAAAACACACGAAAACAAAAAAAAACATACAACTGATAGGACGGGAAATGTTCATCTGGACGACTATCCGTTGTGCATGTCCATGGATTAATTGCATCATTTTTCAAGCACGTTTCCCTCGTAAAATTGTTAATCACATTGGATTAAAATATATTAGGTGATTATGATGATAAGGGGGCGTTATAGTAATGGTAAAAATTTCAATTGCTACGATATGGTTTTTTCTATTTTGAACATAGGGTGAGAATACGAAGAAATCACAGGATATAAATCTTACGCATGGACGGACACCCATCTGAAGGTGTATATCTTCGTTTGAATGAAGCAATAATATCACTGTAGAGGGTGAAGGGAATGATTCAATTTATCTATGATTGGGTTGTTGTTACAACTATAAATATAATAAAATTCAATTTAGTAAAATAACAATTTGAAGGGATTCATTAATTCTTTCAACAGGTATTTATTATATTTAGAAAATCAACAACGACGTTGGAAAAGTTAATTAGGGTTTGTTTATTAAAGAAAAAGCCACTTTTGTGGGTTTATACAACTACTCCAACGTGACTATAGAAAT
Organism: Epicauta chinensis; assembly: GCA_021725515.1. Lineage (NCBI taxonomy): Eukaryota > Metazoa > Arthropoda > Insecta > Coleoptera > Meloidae > Epicauta > Epicauta chinensis. Next base: position 48,631 of record JAEDXX010000068.1, read on the forward strand.
AATAGAGTTATTTAGCGAACAAAGACAATTAGAATAGTTAGTGTCCTTACAGATGATACTGTATATATCTTCATTTAATTCTCTATTTATTCAACCAAGCATGGATTACAGCTCTTTGTGCTACTATTGAAAACGAGTACATTCCGAGAGATTGTAGTACGCCCTTAAAGCCAATATAGGAAAGTATAACTGAATTGCTTACAAATCGTTTTTATTTCTAGTCCACAATGAAATCTGTTGGTAATTACATGAACATCAGATTTATGGACAAATATTTGTTTTTCTTTATAGTTTTACGAAATTACAAGAGCCACAAAATTACAATTAAATACCTATATAATTTATAAATTTGATTACAATTATTGCTGGTTCCCTCGAAACGACACAATTCGATTTAGTAATTTATAGATTTAGAAAAGTGATAATTTTGTTTCTAAAATATTTTCCGATAGAGTTATCGAGTCTATCGAGGTTGTATTACCAATAAGTAGATGTGACAATCATTTTAATATAGTTGGATTTAGAGAGACACTGCTATAAAATATAATCTGGTGATTTTTACCAATCTCGACACCTGTCAAGAAGTAAATCGCACGACAGCTTTTACCATCAAATCATAGGCGATTTATGGCATGAAGCTGTAAATTTCTGGATTTCTTTAGTGTTAATTTTTAGACACGAATTAGTTGAAGTTTATTGATAAGACTGAACAGAATATCTTATCCTGTATTCTTTTTCCAACTTCTACAATGCAATATTTTTTTCGGGAATTGTATGATAGAATTTATGTTGGTGTCTTAGAAGCACAATTGTATTGTTTCTTGATAAAGGAAATAAAAATATTCTCGATTTGAAGTAGAAATTTTCAAAATAAAAATTCGAACCAAATTGTTAGGATTTTGGCCGACACAAATTATTAAAGATAAAGTTGTTTATAAGATTATTTTGAGAAGCTGTCCCATAAACAAAAGAGAATATGTATAAATATAAAACATTAGAAGTTTTATAGGGGTGATAAAATGATAAGGTGTATCGCTTGAAGTCAACGTAGTAGTTCAACGTAGAAATTTCAAATATAGAAAATGCATAGATCTGCTTTCCAATTTTCATTAGAAAAAAAAAACAAATTAGTAACTGTGATTCAAATAAAGTTCCGTAGAAGATATTGTAGGAACCAACAAAAGTCTTACGATTATTGATTGCTTATTGAGAAAAAAATGAAATATTATGGCAGTGTTCTATAACGATTATATCGCCTGAAGTCTTCTTTCATTTTGTGATCATTCAGTTAATTAATGTGTAAGAACAGAGAAAGTGGAAGTTCCTTCAGATTTCTTTCATGGACTTGACTAGTAATTCCCCACTGCCAAATGAATGTTGACAATTTAGTTTGTCAGATAAACTATTAAGAAACGTTTTTTTATCATTTTGACGACCTTTACAATGAACTGCTCGATATATTTTAAATCATCACAAATAGGGAATTCCGGTTACAAGATACAAATACAAAATTTGTGAATTACCACTTTTCAACCACTATAAAAACAGTTGAAGATCAGTAGAAATGTATCAGTCAACTTTAAGACACAAAACCAACAACAATAACAAATAAACATCAACACGATGAAACAATTCGTATTAATTGCTTGTTTTATTGCTACAATTACCTCAGCCTATGAGGTAATTCAGGATGAAAACGGTGATGCTTATTATTTAGTACCATTATCAAGACAACGCCGGTAAGTTCTAAACTATTCCATATAAATTTTTGATAAATATCCAAAAAATTAACCACAAAAAAACTTACAGTAGCGATTTAGCTTGGGATGTTGAAGATCCTTCTCGTGTCAAATTGAAATTTGAAGAAAATCTATTCAAAGATGACAAACATAAAGTCGATGCAACATTGTTCGGTAGTAAAAATTTGAAAAATTGGCAAGAACCGGTCACCAAAGGTGGTAAAGTATCATATACGAATATACCGACCGGATCAACGGTTAGTGTATTTGGTCAGAATCGTGGTAAAATGGGTAATGATTATGGTTTAGAAACAAATTGGAATTTATTGAAGAAAGGACCATTATCTGTTGATTTAACTGGGCAATATTCCAAACATTCAGGTGGTTCAGTACCATTACCACCACAAATTAAGAATCCACAATGGTCGACGTTTTTGAGTGGAACTATTAATTATTAAACTGTTATTCTTATATTAATTTATTAATTGAAATAATAAAACTTTTAAATACTTATATTTATTATCTATTGTTTTTATTCTATCTACAAAAAAATTAAAGCGATTAGAAGTAATTAAAAACTAGCGAGATGCAAGATTAAATTGAATCAAATGCTGGGTACCATTTGGTACCATTAAATTGTAAATATTATACTTCGTTTCATGACAAATCTCCGTGAGTTGCGGTTGAATAGAGTACCCTATGCTTACCGACAGCTTTCTCAGCTTTATCACCATTTCTTCTCTATTTTATCTCTCACGTCTAACGTGAGCTAATTTGTGAATTATAAATAAATCACAAAAAGTTCTAATAAGAAAATCAATTATACTAATAAAACGCAAAAAGTCGATCTACAGACACCCTAAACAAAAAAGAAAAGAAGAGCTTAAATCTGATCATCTCAAAAACGGCAACAAAATGCTGCAAATCTACTGCTTAAATTTGTAAAATCCGAGCTTTTTGCATGAAGTTTTTCCATATACGCAACCGATGGAAAAGCAAAAAATGCTGTGATTCCAAAAGTACTGAAATAGCCCGTTTTACAACACATTCTCTCCTCTACAGCATTGCAGTCGGGTAGAACTTACAATTAGTTTATGATTAAATCTAGATACGTGCCAAATTATAATTTCAATTATTTGCAATTTTAATGCAACAGTTTCCGTGCTAATTGTACAAAACAAACAATTATCAAATATAGTCATAATATACAAAAGCAACGATTATAATCAATACATAATGAGTTAGAGAAAACCAATTAATAAGAATCGACACAATAAAATAATTAATCGAAACAAGTAGGCTGTATAGATTAATCCTATTAACAATTGAAAATCAGTATTTTCCATTTAATAATAAATTTCACTCGTATAACAAAAACATGTCAACAGATAACATAGCCTACTTGGTAATTGTGATAAATTACACCCATTTATAGTCTAGCAATTTTGATATGATCAACTCGACTTGAGTATTTAGAGAAACTATAATCGACAAGACAAGTCGATCTTGATAGAATAAACCGTGTATATTTTTAATATATATATCATCCAATGATAAATTAGATTTTTTTTGTATTGTATCATTCACAAATCTATCTTCTATTCACACAAAGATCGCCGTAATAATAATATGACAAATAGAAACGATTTTCTACTCTTAGATAACATTTTTTATGGCATTTTTTCCCGTTTAATCTTCCCGTTATGATTGAAACGTATTGCGGGATTGATTTTTACTACTCTTCTCTACACACCGAAAAAAAAAAGAAAGAATGAGAGCGACTTGATGGAATTCCGCCAGCGATGTGGAAAATTCGTATAGAGTGTTGTATGATTGTAAGTAAGGTGTGCAGCCGGGGCATAGAAGGCATTTGGAAAATGAAAATAAACGACACGTCACTTCCACATAATCACTTTGAATGACACATTCCCTAATCGTACTGGAAAATTCAACTGTCTCGATCCACTTCGATTTGAAATAGCAAAACAAACAAAAGTCCAACGAAATAACTGGGGCTGGGGAACCACACAAACTTACCTGTTGTGGAGTTCAGTGTCGGAGAGACGATCGTAGGGTGGTGGTGGTGTTGTGCACAATTCACTTAACATATTATCCAAATCTGTTGCCAAACTTGACAGTAACTGAAAATCAAAAACCAAATAACAATACATTAATCTTCAACTGAACACAATTCTTAAAAGTTATAATTTTCTAACGTTACAACCATCACGGATATTATAATACTGTAATCATCCACTTTGTCTTTCTCACAATTGTAAAAGGGGGAGACGAGTCGTCTATAAAAAGGGCGGCCACATTCACACATGACTGACTGGTGACTCATAGATTGCCCTTCTGTTTTTTTGTTAAATACACAGTAGCGTAACGTGGAATGTTACGCCACTGTTGTTGCATAAAAACAATAAACTACATTACGGCTACATTCTAATTTTTAAAGAATTTTCATTGTTTTACTATAATCACAAGAAGACGTGGAAAATTCTTACCCTATAATAAGCTGCCATAATTTTTCGATAATGTTTTAACACAAACAAAACACTTATTAATAACAATAACAAACAATTAAGCCTACTTGATTATCAAAGAAATGGTTTCTATTTATTCATTTGTTTATTTATTTATTAAATATGATAGAATCAGAGTCGACTATGACATGTTAACGTTTCTCAATACAACAACACAACTGTGTTGTTTTCAGAACACATATGGCTTATTGTGTGTGTGTGTTAGTGTGTATGTGTACAAAAATATGGTTTGTAGTAATAGTAACAACAGCCGGCACGCGATTACTTTCATCTACTATTACACAGAAAAAACAACTTTATTTATACTTGTCTTAAATACGATTGACGGACAGGTGTTGAATGCCAGACAACAAAAGAAAAAAAACAGGGGGAAGAAAAGTGTTGCGATCCTGCCAGGATTCGAACCTGGAATCTTCTGATCCGTAGTCAGACGCGTTATCCGTTGCGCCACAGGACCTCACACTTGCCGTTATTTCTACAACACGGGAGCTGCGAGCTTATTGTTAGATTTAGAAGAAAATAAAAGACTGTTCAAACTGTATGTGTGTATTTATTTTTGAAAAAAAAAGTGCTCGCGATCCTGCCAGGATTCGAACCTGGAATCTTCTGATCCGTAGTCAGACGCGTTATCCGTTGCGCCACAGGACCTTGCACTAATTGCTCATTACACACCAATACAAGCTACCGGTAGATTACAGCAGTTGTCAAACTTTTTTACTTCAAAATTTCTTGAAAATATCTAAGAATTCGTATCAATAAACAAAAAGTGTTAGACGTATTCTTTTGTTTATAACCGTTGGTTCTACTTGATCATTTCGATTGATGATAGTATTAATTGAGGGATACATGGAATTTACAATGGAACCGATCCGTGGCGTCGTTTTTTTGTTGTTGTTTTGTATGAATCTAATCCAAAAATTAAGGACAAACAACAAACACCTTCGAATCGACCTTCGATTTGGCCGAAAATCCGCTCAAATACTGTGGAATAACAGAAAAAAGTGCAGCGATCCTGCCAGGATTCGAACCTGGAATCTTCTGATCCGTAGTCAGACGCGTTATCCGTTGCGCCACAGGACCTCACATGGGTCATTAGATAAACAATAAAAATCCAGTCATGTGATTAAAACAAAAACAAAACAATTGAATAAATGCAACAAAACACAGCCAAAACGTACTAGATAAATGTAAATTCGACAATAATTCATTTATAATGGATTTTCTAGTCGACATTGATGCTGTAATAAAATTTAGAGAATGCACATTAAATGCACATGACCGTAAGGGTTTGTGGTCAGTAATGTTGCCCAATTTGACAATAATTACATGTATTTGTTGGGGTTGATAGCCGACTACATACATATCGACTAGAGTTATCTTTGTCTAACACATTGGTGTAATTACAGCAATATTACCAATCTAATAAATACAGTTGGCCTTGAAAAATTCGAAACAAATGACACTGGATATTTCCTCAAACATCGTTGATATTGGCGTGAAATATCTTTCAAGCGACATATGTTACTTATATTGATTTATATCGTCGTTTTAATAAAAACAAGCAATATTAAAGCGTTTATAGTAGAATATCTGCAAGTCGGTCGACTTGACTATCAATAATTTTAAATTACAGTCAAGTTTGTTTTGTTACAGTATACAGTTTGATGGTCTCAAAACAAATGACAACAAAAACAACAACGAAACGCCCGTAATGGACGTAAACAAATGATATATGAACTGTTAAATAACAAAAGGCTGGCGCTTATTTTTTTCCTTTTGATTTACCGCTCATAAACATGTGATTTATTACACAGAAGCAACCCTATAGTGAATTTTATTTTATTAAAAAAATAATAACAGACACATACCTGCATGTAGACACTAGATGTTGACGATCTCCTTGATTTACGGAACTGGATAAAATTCGCCATATTTCTCCCTTAAAAAACAAAAACAAAAAATTTAATTATTCGGCCCTTTTGACAACAAAAAAATTAACACCCGTGACTTATACAACCAGTTAAACTCGACCGCCGCTTACTTTGATGTTACCAAAAATTAAACAATCCAACGGCCGTCTTGATTGTATTTGTTCGATATTCTCGAACGAAAATATTTGGAAATAACAAAAGAATAAGGAAGAATATTATGAATAGAGTCGTATATTTTTCTCGAATGGATATCCCAAGGGATGATGTGGAATTACCGGCATTCAACTGTCGCTAGTAAACACCACCACAATAGCCATCCCCCACCCTCTATTCTGTTGAAGAAAACGACACCAAAAAGCAGTGGCGTAGTTATCGCCAATTATCCTATGATTTTTAAAATTATTTATAATCGATGCAATTTCGATAATTACAACGAATTTACGAAATTTTGTTTGGTGTAATTTGAGAAATATTCTACGAATATTCGAGATTTATCCCGGAAAAAGTGGAGGAATTTCTAGGAGAACTACGCCACTGGTTTATATTCGTATATTATTAGACGCCAAATAGGACGCTAAAACTGAACAAACTTAGATAAAAATGATAACATTTCACAAGTTGTTTTTACGACAACAACAACATGCGGATATAAAGGGCGGGCGATAAGGGCGGCCACAGCCGCCTTCTTTTATGTAATTTCAACTACAAAAAAAATATTCTACACACTATATCGATGCTTTTTATTGAGTTTATCGAATTCCCAAATATTACCATCTGTTACAGAAACTGATGAAAAGAAAAACAAAAGAATGACACCACCGGAAATGGAAATTTAAATAATAAAATAAACCGGAAATAGTGTAATTTAATTTAATTATCAACTTCAACAAAGACACTAATGATGTAATAATCGTGAGTCATTTGCAGAATAACAAGAAGAAGGCGGAAAAGAAATGACATTGACTTGGATATGATCTGATGAAATCTGGTTGTGTGTAAATGTGACCATTTACACCATCATCCCCCTTTAGACTATCAAAAATGATGTAAATTTATTCAAACCATTTCTACCAAGTACGATCAGAGTAGCCATAACGAGAAAAAATGACTATCGTTTAAAAGTACAGTCGGCCCAAACGGCTTGAATATCACCGATAATACCAACAGATGGCGCTGTATTTTGTCCACACTTTTCCCACTAATTTTCCTATTGCATAGTATTTAATTTTTTATTTTTTTTGAATCACAACAGAATAGTGTCAACATGATTGTTTCGCAATCAAAAAAAAATTGTTGAATTACATTTGTTCGTGTTTCTAATAAGTTTTCGATTGTTTTTGATCATCCATGTGTCACTAGTTTTCTTTACAGTGAAAGAAAATTGCTAGAACATCTTTGAAATGTTGCACATCCAGGACACATAAATTCGAACATTTCTAACGCAAAATTTCAATTTCAATCCAACTACACAACGGATATGATTTCATAGATTCGTTTGAACGGTAAAATGAAATTAAAAACGGTGACTTGGTGCCTTTGTGGTGTGATGTTGTTCATTTTATTCAACAAAATCGCCGGTATCTCCCATCAGGATGTGCGAAAAGTAAGAATTTTAACGGTTTTCTGCACGATTTTCACCGATCTGTTGATTTGTCAGGGTTTGATCAGTGATGAAGAGCGTCGCGGTATTGTCCCAACCGATCAGATTCACTCCAAAAACCAAAAACGCGGCATTTACGCAACGTCATCAAAATTACCATCATATCCTTCAGGATACGGTCATACCGGATACCCGTACCCACCTAGCAGCGGCCATGGATATCCTGCATACGAACCCGACCATGGTTCTACAGGATACGGTTATGGCAGCAGTTACGGCCCTAGTGGCCCTAGTGGTTACCATCATAGTGGTCCTAGTGGTGATGGTTTTGTTCATAAAGAGTATCCAGACAAAGTTGGGGTGAATTTGTTGGAAAATTGACGGATTTAATTGATTCTGGAAAATTCTAGGGAATCGCATTGAAAACGTTATTGTTGCCATTGGCCGGAATTGCGTTACTTGGTGTTGCTGCATCGCTAACAACAAATCCGGTTCTGTTGCAATTGGGCGTTGTAAATGGACGCCGTCGTCGGCGACGATCTATCGATGGACAAATCTACCCGGAGAATCCCTACGTTCGACCGGAATAAAATGAAATTCGTACATACCAATTAAATCGCAACGAATATATATTTTGAATTATTTATCTGTTTTAATCAAGTTGCCTAATCGAATATCACACAGCATATACTTTGATTTTTTTTCAAGTAACAAAAAATGCCAAGTCCGGACCTGATGCCACAACAATTGTGTCAAAACAACCTTTCTTCCATTTCCATAATTTTGAATATAGTTGGCTGTGATCGAAGTGTACGAGAAAAAATAAATGACAATCAACCAGGTGGAAAAGGGTGAATGGCCGCCTACTACGATGTTATCGGATTTTTCGCCATCAAGAGAAAACCCACACAAAAGACTATTAGAAAATTATGAAATTAAACCCCCACTAAATTTTACTAGAAACCTACACATTTATCGTATGATATTATCGAAAATCAACGGAAATATCCGCCTACCTGATTGTGAAGTTCTCTTCTGGTTGCAATTGTCACAACAGTCCACAAAAACAAAAGAAAAACAGCACAGATTCACATTTTATATCTTTTGTTTATTCGTTGTTTTTTTTAATTAATTAATATTTAATTAGTTTTCAATAGATTCAATTGCCGTTAATTATTTAATGGTAAAACATGCGCGGTACACTGAATTCCATATTAGACTGAGATGCAATAGCTTAAGACACCTTCTTCTGGGCGGATGCGATGACCTCTAAGAACCTTTCTATAGCAGGACCGGACTTGATCTGTTTTCCCTCATTAAAAAAAAAAAAACTGTTTATACCAACCGTTAAGTTTGTATAAACAAAACCAAATTAGATTTACCACAACTACCAATTCGGTCCTATTAAAATTATTTATTTATCATTTGCATGGTCTTTATGTAAATAAACAAATTAGAACAAGTGTTAAGGTGGATTCACATGATTACCTTATTGCGCTGCGCGTTAGTTAACAGTGGGCGTTTGCATCCTTAAATGACGAAATAATTATTGCACTCGATGTATACTCGGTACATTATTGTAATGTAAAGTGTGACATTTCAAAGATGTCAAATTTTATGCAACTTAGTATTCAAAAATCCCTAACTATGGGGATTTAATCCAATCTCAATATCATTTGATAATTTTGTCACAAAAATCTCACCACAAAAACAAGACTTTATCATCTTCAAAAATGTCAAAATCTAGGGATTTTCAGAATTTAAGTTGCATAAGTTTTGACACTTTGTCTGTCAAAATTTTATATTACAATAATGGACTGAGTCTAACTACGAAAGCAGCTGATTGTAATTTTTTTTACGTTTTTCATTTTTTAGTGAATAAAAGCTATAGTTGCGATCAAAAAATTCTGGACGTCAAGGACATCTAATTGTCAGTTGGTGTAGGACACCTTTAATATTTTATATTGAAATAGTCATTAATTTTGACATTTAAAACGTCAATAATAACAGTAATGCTTGGCCCAGATTAAACATTTTTAGACGCAAAAAAAACGCTGTCCAAAATTTTTTGATAGCAACTGTATATACTTGCCATTTTGTTATACCCTATTCACTGAGAGAACGGAGTTTTTTGACAGCTTTTGACAGCCGGTCAACTTGATAGAATAAAATTTCCTATATTTAATTCTAAACGCAGCTTATTGTAGCTCTTCTAAATATTTGTCAGCTTTTTTACCTAACGCATTGAAGAAATTTTCTGTGAGAAAATTTTTTATTCTATTTATTGTATATCGTAGTGGCTTTCTTTCATTGCCTAAGAGTATTTATAATTTTGTTTTCACAATTTACGTATTTTGTAAGTTTGCGCCATAGAACTAATAACTTATCTAGTTACAAAAAAAGTCCGTTTACTCGCTGAACGTACTATACATTACCATCAACTGTATCTTGAATCCGGGCCGTATCAAAGTTGTTTCAGGTCCTCGGAACCAGATTTGCTCTTTAAAACTTCACAAGAAAATATGCACGCGATTTTACGCCGTAAACACTATACCTAAAACGTCCAACGGATAGCCCTGTGTCGAACATATACAGCTACGACATTCCATCTAAAAGCAGATTTAATAAATAGTTATCAATTAATTGGACTATATTTTGATTTTATAAAATCTAATTTTTTCGTCTAAAAAAATAAACCGGAAATGTACACAAACTCTTGAAATCTCCCTATGTTGATCGATTTTGTAGATTTTTTAATAAATTAAAGCAACTCCGACGCCACTGCTTCGATCGTCTATCAAAATTTCGTGAACCAACTATACATTAGTCGTTCTATAATGACAGTTAACAAACACTATTTGTAGCTCAAATCACCAGAATTATCAACAATCTACCGAAATCACCGAGAAATCTTCAATTTTCTCGTAAATGATACAAATTTATTTATAAACAATAATTTTTTCGTTTAAAACAATGACTATACAAAAAAATTATAAAATTTGGTAAAGTCGACATGGATGCTACATATATCCCTATTGTAGTTTGAGGTTATGTTCGGCATCGTTTAAATCACAGAACACTAAATAGTTTATTATTGAAGTTATTATTTAATTCTTGTTTTTTTTATTATAAAAAATTGTTTATTTGCGAAAATGAGAACTGGATGCCCCTGAACGTAGAACTTAATTATTTATACTAATTAATATTTATCGCATTCCAGGTAATCAATTAGCTTGATAATACGTAATATGTTTTGTTGTTTTTTTGCTCTATTTTATCATATATATTAAAGTAAGTTTTACTGTTTATATTACAAAGTAGTGTTTAATTGTGCATTGTCTTAAGTAGTTTCTAAGACAGCCTACATTTGAAACAATTTTTAGTTTGAACTTGTGTCAATCAACTGTGTGTTGTAATAAAAACCAATTGTTGATTTTAATTTAATTCCAGTTAGTGTTGGACATTCACAGAAATCATGGCATTGTGTCGTTTAACTTTACCATTCATCAAACCAAACATTTTCGCTTCATATAGGAACAGTGTAATTGTTTTTTTTTTGTTATCTTTATTATTATTATTTTTAGCAGTAATATTAGTAATTATCTCTTTATATTGGAAATTTTTAGTTAATGATGAAGCTAAGATGCATCTCAACAATACCAATAACAAAAAATCTAACATTATTTTCAACTGATAAGAACAAGCCAAAAATCGAAGATAATTTGAAATTGACGAATTTAAATGAGAAACCATTAACTGTAATGCTAACATGGATGTTGGCACAACGTAAACATATCTTAAAACATGCTGATTTTTATTTGAAACGCGGCTTTGATGTCATCAATGTCAGTATAACGCCGTGGCAATTGTTGTGGCCACTCAAAGGCGCCCAGGTAAGCCAATACAAGGGACAATTTCAAAAATATACAGTGACGGCAAATGAAATAGGCAGCAGCCTTCACCTTTATATCGTTTAAACTTGTGCACAACCTCTAATATATCAATTGTTTCATGGCACTCTATAATGTTTTAAATGTAATTTTGGAGGCTAATTGTCGAAAACCACTGTCTTCCACGCTGTTTTTTTCTTTGACTTTATCTCTTTCCCCATTTTCTATCTTTGTTTTATTTTCTCTCCCTTGATCTATATCTCTTTCTCTGTGTGTTTCGCTTTTTTTCTTTTTTACTCTCTATCTCTATGTATCTCTGTCTTCCTTGTTACATTCTCTGTTTTCTCACTCTTTTTATTGCTCATTGAATAGAGTATTTTTTCTGATTGCCCGTAACATTTTTGAAAATGTGAGAGTCGAATTAACACAACAAATTTCTCCAAAAAAACGGTGTTATTTTATTATGATTTTAAACTAAAGACTACAACGTTTTCGTCTACGTGTTTAGATAAATTGCCAAGTCTGTATATGAGCTAGACCAGTGGTCCCCAAACAGCACAAACTTACATGAAAGGGCCCATAATAATTGAACAACCTTTTCGGAAATCGATGATAAACGTTGATTTGCGAATGGATGAATTTGTTAATGTTTCATGCTGTTAGAATTTTTTGTTCTAATTCGAAATTATTAGTAATTCTCCGCCTAACCCCCTCCTCAACGATTTCTTGATTAAACCAATTTAACAGCGAGTTCATTTGAATTTATAGCTGGTCGCCAAAGATGTTATAACATTCCTCGATACGAATCGCTCATATCATCCATTAATTGTACATGGTTTCTCTGTGGGTGGTTATGTATGGGCTGAGGCATTGGTCCATATGGATAAGAACCGTAAACACTATCAGCACATTATCGATCGTATTGCTGGTCAAATTTGGGATAGTGCAGCTGATATAACTGAAATTAGAGTTGGTTTACCATTTGCTATGTTCCCTAGAAATCAATTAATGCAAGCCGCTTTAAGACAATATTTAACGTTAGTTTAATCTATTTTTTTTTAAATTAATTAGTATAATAACTTAATAATTGTATTGTAGTTACCATCTAACCACATTTGATAAAGTCGCAACTTGTCATTATATTAGAGCTAGTCAATTGTTCCATACGAATATTGTATCAGCACCGGCATTATTTTTTGTTAGTAAAGCCGATCCGATTGGTACGGAACAATCGAATCGGCGCGCCAAAGAAACATGGGATAATAAAGGGATTCAAGTAATTGAAATTGATACGATAATAGATAAAAAGTGATTAAATTTTGTATGGTTTTATAGACGTATTGGAAATGTTGGGATGAATCACCGCACGTTGAACATTTACGACATCATCCTGAAGAGTATCGATACGAGTTGGAGATGTTTTTGACGAAATTAGGTTTGAATGGACGACAACAACAAAATGATCAACAAATACGGGCGAAACTTTAAAAGAATTCGTGATTTTTTTAATAAGAACTGAGGGAGAGTGTGGGTGTGTGTGTGTAAAATCGTATGTGACAGCAGCGGAAGTCGATTATAATTATTATTATTATAATAAATGTGACGAGATCAATATTTAAATAATATCTCGTATTTTGGTGTGCACGACCAGGGCCGGCCGGAGACCAAAGCAAAACAGCTGCCTAGAGCCGCATAATTTTATGTGTAATATTTTGTTGCTAATTGTCAGGTCTTCAGGCGTCGTAGATCGGAAAAGGGATTAAATTTCTAGAAAATTCTCGCAGTCAAAATTTTAGAAAAGTACAAAAATTCTGCTTCGGATTTGGGATTTTCCAAAATAACTCTTGGAGGTATTTTAAAGTCTCCCATTTCCTCCTTAGTCGCAATCCCTTCATGTGTACTGTGCCCTTTATTCGTATAACCGTATTTTCATTTACAAGAGACATTTTAAATATTTTTCCACCTTTTTTGTTATAGTGAAGAAGACAAATTGGATTTTTTTTTGTTATTACATCAATCAATGTTACCAATCGTAGTGTCGATTTTATACAGTTGGCAGAACTGACAGAGAGTTGAAGCGACGCCATGGCAACGCCCCCACTCTTTTTCGTTACGCTTTGAAAAAATTTACTTCCCTAGTGCGCCTAAAGAAGTTTCACTTCAAAAACGTACGAGAACAATCTTTGATGGATAATTATTCACTTACTTTTTATTATTTTTCTAAAGAGAGGCGCCGAAAGTAAGTTTGCCTAGACCTCCGGCCGGTCCTGTATGCGACTGTTTAATTTTGTACACCCACTTTGGATGAAATGCCGTCACTGTATAGTATTCACATTATCGACTGTGTCGTTGTAAATTCGTTACAGAGACGGATTTGGCCTTACGAAACCCGCTTGTAGGAAAAACTAATGTTTGCCAATTTGAGTGGAAAATTTAACTTTACAAATAATTCTCAATTTAATTTAACAGTTAATATTAAGTATCAAATCAAAAATTTTAATTTTAATCATCATTAGAATCTTCATCAACAACATCCAATGGTCGTTCAGTAATTAACAAACCATGCTCCCACAAATCGGAAACTAATTGTAATTTCTCTGTAACATCATCAATTGGTAATGATTCAACATCGATAAATCGTGGAAATTGATTTTGTAACAATTTAATAACACCAATCATACGCGGCTCTAATTCCAACCATTGCTCCTCTTCACCATGATAAACATTTGCATTTTCTGTATTATAATAGATACGCGGTGGTGTATCTAAGATTAAACGTACACAATGATAACGTAATAAACGTACTTTTGTGTCTAAACCAATTTCAACACTACAAAACAATTAATTAGAATTCATAATTAATTAATAGTTAGAATCGTTTACCGATTGGTAATTTTGCCATTTTCAAGACGATCACCATCACCATTTCGCGTACGTTCCGATTCGTTGCGTGTCAATACAGGCGGCATGGAATCGTACATAAACTTCTTACCCAATTCATCAGCCGCATAATCTACATCCACATAATCAATCAACGATCTCAATAATTTCTTAACATTATTGATAACAATCGTCCGTTCTGACGTCGTTTTGTCCTTATTAATTGCACCCAAATGTTTCAAATAATTCAACGGTAATCCTTTACTAAAATCAAACAACAATAATAATGATAATCGATGAAATTTGGTGGTAATACCGGAATTCCACATTATTCTCGGATGCCTTCGTCAAAGCATTCGGTAGAATCTTTTCCAATAAATCAACATAAGCGGTATGTTGATAAACAGATACTGTGATATGCAACGAATGGGCATCGGTATCCGTCCAACCTTCATGGATGGTACCACGTGGAAAGTATAAAACATCACCGGCTTCTAAGGTGAGTTGTTTGAACGGTTCCGGTAGATCGTCTCGTTGGAAATTGCCACTAGATTCCCGCGTCAAAACGTCCGCCTCCCTACCAGAAAAAAACGAATTATTCTCAATTAAAAAACACCGATTTAATCAACCAACTTTGGATGATAGAGTTTCCAATGTTTGCGCCCTTCCAACTGTATCACGAACGCTTCAATATCGTCAAAATGCGGTGCGAAACCCTGACTATTCGGCGGTGTTAGATAGATATTTGCACCGACCATCGTGCCGAAGTACTCTTGTAATGTGGCCAATATCAAATGGATTTTATTATTGTATGTTTGTGGATTTAATATACGCACACTACAACCGTTGGCATAGAAATCCCATAATGCGGACGGTACAGCGCGTCCATCCTGATTGAAGCTCTCTTTAACGCCGTTCTCGTAGGCGACCACGTCTACGTTACGTGTATAATACAACGGGTTCTCTCTGATCATTTTATCTAAACGATTCGAATCGAATATGTGCGCATAATAATTTGGCTTGTTACGTTTCACATGCAGAACTTGTTTCTCCCAGTATTTATTGAAAAACATTTCCAATTTGGTTGGTGCTATTAACCATTGGAAGAAACGTTGCGCATCTGTTGTTGGATCATCATTCAATACTTTGATATCGCCGTTTTGCGTAATTGGTACTAGTTTTGGTGGTTCTTCATCCGAAACTATTTTTACATTTTGAGCCTTCTTTCCATTCTTATCGGTTTTATTAGGTGATCCATTTGCTTTTAAAATATTTCCACCTTTATTGTTGATAGTTTTGTTTGTTTTATTCGGTGCAGTTTTGATAGTTTTCAATTTTTTTGGTTGTTGTTTTTGCGGTGATGAATCCGTGAATTTGCGTTTACTTCTCGTCCATATATTACCGGAATTGATTTTTTTATAAACTTCAAACGCTGAAATTAATTCTGGTTGTTTGATTTTATCCATTTTTTGAACTTTTCGAAACTACAAACTAACCGGTTTCAATCGAAAATTGAGGTTATGTTACCGCGTGAAAAAGTGAGGTTACGATAGAAATTATGGCGGGATTTTTGAAAAATCTATCAAATAAACTGTACGTTCTCAAATTTCTACAAATTTACTTATAATAAATAGAATTAACAGAAGTAATGCGACTTTTTTACGGGGATAATACACCTTAAATCCCACAATTAAATAATTTATAATGAATTGCTTTGTCAAGCCGCCGCAAGTGGCGCTAGTGTATTAACGGTGAAAAAATGGAGCGGTTTTTTTAAAAATAGTTTTATTACGAATAATTCAATTCTTCCAGTAGCGCTAAGCATTTGTTTTTCAAAATTTTCGCCGATTCTATAAAGATATCTTGCGGCTTCAAGGCACCGAGAGATTCGACAGTAACTGAAAATATAATAAAATTAATGCATGAAAAAACGACTTTTTTTTGTCTTACAAATAAAATGATCCTGTATCTTTGTCATAATAACGGCATCTTTAAGATCATCATGTCTATAAACATTTCGACTGCTTGTATCGTAACGTGCATTGTCTACAACAGCATATTTCCGACCTTTATCGTGTCGTATCGCAATCACACCGGGCGAGAAGCATTTCTGTAAACGTTCCGCTGCTTCGCCTTCAACTGAACGTGTCAATTGAATATCGGGTAGTAGTCGATAGAAAGCGGTTGCTACTGGTGAGAATTTCGCATGATCTTTACCGATACTTTTAACGGCGATTAATTTCAAATCTAATTCGTGTCCTGGGCGCATTTTAGCAATTAAGATATCGTCATCGATCGGTCCAACATCGGCTTCAGTGAATTTATCTTTTTGGCTACCAATAGGACACCATTTGATGTGTTTTGAATACACTAGAAAATTATTCAATCAATTCTAGAAATTGCCAAGAATTATTATTGAAATACCGTTATTGTTTTTGTACATATCTTCAGCACGTGACGAATCCTTATTAGCGTCTTTATTCGAGCTACATTTGATTTTTAATATGAATTCTAACGAGTCTTGTTCGGTACTCTCCGCAGAAGCTGCAATTTTTTTTGGATTTAACAACTATTTGGAACGCAAATCGTACAACTTACGATCGGATTTATAATCGAATAATCGAGAATCGGCTTTTAACGGTATTAAACCCAATCGATGCGCCAATACTTCATCCTGTATAATCGATGTATTATTCAAAATGTGGACTTTTTCAATTGCCATCGATGGTACATCGCTCAACATTAACCGTCTGAACGTGTTCGCTATAAACGGATGAATACCAATCATATCGAATTCCATCTCATTATTATCCAGCCGGATCATAACGATGCGGAATTTCCTTCGGAAACTATCCAAATTCCAGTTTTCGTCCAAAACGGTCGGTGTTGTTGGGAAATTCTAAACAAATTAATCGAAATTTATCGGAAAAACTACCATCAAATCAACTTACATTGGTGATTTTATACTCGCCCAGAATTACACGCGGTTTTTCGTCGTTCACACTCATTTTTTCCGCGAAAATTGGGAAACTCCTAGTTGCTGAAAAACACGAGAATCCAAAACTAACCTAGAAAATTTAAAGCTTTAATTAACAGTGTTGCCACTCTCGATAGAGATAGACTTATTCTCTATTACATTGGTTAAAATGAGATGGCAGGATGGATGACCAACTGAAAACGAAAGTCACTAGATCAATTCGAGGTTATGTTCGTCTTGAAAATTCGATCAAAACAAATAATTTTTCTTCGTTAATTTTGAATTCGACCCGATTTCGCTTGTATGAAGACAACGAAAATGATCGGTAGTTATTATTTCGTGATTGTTGGCCATAAAGACATGCCACTGTTTGAGATGGAATTCACAAACAGTAAAGAACCGAAAGTGAGTTAATCTTCAATAATCTTCATTTTCTCATTTTTTGTTGGATTTAGAAAGAAGATCATCGACATTTGAACCAGTTCATTGCCCATTCGGCGCTCGATTTGATCGACGAACATAAATGGAAGACGCACAATATGAATTTGAAATCGGTGGATAAATTCAATCAGTGGTTCGTGTCGGCTTTCGTCACCGCCAGTTTAATACGTTTCGTTATCGTACACGATAACCGTAACGATGACGGCATCAAGAATTTCTTTACGGAAATGTACGAGGCCTACATCAAATTATCAATGAATCCGTTCTATGAAGAGGATACGGTAATCAAATCACCAGCATTCGAGAAAAAGGCACAATTATATGGTAAAAAATATCTCTCCGTTTGAATTATATATTAAATATTTTAATTACAAATATAATTAATAATAATAATGAAAAAAATTAACAAATTAAGCAATCTCTTGACCCAACAGTGATAATTGTTTGAGGAATTGTTTTGCATTAATTAACGTTGAAGCACCGTAAATGATACGTTTCGTATTACCAGCGGTTGTTTTTTGTTTAGCATAATCGACCAGATTTTGATATTCAATATAATTACCACCACCAACAATAAATACAATACAATCTTGGAATGGGGCGCGATTTCTTGGTATTTCCGTTACTTTAATTTGTTTCGGATCTAAATAATGATAATCCTCCATTTCTTGACTGTGTTTAAATTCCATTAAATGATCAACAATTCGTGTTACCGGTAGATTCTGAGATGAATTCGTATTTAAATTAATAAGAAAATTACAACAATTTTGAGTGCTTACGTGGCGTTTAATCACTAAATTCTTAACACCTTCCATTACGAAATTGGAACCGTGCGAAACCAATTTCGAGAACATGTTCACCGTTTTGGTGCCAGCGCCTTCGTATTGGTTGGGGCCCGATAGCATCTTCGTGTAGCTCCTAAATCAGAAAAATTCAAGACCAATATACAAGGTTGGCGAAACAACTAGCCATACAGTAGCTAGGCTAGTCGCCAACAGTGTATACAAATTCGGAAAAGGATAATTGTCTTACTTCCATCGTTTAATGTAGTGTATCGGCGATAAATCGCAACCAGCTTCCGCCAAAATTGTTTCGTAACGTTTCAAATCGTTGTCTGTCATGTGTGTGGAACAAATATAAAAAATTATAAATAATCTAATCTTATCTTCGGGTGTTCCAGTTTCCGGATCAGCAATCACATCTTGTATTGCCTTATCTAAAGCTTGTGTTTTACTCATAATTTTCTCTTCAAGTTCAAAGAAATTATCTAATTTTCTTGCTTTAATACCATTTAAAAGTGCTAAAATTGATTAAATAAAAACCAAAAAAAAATTATTTAAAAATAATAATAAACAAACATGTAGCTATTGATGTATGCATATCGATTAATCGTTTCTTTTCTAATAATTGTGGTAATGAATTAACGGCCGATGTAATTTTCGCTGTATTATCAGTAACTAATGATAATGCAATATCATTCTCATTATCAATACCCATTGATGTTTTCAATTTCTTCACTTCCTCCTCAGACGATTTATACTGTTCTAATTCTTCTTGGATGGCTTCAGCAACTGTCGGAAACGGTGAACCTTTATGTGTCGACCAGAATTTATCTTTATTATCCAATTCACATGTGCGATTCTTTGATCGTGTGCCACCTTGTGTTTTTGTTTCTTCAATAATAACACGATTCAAATTTAAATTTAATAGATCGTGTCCTAATGCCTGATAAGTCCATGTATGATGTAATGGTGTTGC
The DNA here is from genome assembly GCA_021725515.1 of Epicauta chinensis. Lineage (NCBI taxonomy): Eukaryota > Metazoa > Arthropoda > Insecta > Coleoptera > Meloidae > Epicauta > Epicauta chinensis. The sequence goes on from JAEDXX010000068.1 coordinate 68,393, forward strand.
CATATCAATATTACGATCTAAGATTATCAATAATGGTCGTTGAAAATTAAAATTACCACCAACTTGTGGATCTGAATGTAATAAATTATTTCTAGCATCTGATAGATTCTCACGTAATTTCTTATCTAATTTCTTTGCCACCATTTCAGCTGCATTACCTTTCGGGCTACGTATTATTGGGACATTACCTAATGTTACAAATACTGAGAATAAACAATCGACAATTGTATCCATAATTTCGTCCATTTCCGTATCTCTAGTATCGGCTTTATATATAGCTGCAATTATGATAATTAATACTAAATAATTGTACAATATGGGGAGGCTACCATAATAAGATAACGAGTCGCTATTATGATTTCTTAAGACGAACATATCGTCTTCTAACGGTACAAAATTAACGTACTGATCAAACACCTATAAACACCCCAATATTAATCGTATTCTATATAGTAAAATAAGTATACTTTATGGATATTGGCAACACAATTCGCCTGTAGAGCTGCCGATGCTAAATCTTCGAGTTTCTGTCGCGAAATAGCCGATATAAAATTCAAATGGTACACATCATAGAGGCCCTTTTGGAAATCCTGTGCAATCCGTCCTAGATTCTCATCAGTGGGTGCACAAAAGTACACGGCCGGCACCTCAGGTATTGGATCACGATCTGAATGCAACTGTCTACAAAAATTCTCGAAAATAATTGAAAATTTCCCACACAAAAACGCAACAACTAACACAAATAAAGTTACACCTAATTCGCGTAATTCTTTAACCGAAATTAGTACCGAAATAATATCCTGGCCGATATTATCGTAAATTAATATCTTCCATTTCGGTTCGGATGCTGTTAGTTTCGATTGGGGCTGATTTAGATTCAACATTTGTTTCAGAGCGTCTAGAATGTGAGGTTATGTTAGTATTATATCTGTACTAATACAACAACTTACTTGTTTGCTTTTGGCGTAAAGTACTCATTTTTTAGTTTAATTAATATTTTCGAATTTTACAAATTAATTATTTTTTTATTTTAATTTACCACAAAAAAAAACAAGCTGACGTGTCGTTTGACATTTGACAATTCGTAATTGTGACCAATTACAACACAAAAATTCCCTAGAATTAAACTGTAAATTTTTGAATTATTTACAAATTATTGCTAATAAACTGAGAGTTTTTGTTTAAATTTCCAGTCTTAACTCCTAATAATTCGGTAAAAACCAGAAAATCGCCCAATTTAGTTTGTTGTTAATTTTCCAACAGTTGGTAGTCGTGTTAATTAGTGAATGACGTGTGTTGGGGTTGTGTGTTGTCAAAAATACTTTGGACCTTTTTTTTATAATTAAATTAATTAAAATTAATTAGAAATTTTCAACAAATTTGTGATAATTAGTGTTAAGAAATCATCAGTTGAATTTTATTAAATTATTGTTAATTATAGTTGATAATTGTTACCATATGTGTGTTTCTATCTGTTGAGAATTGGTTTAAGAATGCAATGCTACCCAGAAGACGTCGTCCTGGCTCTGATACCGAACCATTTGCAGTGATCAATGGTGAAACTGTATGGTCGCAACAATCCAATTTCAACCATAATAATAATGTGTCTTATGATAATTATATAGAAGAGGACGGTTTGATTGAAGATTTTATTGAAATTGAACCAGTGATGGCTGCACGAGATCGGACTAATGAATTCGTTAATACCATACAAACACTACAGGGACATAGTATTGCAAGGGCTGTAGCCGCCCGTAATCCAAAACAATCCAAAGCTATACAAAGTCATTCCGAATTTATGCTAATAGCAAAGAATATTGGACGCAACATTGCCAGTACTTATGCTAAATTAGAAAAATTAACACTACGTAATTATTATTATTATTATAACACAATTATCGTTTGATTTTAATCTAACACTTTATTGTAGTTGCTAAAAGGAAATCGTTATTTGATGATCGTTCAGCTGAAATTCAAGAACTCACTTATATCATAAAAGGTGACTTAAGTAGTTTAAATCAACAAATAGCGCAATTACAGGATGTCTCAAAGCAACAACGACACAATTCTAGCGGTAAACATCTACAGTCGCATTCTAGTAATGTTGTATTGGCTTTACAATCGAAATTAGCTACAATGTCCACCGATTTTAAACAAATCTTAGAAGTACGTACCGAAAATTTGAAACATCAGAAATCACGTCGTGATCAATTCTCACATGGTGGCCTACCACCACCGACAGTCACACCAAATACACAAGGTACACATTCGATAGTATAATGAAAAGGTGATTACTAAAAATGCGATAATTACAGGTAGTTTATTGTTACAAGAACAGGATCAAGTTAGTATTAATTTAGAGAGTTCCGCTTTAATACCGCAACCATCTCGCCAACAACAACAACAATTGATTTATGATGAAACCGATAATTATCTACAAAGTCGTGCTGAAACAATGCAAAATATCGAATCGACCATTGTTGAATTGGGTGGTATATTCCAACAATTGGCCCATATGGTTAAAGAACAAGAGGAGATGGTAGAGCGTATTGACACGAATGTACAGGATGCTGAAATGAATATTGAGGCGGCACATGCACAAATCTTGAAATATTTCCAAACAGTTACATCGAATCGGTGGTTAATGATCAAGATTTTTGCCGTTTTAATATTTTTCTTTATATTCTTTGTCGTATTTGTTGCTTGAGTTTATTTTGTATATATAATAATAATAATAACAGTGATGGGAATATATTCAAATTATCTTTATAATTATACTAAATTTTATAATATTTATTGGACAAGTGATACTGTTGAAAACTAATAATAATAATAGAGAAATAGGCGAATTGTTGAGGAATAATAAGCAATCAATAAAACTATTTTTATCCTACTTAAATTTGATTATAACTTGATGCCCTACACAACTATAATGTAGGGCATCAGGATGGTAGGAATAAACGTAGCTCCTGGGATTGGGTTAATCTGAATGAAACAATTTCTATTCTACACAACTTTTATACAAAAGAAAAAAAAACAAATCTTAACAGTACCTAAAATCTAATTATACTCGTTTAACATCATCTTCACTGGCCGAACTTGTATGTCCGCGAAATTTCATATTCTTCATTGGAATTGTATGATTGAATTGTTTACCTAATTTATCGTAGACCTCTTTGACGCGTACAATTGCTGTACGATTCAAATAATCTAAACCAACATCTTTTACAGCATTTTCAAATACATTTATAATATCGTCTTGTTTATTCTTCCCAACTAAGACATCCAATAAACAACTGTAAGCATTACCGATTGCACCTTCTGTAACATTACTAATTTTCAAATGTTCAATTAATTTCTTGATCAATTGTTCATCTTTCTTGTCGCGTGCTGTATGAACGATCCGTTGGAACATGATTCTTGGTGCATTCTTCAAATATTTCTCCCAAATCTCACCAGCTTTCTTATCGTTATTTGTTATAAAATAATTCGTCCAGATCACATTCAATGGTGCCACGATTCCCCGATCGGCGTATTTAATTGCGAGATTTTCATCTAAAAAAATGTTACAAAAAATATAATTTAAAGTGCGTTAGAAGTGAAACTTCTTAGGTTAGAAATGAAGTTAATTTTTTGGTTTATTTTCTCTTTGTTGTTGTCTGAAGACTCGATTTTATTCTGCATTTCACTAATCGGTCAAAAAATTTCGGTCATAATTTTTCTTTGACGTCTAATAGTTATTTATGTATCAAGGGCATAATAACGATGTTTATATTCGAGGGCAACAGTTTACAATTCCGAGGGCCTCCGGCCCGAGGTTTTGTAAGTTGCCCGAGATTTATAAACATCGAGTTATGCCAGAGGTTCATACAACGTTTTATTTTTCACTTGAAAATTATTTTATTTTTCACTTGAAAATTAATTACAATTAATTATTTTTGACAAAAAATGCGTATTTATAAAAACGAAGTCTACTTTGAATTTGTACGTTATTTTGTATCTAAGGCGATGAAGTCATTTATTTTTTTAATAACAAAAAATAGAAACACCTGTGTGATGGAAAAAGAAATTCCGAAAACAATATTAGAACGTGCATTAAAAGCTGAGGAGGAGTTACTCCCCAAAAAATCACGATCGCTTTATGAAAGAGAGCTCCAAAAATTTGAAGACTGGAGAAATAAAAATTCTGTGAAAACTGCCAGTGAGACAGTTCTAATGGCATATTTTCATGAATTGGTACGTGTTGTTTAATAATCCTACTTTTATGGTCAGTTTCTTGCATGTCTTGAATATTTTATTAATTTAGCATTAAAATATTTTCTTTAGATTGTTGTATTTTTTACTCATCAGCATTAATAATAAAGGCGGGCGTAATCATTACGCCCGCTTATTATGCCCTAGGTTGAAATGACGGTTGTTATATATCGCGTATCCAAGATATAAACAAACAATTATATAGAAGTGAAAAATAATAGTAGATTATGTTATTAGGCGTAAAACTGGAACTTTGTGTGCTGAAGCTGACTGTTGTCTGCCGAACGCTAGTGAGGCAGACATGTCAGCTGAAGCACACAAAGACAGTTTTGCGCCGAATGACATATACTAATTTATCTTCAAACGTCTTAATTTAACATTTTTTAATATTGAAAAGTTTTTAAAAATTAAAATTTTAACTGATCACAATATCTTGGCAGTACTGCTTCCATGGCGATGCAAAAAACAAAATTCATACAACGAATAAAATTAAACGCCAGTGACAGATTTTGTCATTTTGTCTGCCTAAGCTTATAAAAAAAGAAAAAAGCGCCTAGGCACACAAAATGCTATTTTTACCTTGTCATTTGAGTCATAAAAACTGTCACTTTTGTGCCGTTTGAAGATAAAATTGTTTATCTACGACTTATATATAAAGTGACTATTATACGTGTGGTTTTTGCAATATAATGTCCTATATTATTTCCTACAATTTTCTTATTGGCTTACGAGAGGGAATAATCGAATAATTAATCCGTTTTAAATGTCAAAATTAATGACTTTTTGAATATCAAAGGCTGTCCTACACACCTTGATGTCCGAAATTTTTTGATCGCAACTGTATAATTTAACGCCATTAATTAATTTATAAATGGGTCATTCCACCAAATAAAATCATTTTTACGGTGCGACCCCCCCCCTCCGATTTTTTTCAAATCTTGTGTAGGTGTTCTCTACTTAAAAAAAAGATTCCCTCAAAGTTTGAGCTCTTAAGGCCGTTCTATCGCTCAAGAAAAATTCTGCTTTATTGTGGGCGTTTCACTGTAAACTATTCTAAACTAGTTACTTTCCCCAATGTGTAAGTTATTGGTTCAAACTAACAACCGGAAAGGTCATAAATCTTCAAAACATAAACACAAAAGTCCAGCATTTTGTACTGTTAGTTTAGAACCAATATTACGACATTTTTTATAATATAGGTAATATGGGTAGGAGTGCCCTTTATTATCCGCTAGACGTTTATTGGTTTAGGAGTCCCACTTCATATATCACGTTTCACTTAGAAATTTCTGTAAAATCACGGGAAAAAAGCAAAATTTTTTTACAATTTGTTAGTGTTAATTTACATAATTTTTGTTTATAAGAAACGCTGATCCACATAAAAAAACATAGTCTATTGAGTAGCAGAGCCAAAATTTAAAAAACAAGTAAAACAAAAAAATTCCATGTCCTTTTTTTTTAATTTTTAGAGCCGCTGATGGGCTTTTTTGCAAACGGGCGCTGTAACTCAATGTATTTTTGCATTACGAATGTCACCTGAAAATATCAAATCAATATAATTTCATTTGGCTTAGTAAAATTGTAAAAACTGTTTCCGTAGGGCGATAGAACAGCCTTAATACGCGGCCGTTTCAAAGTCCGGAATTTTTGAAATTTTGAAGAAAAATAGTATATTACGATATAAGTGCGGAAAGCGATTCTTTTCGGAACGCTCCGCTTCGTGCCGCAAAACATACGAGGAAATTTCAACCGATTCGGCCCGCCAGATTTTGATAAATTCCAAAAAAATCGAAAAAAAAGTTCTTGAAATCATGTTTTTTCAAAATAACTTTTTAGCTGCCATGCCGATCGATTCCATAACCTAATCAGTTCTTAAGCTTAAAAAATGACGTCGAATGCCGTTTAAAACATCAAAATCGATTCATTCGTTTTTGAGATATCGTAGTCAACAGATTTTGAAAAACATGTTTTTTTTTTAATAACTTCGAGATTTTTCAACCAATCAATACTGGTCCTCTTAAAATATCTGCAGATCTCAAAAAACTGCGTCGAATGCCGTTTGAAGCATCAAAATTGATTCAGTCGTTCGTGAAATATCATAGTTAACAAATTTCGAAAAAAGTGTTTTTGAAGTAGGGTAGTAAATTTTTTCAAAGCGTAACGGAAAAAAAATACCCTGTGAAGAGAAACCGTTGCCATAGCGTCGCTTCTATTCTATCTGTCAGTTCTGCCAACTGTGTAAGATAAACACTAGGGTCTAATGTTGGTATCATTGATCGATGTACAGCACTCTCTGGAACGAAACTTTCCTGGCCTGCCGCGATTAATGATTTTTGTATTTAATAGTGTTAAATTACGTATATATGTATGAATATTGTTTTGAGATAAGTCAAATACAGAAAAAGACAACTGCAGAAAAAAATCGAGCTTTCAGGCAACGACAGAAAGAAAATAATTCATTAATTGAATCCCACATAACCATATCCTAATTCTAAAAATGAACTTCTTTAAATATTTTTAATAAATCATTGTTCAACAAACTTAACGGGAAGTTTCAGGGATGGCCTGCAGGGTCAACCGTTTTACACATTTTTTTCAAAGTAGAGAACACCTCTACTCCAAAAAATTAGAAAAAAATCGGCGAGGGTCGACCCGAAAAATGATTTTATTTGGGGGAATGACCCAAATAACAAATTCATAAATCGCGGTAGGCCTAGAAATTTTAGTTTCGTTCCAGAGGGCGCTGTACATCGATCAATGCCACCAACTTTAGACTCTAGTGTTTATTTTTCACGGTTGGTTGGCAGAACTGACTCCCATTCATCCCTCAGTTTGAAAAAACGCTTTGAAAAAAAATGCGCGCCTAAACAAAATTCACTTCAAAAAAAAATATTGGAAATTCTTACATTTATCGATTAGTTCCGGATGACGTTCCAGTATCCCATAAGCACCACCCCTTGGGAATTTCTCAGCAATCCTCGTTAAATCCTCCACACTAGCATTATCGAGTTCCTGTTCTAATGATTGTAGATAATCTTCAGCTTTACCAGCAACTAGATTCGCATGACACAGACGATTATCGTACGATACTAATTTCTTAGTGTCTTGATTGATTTTCGTACCGATCGATTGTAATGTTTCCACTTCACCGGCTGCTGCTAATTTATTTAAATAATATTTAAAGACACGATTAATCGGTATCAAGCGACGATCTAATAATTGTTGGGCAATACGTGTTGCTTCACCTAACCGTTCAGTTTGTACTAAACGTTCGATTAATAACGATACATCATTTACTGTTAGATGATTTGTATAATGTTCGTATAAACGGATACAATTGTCGATTTCGTCATTTTGTAATTTTTGTCGGAATTGTTGTAACGGTGTTTTAATCTCGCTTGTTGTACTGTTAGTTGGCGGTTTTATCTCAACTTTCGGTACAATAAATGGCACATTGACACCACGATTCTCCAAATAATTCCCTAAAGTTTGCAAGAATTGATCGGTCGGCAGTAGATCTTCTTCTTGCATTTGTGTCCATAAACCTAACGCTTTATCAACATCCTCTTGTTTAATATAACTCAATAATAATTGATAATAGATATCGCTACGGTCGATATGATTTAGATCTTTTGTGGCATCCTTTAAGCCTTCCAACGGTTTAATTAAACCTTCTTGTTGATAACGTTCACATATAAAATTGATACGTTGTGGACGATTTTGTAGACCGGGTGTTTCTAGAATTTTTCGTGCCTGACGGATACGTCCACATTCAACAAATGCAAATACCAAATCATATAAACTGTTAATTTCACCATGGACAGATGTCGATAGATCGGTTAATTTTTGTAATTTTTCAGCATCTTCTAATTGAATTAATTTACATGCCAATTCACTCTTCCATGGTGTTGCTTTGAATTGATTCACACACCATTCGAATTTCTCTAAAGCTCGATCGATATTGTTCTGTATTAAATGGACTTTGATTAACGGTCCTAATAATACATTATTGACTTCGATGTAATCGTTCTTGATTAACGTATCGAATAGACGATTTAAATCATCAACACGGCCGTCTTCAGCCAACAAATTCATACATCTCCAAACTAATGCATTATAATTGAAATTACGCTCCTCAATACGTGTATCACGCGGTGTAGTCTCGAGTAAATTGATAGCATCCTCGAATCGATTGTTTCTAATTAATAATTGTGCCAGACGGATCGTCTTCGATTCATCCAATGTAAACTCGTCTTTTTGTAAATCTTTCAATTTCTCATAATAATACAATGATTTCTCCAACTTATCATGATAAGCATACAAATCGCACAATTGCGCATAGATACCGGGTGCATAATTAAATTCACCACTTTCCAAATCTTTCAATAATAATTCAGTTTTTTCTAAATCTTTTGCACGATAATACAATGTTAATAATTGCCGTTTTAAACCTTTAACATCCTGTTTTTTAATTGCTAAATTCTCAATTAAACGTTCCAATTGTGGTATATTCATTTGATGTGATGGCGTGTAAGAGGGTGGTTTTTTCGCCAATGGTGTTGGTATTAATTCACCGGACGTTAAACGACCTAATAGATTCGATAGATTATCGGTCATTTTTTCACCTAATTTCTCTTCTAATTTCTCAGCGGCACGTGTCGATATACTCAAACCTTGTTTGATTAATTCGTTCAAAACATTCTCGATATTATCGAGAAATTCACGTTGATTCATTGTTAATTCATACAATAAATTACCAACAGCTTCTGCTTTATCTAGCTGTTGTGTTGTTGGTTCATCATCATTACGTAATTGTGAACGTCTCTCAATATTCTCGTAGATATTCCTAATTAATGTTATATAAGAATCTAAATCTTTCGTTTTATAGAAGGCGGCCGTTAAAGGACGTTTCAATTGATCGGGATTATAATAGGCATTAACACGACTCGATATAATTGCAGCTTCTTCTAAATCGTTCTTTTGTAATAATGAATGTACTAAACATGAAGCTGCTACACCTACAGATATATTAGTATCACGTAATTGTGCCAAAATCTGGCTACTATTCCCTTTCAAATTCGGTATAACATATTCACGTAATGTTTCAATGCTTGGTAATATATTGAAACGATTCATTTGTGTTAAAACATCAATAATACCTTTACCGGTTTGATCGTTGGCTTTTGATACGATTAATGGCCAAAAGAAATGTTGTCGTATCTCAATATTGCGCTTTTGTAATTCTTCTAATAATTTATAAGATAATTCTTCATTACCTAATTGTAAACTAGTCTCAGTTGCTAATGAAATTGCACGATCGTACATATTATTCGTTTCCAATTGATTACAAATATCGATAATCTTCTCAACTGGACGATTCGCTTTTACTAAATGTTTAATAAAGAAATTACCGGTTGGTACTAATGTGCCATCGTTACGTGACGGACGTATCATCGATTTTAATACTAGAAATGCTGAATCTTCCTCACCTTTATTGATTAAACGTAAAATCAAATTGATCGCATCTTGATTATAACCGATCGCTTTACGAACTTTATTTAAAACGATCGGTACGTGTTGTTGATGGTTGTTGGTTGCCAAAGAATAGATTACGTCTAGATAATCTTTATCTAATAGATAGATCTCTTTCGATTCGCATTCGTCGAATAAACGATTGATTGCCTCAATATCACCGTTCTTGGCGTAGCCGCATAGTAGAGTCGTGTACGTATCAGCACTGGGTTCTAAGCCGGCTTGTGTCATCACATTTAAGATGCCTTGAGCTGAATCCATGTCTCTGAAATTGAAATATAACTCAAATTACTGTTAAGCCAGCATTAGGAAATAGGGATAGAAACCGATCATTAATTTGTCTTGGATCTGAGCAAAATGTGCGCTTAAATTAGACTTGGAGATAAGCGTCATTTAAGTCAACATAAAGAGGGAAGAAAACCCGGGCTTTAATGTGTCAATAGCACGAATTAAGTTGAAATTAAGGGAGAGCAGATTTAGTTAACCACCAAGGAACTTGAAATCGTTGATTTGAGAAACCATCTATTTCAAGTCGAGATTAACTCTAACTTCTCACTAAATTTCGACTCGAATTTTTCTTATTTTAAGTGAAGATAAGTTTAATTTAAGTCAACATTAAGGGAGGGAAGATAAACCGGTCATTAATTTGTCTTGGATCTGAGCAAAACGTCGACTTAAATGAGACTCATATTAGGTGGAGATAAGCGTCATTTAAGTCAACATAAAGAGAGAAGAAAACCCGGGCTTTAATGTGTCAAATACTAGCACGAATTAAGTCGAAATTAAGGGAGATTTAACCACCAATGAACTTGAAATCGTTGACTTGAGGAACAGTCTATTTTAAGTCGAGATTAGGAAATAGGAATAGAAACCGATCATTAATTTGTCTTGGATCTGAGCAAAATGTGCGCTTAAATTAGACTTGGAGATAAGCGTCATTTAAGTCAACACAAAGAGAGAGAAGAAAACCCGGGCTTTAATGTGTCACTAGCTCGAATTAAGTTGAAATTAAGGGAGAACAGATTTTGTTAACCATCAAGAAACTTAAAATCTTTGATTTGAGAAACCATCTATTTCAAGTCGAGATTAACTCTAACTTCTCACTAAATTTCGACTCGAATTGTTCTTATTTTAAGTGAAGATAAGTTTAATTTAAGTCAACATTAAGGGAGGGAAGATAAACCGGTCATTAATTTGTCTTGGATCTGAGCAAAACGTCGACTTAAATGAGACTCATATTAGGTGGAGATAAGCGTCATTTAAGTCAACATAAAGAGAGAAGAAAACCCGGGCTTTAATGTGTCACTAGCTCGAATTAAGTTGAAATTAAGGGAGAGCAGATTTAGTTAACCACCAAGGAACTTGAAATCTTTGATTTGAGAAACCATCTATTTCAAGTCGAGATTAACTCTAACTTCTCACTAAATTTCGACTCGAATTGTTCTTATTTTAAGTGAAGATAAGTTTAATTTAAGTCAACATTAAGGGAGGGAAGATAAACCGGTCATTAATTTGTCTTGGATCTGAGCAAAACGTCGACTTAAATGAGACTCATATTAGGTGGAGATAAGCGTCATTTAAGTCAACATAAAGAGGGAAGAAAACCCGGGCTTTAATGTGTCAAATACTAGCACGAATTAAGTCGAAATTAAGGGAGAACAGATTTAGTTAACCACCAAGGAACTTGAAATCTTTGATTTGAGAAACCATCTATTTCAAGTCGAGATTAACTCTAACTTCTCACTAAATTTCGACTCGAATTGTTCTTATTTTAAGTGAAGATAAGTTTAATTTAAGTCAACATTAAGGGAGGGAAGATAAACCGGTCATTAATTTGTCTTGGATCTCAGCAAAACGTCGATTTAATTGGAGATAAGCGTCATTCAAGTCAACATAGAGAGAGAAGAAAACCCGGGCTTTAATGTGTCAAATACTAGCACGAATTAAATCGAAATTAAGGGAGCGTTAACCACCAAGGAACTTGAAATCTTTGACTTGAGGAACAGTCTATTTTAAGTCGAGATTAACTCTAACTACTCATTAAATTTCGACTCGAATTGTTCTTATTTCAAGTGAATATAAGTTTAATTTAAGTCAACTTTAAGGGAGAGAAGATAAACCGGGTGTTGCTTCTTCGTAAATTTTGACTTGAATTTCTCTTGTTTTACGTGAGATAAGTCTATATTTAGATAAAATTGCTGTTTTACCCTGTTTGAGAGTGGCCGATGATGAGGGCATTGAACACGTTCTCGTTGACTGGCAATTGTTTTTCACGCATAAATTCCAAGATTTTCGTCGCCCCCTCAATATCACCAACTTGACAATAGCGGGCAATCAATCGTTGATATGTTACACGATTCGGTTCGATACCTTTCGCTTCTAAATCAGCTAAGAATTCAGTTGGTGAGAATGGATGTTCATTCTCTAAATAGACACGTAATAATGCATTATAATGGGAGACATCCATTGGTACATTCAATTTGTTCAATGTACTCCATATCTCCTGCACTAATTTCGTACGTGTTTCCGGTAATTCTTCCGGTACTAAATTACCACAACAACGTATCACTAATAGTGATTGTGAACTAGTTGCTGATCGTGTGCTCCGTATCTCTTCCAATACATCTTCGATGTCACGTCGGGAGATTCGGCCAGATTTTCGTACATCTTGATCGATTCGTCTCAAACTGTATTCCAAGCCCTGATCGTGTGGTTGCGTTGAAATGTGTGATGTTAACGATCTAAAAGATTGCGTAATATTAGCCGGTATTGGTTAGAATTTCGAACGTACCTTGTAACAGTTCCACACAGACATTGTGTTGTATTGACGAAATTACCATCAAATTCTCGTGGCGGATTCACAACGATATTACGTGCAAATCCTGCAATATATCGAACAAATTTCGAAGAACGTAGAATCGAAGCCATGCTTTTCGTCGGGGGGCTTCTGCAACAAATACTAGTGATTTCAGATTTTACACTAGAAATTGCCGAAATTGTCGCCAATCACTACAACTTCACGTCGATTAATCTAGTGATTTTTGTAGGGTAATTCCAATTTCGCCCTAGATATTGGTGTGATTGTTAATGTAAATCGGCTAATTTCAGTTCAATTAAAATATCAAAGTGTGGAGGTTATATTGGGTAAATTTTAAATAAACTTTATTTATTTTAATAATTTCAATAAATTTAATAATTATTAGAAAATTAATAATTAAAAATCACGAATTCTACGTAATTACAAATTATATGAATTGAATCATGACAACATCCAGTGAAGATGTTTTATTGCAAGTACCACAAGTGCGTTATAAAAAAGGGGATGGTACGCTATTTCTAATGGATCAACGTCTAATTTGGATGGTAGAGAATCGTGATACGGTTGCCGTTTCACATCCGTACGCCGATATTAAATGTAAACCGCATATAAATTAATTTTATCTCATTTTGTTCTTAATGTTTGTTCAATTCGATTAAAGCCCAAAAAATTTCACCGGAAGGTAAAGCTAAAGTACAATTACAAGTCGTTCTACATAACGGTGTATCGTCAACGTTTCATTTTATCAATAGAAATGGTACACAAGCACAATTGGCCGATCGTGATAAAGTCAAAGAGATGCTGCAAACATTGTTGCCGAAATTTAAAAGAAAAGTACACTGTTTCTCCTATAATTTAAAAAAATTATTTTAAATATTGTAATTTAAAGGTTGATAGGGAATTAGAAGAGAAAAACAAGTTGTTATCGTCGAATCCAGCACTGTTACAATTATATAAAGATTTGGTGATGACTGAAGTCGTAACGTCAGAGGAATTTTGGGCGCAACATGCGGCACAATATTCACAGAAACAAAAACAACAACCTCAAGAAATTGGTATTTCGTCAAAACGATCATTTCTAACGATTTGTATTATTCGTGGATTTTATAGGTGTTTCAGGTGCATTTCTAGCTGATATCAAACCACAAACGGACGGTTGTAATGGTTTAAAATATAATATAACACCAGATATAATTGAATGTATCTTTAAGACATATCCAGCTGTTAAGAAAAAATATACAGAAAATGTGCCAACGAAATTGACCGAATCACAATTTTGGACGAAATTCTTTCAATCCCATTATTTCCATCGTGACCGTAAATATATGGAAAGTAAAGATTTATTCACAGAATGCGGTAAAATTGATGATCAAGAAATGAAGAAAGATATACAACATGGTGTTGAGGATCCATTAATTAATATAACTGAATTTGAAGATAAAACATTAGATGATGGTTATGGTATAGCAACAGAGAAGAATCATATTAATACAGGCACAGTTAGTCAAGCAATGATTAAACGATTCAATCAACATTCTATAATGGTATTGAAAACGACAAAAAAAGATCAAAATACATATCAACAAAAACAGGAACAACAACAACAACAAAACGGGAATGATACACAAAAAACAACACCCACGCCTAAACAGAATGGTGTCAAAGATGATGATAAAGTTGATAGTAATGATGATGGTCATATTGTGAAGAAACAACGAATTTTAAGCAAAATTACTTATGAAGATCTCGATAGTAGTGAAGATAACAGTAGACAAATCGGCCCGTCTCTGAATTTATCTAAAGTACTTCAATTGAGGCGCCGTTTATGTTGCCCTCCTAAATCTCGGCTTAAAATTGAGCCTATCGTGGATCTATAACTTTTAGACACCAACCGCTCCTCTCTCTTTACAGCAGGGGCTCTCAACGTTCCTTGTTGCCCTTGAAGCTCTTTGAAGCGATCAAAATTTAAAATCCTGTATCGTCGCGGGCTACCTAAAATCGTTACATAGACCCCAAAGAGTTCGTGAGTCCAATTTAAAAAACTTATTACACATTTAACGTAACGAAAGCTCGGAAAACGATTTAAATCTTCACCGTTTGCTAAGTTTTGAATTTATTTAGTTAATGCGCTCGTTTGTCTCGTTAAGTCGAGATTAAGGCAGGGAAGATAAACCGGGCTGAGTTAATTTGCCCATTTTGATTAATATTGAAATTAGGTTGAACGGTATTTACATGGTCCAATGCCGGATTCGACTATTGAACAATTGAATCCAAATGAGGCATCATCGGTGATCCGTGGTGTATTACAGGAAACTAAAATGTGGCAAAATCGCCATCCGTCTAGTGCCCTTGTTACACCAGCTGCTGCCGTTGGTGCATTAGGTGAACTGTCACCAGGTGGTGCTCTGATGCGTGGATTTCAAGAACAATCTTTAGCTCGTAATTTTTTTTCCAATCTATATCGCTACAATTATTTATTTATTTATCAATTTAATTATAGAATTAGTTCCAAATGATATAGAGAATGAAGTCAGGAATTTATATTTAGCATTATGTGAATTATTAAGTCATTTTTGGCGTTGTTTCCCACCGAATACGCCACAATTAGAAGCGAAAGCGATAAAAATGCATGAAGCATTAAATAGATACCATACTGCCAAATTGAAACCGTTTGAAGATAAATTAATTCGAGAACTATCACCGTTATCACATCATTTAACCAAACATTTGAATCAATTATTAAATGCTGCCTATCAGAAGTTTAGTAATTGGCAAAAAATCAAAAATCGGTAGTATCGATTTTTCTCTGGTGTATTTGCAGTATTAAGTGTGTCTCAAGGAATTTGTTTGTTGTTGAAAAAAAATCCAACTTATAATAACAATAAATCAAATACTGAAGAAAATCCATTGGCAATAAGGTAAGAAAAGACAAATTTTTTGCTAAAATCCGAAATATTGTTAAGCGTTTTAAGTGTCGATTTATTTTCTTGTTAATTAAATAAAAATCTACACTTGAGATGATTGTGATCGTTTCATTTATTAATTTCAATAAATATTCACCAAATAAATACAATTTTTAAGATATTACAAAAAGAACGAAATGCTCATTTTTTTATTAATTCAATCATAATAGTAATCATCATAAGTTGGCCGTTTATTATAATATCTATAATCTGGATTATCTCGACTCGATTGTCGGTAATCCAATTGTACGTAATCGTTATCGTACCGTGGATATCTTTCATAACCACCGCCTACACCATCATATCGTGGATCTTCATAAACTGTTATAGTTTTCCTTGGTCGATAGTTATAATAATATGGATCGTCATAATCGTAATAATGTGGTTTGTTAATATATTTCTCTTGATTGTATCGATCATTCACACCGTATTGATTAGCATTGTTCCGTCTACCGAGATTCTCGTGACCATCATAATAATTCTTCGCATTGTAATCACGCCGATTGGCTAAATCCTTTTGATAACTTCCTGCTTTATCATAATAACCATTCTTTGTTTGGTCTTGTGCGTAATTATGATTATCGTAATCTTGACCGTGCCGTTGTTGTTGTGCCACATCACCATAACTATTCTTCTTGTTCGTTTGCACATATCCATCACCTTCATCATTGGCATCATCATAATAGCTCGAATTGTCCTCGCGTTCATCCTTATGATACGTCTTTGTAAAGCCCGATTTGTGGTGGCCCTTTTTATGTGATTGTTTCTTATTGAAATTGGACAAATCATCGGCGTTCTGTTGACGGTATTGTTCATCACCGAATTGATTCGCATTCGTGTGTTGTTTGTTCTGATTGTTATGTTCACCGTAACTGCCAGCATCTTGGGCCTTGGCGTGCTGTTGTTCGTTGTTCAAATTGAAGCCTTCATCGCCTTCATAATTCGCAATGCCTTTAACACTACCACTATCGAACACGTTACTGTCCTGTTTTTGACTGTGATCTTTATTCAAACCGGTACGTATCACAATCGGATTTGAGAATGTCGACGCGATTATTAGGACAATCACGAGAATCGTACGACGCATTTTTTTTCGATTTTCGTTTTGATAAAAACTCAAAGAAAACTCTAAACTAAATGACAAATTGTTGTGTTGGTGCGTTGTTTTTATATAAGGTTGTGTCCGATTCGGTGACGGCTTTTTCCTGTGTGTTGAAGAATTTCACGGTTTGATGAGGAGATGAAGTCTTATTTTTATAAATAATAAAATAGCAAGAAAGGTCGATTATTTCGGTGGATAATTTTTGTCTTGTTTTTTTGTGGCTGCTTATTGTTTATGTTTTTTCCCAAAGACTAATCTTCGTTGGTTTCATCGAAAGATTATTATAAAAATTCATTGGGGCGTTAAATTAAGTTTCTATGAACTGTGTGATCGGAATTCAGACAAATTTAACGATGGTTTTTTTTATTTATAATTAACGACGGAAACAACAAAACAAATAAGATCATCTGTGCATGCTTCATTAAAAAATAGAGCCGTCCTATTGACGGAAAACTTTTAGAGATCGTTTCATATAACTTCAAGCGCTAGAAGGCGTGGTTTGTAGAACGTTTCGTTGTTGATGAGAGATACCAAACGGAAGATGATCATGAAGGTGAGAGAGACATCTATAAACGCTCCTTCCGGAGATTTATCATGAAACGGTCTTTACTCTAGTTTTATTAGAGTCTTGCGTTTCCGCATATTTTCGCCCAAATTCAGAAAATTTGCTTCGAATTAACGCAACTTGATCTGAGTCTTTGATGAATCATTTTTTTTGCAAAATATAGAAATTATAGGTGACGCACTGACTTAAGAGACCGGTCCGCGAATGTGGCGAACATTAACTGGATAATCTTCGAATTTGAGAGCATTAGTGGAAAAATTCGTGTGTCTTAAGAATTCCTGAGGGTAGCTGTGTGATTATTTCGCGGATTGCAGCTGCACATTACATCCACCATCATTTCTTTTACGCCTGGTGTTAGTGTTTGTAATTATTTAAAAAAATCCGAGCTTTAGCCAAACTGTTTTCTTCTAACTCAAAAAATTGTTTAGCGACAAATAAAGCTTGTGTCTTGAGGAAAACCACGCCATTTGTTGATTTATTAAGCCTGTATTGATTACAAACAGTGATATCAGGGAACAACTTGTTATACAGAAAATGTTGAACATTCGAATAATATAAAAGAATTTCTATAGAAATTGAAACATATTGAAATGTTGTGACCGGAGAAACATCTTTAAATATAATATCCTCAGATGTCCGAGCTTGTTGCTTAGTGACAAAATTCCAAATTTAATAAAAATCCAAGCAAAATCCTTTGTCCAATTTGATCGAAATGGACAGTAGAGCGATCTCTGCATACGTAAATAACTGGACATTTTTATTAAAGTCGACGATTGAAGGTGGAATAATATTTGAAAATATCGTAAAAAGGACAAATACAAACGGAAATCCGTACGAGTTTCTGTGTGTTAAAGCGTCCAAGGTTGATGATATGTAAAACGTTTAATTGGCAACCGGTCACGATTGTATTTGAAAATTCTAGTTTTGTTGGAATTTCCTCGACAATAGGGCGAAAATTGTTGTGTAATCCGTATGTGGAGAAGTGTGGAGGCGTTTGCTGAGTCGGACTCAAATATCGGCACAATTTATAAACATGCAAAAATACGAGTTGTGTCAACTAAACGAACCATGAATATCGACAATGATTGTGAAATAAAATACGTGCCATGGATGGCAAAAATCTAGTAAATCGAAAATGTTCAACTATACAAAATAAAACTTGAAATGAATGCGATTTTGAAAGTTTGTTGTTTTAATTATCACCAATCTAAAGACTAAATAAATTTGTTTTCGTTTTTGGGTCGTATTCCTTGAAATCATCCCCTTATATAAATCTCTAGAGAAAGATACGAACGGGCTATTAGGGGAATAACAAGCTAATAATCGTCGTGAACAGTCGAAAACAAAAGTGTGATTATCCGCTTTGAAACTGCTAACTAAGGTAACTGGAATCGAACTGTTGTAGATTTATGCGACGACGACGACGATTTAGAGATAATTCTAAACTCTATCTCTTTAGAAATGGGATTTGTTTGTTTGTTTGTTTTGTAAGGAAGAAAAAAAACCGATCGTATTCAAATCAAACTTAATTACTTTACAAAACGACAAAAACAACAACATTATCAACGATAAAATAGTTAATAAAACATCTTATATCGTTGATACAGTTGAAAATTGCAATTACAGCAGAATCGAACTTAATCGTGATTATAGCGTTTTATTACCGGTCATTATTTGTAAAGTTTTGTTACAGAGAGACGTTGTCGAGGGTGACTTATGGCCGTATAAAAATTAACGCCCGTGCTCGACACACCGAAAACCGCTAATAAAGCGTCCGACCAAACTAGTATAAAGAATGACGGCGACATGATAATAATCTTTACGGGAAAGATTGGGGTGGCGTTATCGTTTACAAGAAATCTACGAATTTGTCAATTTGTGTATGATTAAACGTAATAAATTTTATAATAATTAGACTTTTAAAGGGTTCTCTATTATTGTACTTTAGTTAGTTAGTTAGTTAGTTAGTTAAATAAGAGGAAATAAACGTTTAAAGTTGACTAAAATGTTGAAAGTTTGGCGTGAAGATTTGCCAATGCAATTAAGTGTGATGTTAGGAGGTGGAACGTTCAACTCTCCAAAGGGCTGTCTTTAGAGAACGGCCATCCTACCGACTCGGTTACCAAGCGAATCGACCGACCATTTGTATAAAAATTGTTAATTTATGCTAGTTTTAGTGTTGCAACAATTATTATAGCAAAAACAATAGAAATAAATGTTGATAGTAAAATGGTGGATGCGCCGGGTGTTGAGTTTTTCCCTCCTCCCTGTTGCATTGTAAAAATATTAATTGTTAAAGTTGGTCGACACAGTCACTAACTCAACTCATGGGAGTGCTTGTATAAAACTCGAAAGACTGTAGTAAGAATTTCGTTGGAATGGGCCAAGGCATAACTAACTACAATTTGCTCATTGTTCCGGTACAGGCATTATCTTTATTAAGTTTTACTGCCGGCATGGCTAATGCCGTGAAACAACACTCTGAAGGGGTTAACTGTATCTAGTTGCAGACTTTATGGGGTTGGTGGTGTGTATGTGTGTGTGTGCCAACGGGTTTCTTCGTTTCTTTAACAAAGATATTTAATATTGATAATACAACCCTTGACGGTTAACCGTGAATTTCTAATTTATTTTCGCCAAATGCACTCGCTATATAAATCGTCTTTGTTGTAATTAAACCTGTCCGAATTGGTGGTGGATTCTTTTCGATGCCTATCACTAATGAAATTATAAACAAAAATCTCCCGTACAGATTAATTATTCCGATTCAAACATAATTAAGTTGTCCTGTTCGTTCGTTTTTCGTTCTCTCTTATTCAGTACAGTAAATCCTGGCCAAATTGCCGTTGATACACACCTGTGTGTGTTCCCAACATTTCTACAGTTAACAAATGACACGCGATTTGTGCGGTAATCGAGAGGGTCCTAAGATAAGTCCGTCATTCGGGCGGGTTGGCGGCTGCCTTCCACCACACCACACCATCGTTCGCTTGGATAATGCCAAGTTTTGCATAAAATTGCTAAGACTATAAAGGAAGATTAATGATCGTGGATAAAGAATAGTTTTAAAGATGGTAATTTGAGGATGAAGACTTGTGTGTGAGAGGTCGAGGGTTATTTCTGTCTGACATGAAAACGTTTTGTCGTCTCTCTCGATTAACACGAAAAATAAAAATTTAACCTTTCTTGAAAGAGAGACAGCGATGGGGTGTACTGTTCAACATGTCAATCGGTTTTCGGGAAGGGCTAACCTTTCTGTTTATTGCCTTTATAATTTAATCAGACGCTTTACTGGCAAGACTGACCTTTTCGATTTCATTGTAATTTCATTATAATATCACGATGACATTATTAGCGGGAGACGTCGTAAAGCATGTTTGAAACGAATAAATTATGGAAAATATTCAAAATGAAACGGTGTAAATTTCAAGTCCGGATCTTCCGGTGTCCCCGGCGGCGACGCCCTGTTGTTTTTAACATTTCTTCCGGTCAACGATCATGTTAACAGTCCTCAGTCACGATATACCCCTGATTATTATTTTTATTATTATTAATATTAATTAATATGGAAATGTCGACAATTGTGACAATTTTCTAATCGAATATTAAATAAACGTGACGCGTCATTGTTATGCAACAACAACAAAAAAAATTCACAAACGTAAATAAATAACGGTGATGCTGTCGTTTGTCAAGTGCAGAATCATGGCCATTTAAACAAGGTAGTGACACGTGTAAAATATGCACGAGCACACGTATCATACATGTATGAGTAATGCGTTCAATATTTACCGAAAATATCGCTGGCAAACCGGTGTGTCCTATTAAAATATTACTCGTCAACGAGCCCCTAACATGGCCGTGCTTTTGAATCATGCAAACAATTTTTCGAATTGTTGTTGTTGTTTATAGAGTGGCGTCGTTGTAGCGTCGCGACGAAATCCAGTTTAAATTGACTTAAGATAGACGGCTGTAAGATGATGGTGGGTATTGTTATGGGAACGTAAACCGTGTATGTAATACGGTATAACAGTGGATGTGCAATATCGTAACACATCTGCTGTCCAATTCGTGTACGTGCACGAGATTTAAATCGGCCGAGAGGTAGATTAAAGTTGAAATGGAATTCTTTTTTCTTATACATATGCTCCCTGTCTATAATATTGCATGGTCGTATAACATAACGGTACATTCCCTACGGAAACTGGAGGCGGCTTGAAGGCGTCGATGTCGTCCAAAAATCGCCAATAATTAACGTTTTTATTCGTCAATAAAATCAAGA
The DNA here is from genome assembly GCA_021725515.1 of Epicauta chinensis. Classification (NCBI taxonomy): domain Eukaryota; kingdom Metazoa; phylum Arthropoda; class Insecta; order Coleoptera; family Meloidae; genus Epicauta; species Epicauta chinensis. Next base: position 89,909 of record JAEDXX010000068.1, read on the forward strand.
TTTATTCAACATAAATCTGAAACGTTTTAATATTAAATAAATGATTGTATTGATAAAAACGCAACGATCGATTTCTATCAGCGACTGTACGTTTCGATATTATAACAGCAGCCGATCTACATCAATATTTAGGGTCTCTATAACTCGACCGCCTGAGATTTGATTCTTTTATAAATTTCACACGTTTATAAGGGCACCGATCGAAATTTACCATAGGAACGTGTCGACAACGCCCGTATCAATATTTTCGTAAAAAAACCACAAAACAGTTTTGATTCGCATCGATTCCTTACACTCTCCAAAATCCCATCAACTTCTAGATAACTGCATAATTCATGTTACGCTAAGCTATCTGCCGATGATAAGCCATTGTTGTTACAAGTTTCAGATCTGTCGGTTTTACACTCCACCGACGATATTTTTCAAAGTTGTTGGAAGTTTGTTTGTCAGGATGTGGTGGGTTGGTGAACAAACAACTTCATTCCAAGAATTATTAATCAGAACTGATAATGTAAGAGTAATAATAATAATAATACAGGAGTGTGCGTTGTGGTCTTGTTGTATTTTTTTCTCGTGGAAAGAAGATGTTAGAATTGTTGTAGATAGCGTTAATGTGTTCAGCTGACAATTCCCATGTTCTTTTATAAATGGCCATCATTAAAGACCCTCTCGCTGCCGAATGCTACACGATCCAAACGTTTCTATACAATCGTCTATAAATATCAAAATCAATGAACAATTGACACAAAATTCTCCGTATTTATCGTAAATGGTACGTGCTAAATTCCCATATTAATACTGTATAAACGCCCAAACGTTCTCTAAACATTGTACAGTCTTGAGACGATATTGAACCGATTCCGTTCCATAATTGCAAGACTGTTGTTATAAGATCGTCGCTAAACCTACCCTTAAGATGTTCTCGGGTACTGTTTATTAAACTCCTCTTACCTAAGCAATCTCGCTCTCTGTATGTATATGAAACTCGGGTGTTTTGGTTCACAGTACAGTAAAGGTATTACAAGCTATAACAACTACAACAGCCAACAACAAGAACCTCGATCTATAGTCTTGAGGATTGAGATATTTGCATTGCAACTACGATATGTACTAATAACAATCTCGTCTACATGAGAATTCATTGTTTAGATTTTCCTGCTCGAGGTCGGTTTATTGTTGGTTTAGTATCTACTCTACACCCTTGTTATAACTGTTGGAAATTAACCGAAATATTACTACAGGTAGGTGTTTCTCGTTGGAACAATAGCCGGAGAATCCACGAAAAATCTATTGTTTTATTTGTGTGTGTAACGAACGAAAAATGTAGAATAAAGGATTATCAATAATAATATCCTGCGTGTCAGAAGACTATTAGCAGAATCATTAGTAGCGAGACGAGAATCTGCGAGAAACAATACGAACAGTTGAAATTATAAACGCACGCAATAATTATAATAGGCAAGATAACTCTTTTATGATTCAAACTGATAATGGTAACAAACACGAATTACACAGATGCTTATCAATGCAATATTTTAATTGGTTGTAATGCTGATTTCAGCGATTTTTCCACGTATTCACCCACATACGATTAAACAAATATCAGCTACTTTTTGTGTTTAAACATAATTATTTCATATATTAAACTCGTATTTGTATTGGCTGTAAAATCATTAATATGCAATACAAATTGGCTAATTTCTAACAGATGGTGTTTTGCATAAACAACTTGCGGTTCGAATATCGTCCATTTGAATAACGGCCGAAGAGGTTGTGGTCATTAGATTTGTAAGTGAAGCAATGGTCCGAAGAGACTGTTGAAACATTACAACGGTCAGCTGTATCTAACTGGCCAAGTTTATCATCGACCCTATACCACTGTTTCTCTCCCATTTTATCTCATTGTTATATATTGTTAACAATTTACCATTTTGTAAACGTAAATAGAGGCGATTTACTAGTGATTTGTGTACGAATTAAGCCAACAAATTAGTCGGCCATTCGGGCACATTGATAAAATAAAATAAACTCAATAACCGTCAATCATTGGTACGTATCAATTATTTTTCGAAATCAAATGAAATATTATATAAAACACAAACCGTTATCAATTATTCGTAAAAGCTATTGTTTCGTGTATATCATCTTGACTGGCTGTTGTCACCATCAATTGTCAATAATATTATCAGTGTTTCTACGAAGGAAACGTGTATGGCATGAATGGCGCATTTAGTTTCCTTTCATATAACATAACGTGATATGAAGCATACGGATGCTTTTGTATCGTAGAAGTTGGCAATGTTTCCTGAACGTATGTGTGTATGTGGATGTGAATCAACTTTGTTTTAGCTTGTTATCTCGGTCAATATGTATATAGCATTTCATTAATATTCTGCCGTGTCAAAGGATATCTGTGAACAGACCGTAACAATACTGATGTTGAATTGTTTGCGTTGGTCCTTTTGATGGAGGACACTGGGTATGGAAAAAAAACGGGAGAGAATTGTCGAATTGGAACATATAAAAACGGTGGAACGCATCCAGAAAATTGTACGGAAAATTTGATTATTGAAAGCCTTTCTGTTACTTTTCCGAACGTTTGTTAGAAGAGAAGCTTTAGGCTGACGCTATCGGAAGGTGCCGAGTTTATCCAGAATGCAACAAAATGAAGTTCTAAGACAGGGGTTCCCAAAGTGCGGCCGCGGGCCAAATGCGGCCCGCAAACCCTGTAAATGCGGCCCGCGACATGGATGCGATAATTTATATTTTTATTAAACAATAAATGAATAAATAATATATAAAATATTACGAATAAAATGCAATAAAATAATGTTGAGTTTATATATTTTTTTTTGGTGTAATACCTAGGTATGTCTTGTTAATAAATAATAGATTATTAGTTTGTAATAACTGTTGACATAATTCCGTAATTTTTCTGGCCCGCAAAAAATTTGGGAAATACTGAATTTGCCCTCCTACAAAAAACTTTGGGAAGCCCTGTTCTAAGATAAGGAAGGAATTCTGCGACACTGAACGATAAATTGAGTCTGTTTTTTTTGCTTGTAGACAAGGCTGCTGGAGATCACGCCATTATTGGACTTTATGTGCAGCATTTTGTTAAGACTACTCTATTATTATCATCAATTGAAAGAAAAATGACACAACTGTCTCAACTCTGATGAGTTTGTTTGGAATTGCTGCTAAAAACAAAAGATTTGATTCAGTTTGGTAAATGCTATTTACTGGTTGAAGGCTGAAAAGTTTCAAATTCACGATTCGTAGATCGTTAGTCAAAATTTGTCTTTTCTGAAAGTATCAAAAGTGGCGGTTCTGCCTAGGAAGTAGGAAGTTTTTTTGAAGTCGCAATCCCTTCATCTAGTTGAAGATGGAAAAGCTTCAAATTCAGTCATAAACAGTTCATCAATTCTACTGTCAGACCTTCAGATCTCGTGAAGGACAATTCTCTCAGTCAAAATTTTAGGAGAAGGACAATTGCTTTTACTTTGGAAGTATTAGGTTGGGGAATAAGTTCGTAGCGTGTTTATCAGATATTTATATTTAACCAAAAAACAATCAATCGCCGGTGCTGTCGTAACCTCCTGCCACCTCTCGACCAATTTGTCGATGCCGTTCCGGCAAAAATCGCCCGGTCTGGTATCGAAGAAGTTGTTGAGCCAGTTTTTAAGGTCCTCTTCATTGTCGAAGGTATCTCCCTTCATATGGTGTGACAGGGAGCGGAAAAGATGGTAATCTGTCGGTGCCAGGTCCGGAGAATACGGCGGATGCTGAAGGACCTTCCATTCGAGCTCTGGGAGTGCAGCTTTGACGACTTGTGCAACATGGGGACTGGCGTTGTCGTAAAGGAGTATGGTTTGGCCTTGTCGAATAGCCGCTTTCACGCGGTGTAGCTGGGCTATCTACAGCTCCTTGTTGTTGACCGTGGCATTCCTTTCGAGCGTTTCCCAGTGCACCAGGCCCTCCCAGTCCCACCAAACGCAGATAATGGTCGTCTTTGGATGGAAATCAGGCTTAAGTCTCGGTTTTGGCACCCACTCCTTTCTTTGATTCATATTTATGTAGGTATAGGCACCATTTCTCATCTCCCGTGACGATTCGGTAAAAAGCGCTGTTTATGACCGCGTGTTGCTCGATGGCTGGCGAAACGTTGAGGAACAATTTGAAGGCGATTTTCTTTGTTGTTTTCGTTAAGCTCTTGAGGCACCCAGGCTCCCAATTTTTCCGCAAATCCCATTGAATGAAGATGATTGAGAATCGTTTTATGTTCGCAGTTCGTTTTTTCGGTCAATTCACGACTTGTTTGCTGACCGTCCTCCTTCAAAAGTGCTCTTCGTCTAATTCAGAAGGTTGTTGAACTTTGCAAACCATTTTTGTGCTGTATACTCGCCTATGACAACTTTTTTCGTATACGTTGCAAATGTATCGGGCTGCTTCAGCAGCTTCTTGGTCTCGATGAAAAGCGAAGAAGAGCAGGTGTCTAAAATGTTAATTTTTACCTCCTGGATATTCCATTTATAAGCCTGAAAAGTAATAAAAAATTAAATTACTCAAAAAGACGATCAGCACAGTTTTTTTTTGTCAAACAGCAAAAAACATGTAAAACAAAAGAAAATATAAAACGCTACAAACTTATTCCCCAAGCTAATAGGTCAATTGTCAATCCTACAATTGAATTTTGCACAGAACCTGGAAATTTCCGAATCTCGTGGCAGGTTTTATGCAGTCTCCAATTGCTCTATGTAGTTTCAATCTCTTTTTTATTTTTTTTGTTACTGTGAAGATTAGATTAATCGTACATTCTTGATAAGAACTGAACAAAGGACACTTACATTTTTAGATTCGTTCGTTCTTGTTAGTGTTAGTGTTAGTGTTAGTGTCAGTGCCACTGGGATGGTAAATATTCAAATAATTATGTTTTTTTTTCCATTTCTATTACGCAGTTTTCAACTGGAACCAAACCGTGAGTCTGTTTTTGTTTTCTCAACCGACTTCTGTACAAAGAGATCAATTTTCAAGTTGTTTTGATAAGAAATCTTTGAAGAAACATTTCGACGGGACACCAGATAGTTTATTGAAATTCGACAAAGAATTTTCAAGATTATTTATAGTAGATTTTATGTTTAATATTCTAACTGTTATAGATTTAAAATGAAAAAATACTAGAACAATCTCATCGATAATTACTCATTAGTTTTTTATCATCTTCTCGGAGAGGGGCGCCAAAAATAAGCTTGTCTGGAGCGCCAGGAAAGCTTGAGCCGGCGCTGCTTGTTAATACGCGCTTTATTTGCAACGCAGCCTATTAATATGCTGCAATTTTTCTGTGAGAAAGAATAACGGTTGCTCCTTTTGATTTTAACAGAAAATCGGACAAGTTCTTGATTTTTCTGACAAATGTGTCATCGTTGGTGGTGTCTTCCGGCAGCGTTTACCAAGCTTCTCTTTGAGAAGACACGAAGGAACGTTCAAGGGAAACTACGTATTACTACTCTGGAAGAATATCTAATCATGCAAAAGGTAGAGGGATCGTATGGTTTTTTTTCGCCAATATGTCGCCGTTGTCGGTGAGCTCCACCAGATCTTCTTTGAGAACAGATAAAGAAAGTTGAACAGAAAACATCTCAGCTAGGGATTGTAAGAATGCATCAATTCGCTACTTTCGATATTTTTGACTAATGATTTACGGCCTTATTTGGAAACTAAACAGCTGTAAAATGTGTCATAAATGTATACAGAACATGAAGCTTTGCATTGTAAACCACAAATATTTTGATACTTTTCTGACACTTAATAGCACCTAGGGATAGTTACTTCTCTATCACTATAGTAGAGAACTGTACTACTTCAGAAACTAGCCATCCTGCCGGCGCAAGCCCTTCATTTTCTTCGCAAGTGAAACTTCACTTATGCTTTATGGCCGACTCTGTCTGAGAATAGATGAAATATGTTATACGCTTCCCGATAAAACAAGGATCAACAGTTTAGAGTAATATCTATCCGGGAGTTTCTATTAAAAGTGTAAAAAATGAAGCTCCACACAAACCACAAATACGTACTGTATTTCTCGTACTAAGAATCACTGGAGAGATAGCTAGAAATATTTACAAGAATCATGTCTCAATATTCCCCTATATTTCTGGTATATAGTGTTGAACAAATTAACAAAACACACCAGTCCATTAGATTGCCCTACTGACTGGGGTGAGACAAAGATACACAGAAGAAAGAAGAGGGGGGGCGCCGGGCTTAGATGAACGTGATGGGATCCCGTTTTTAACATAGAAATAAATGATTATTTACTCTCGACTTGATTTAATATGTGGCCAGAGACGAGATCTAGTAGATGTTATCATGTAACCAACATATATCAATGTCCACTTCTCCGAGTCGGTCTACAAAACGGAACATCTTATCCGGGGCACGTTCTTTAGATTAGTCAAAGTTCTGTTCGGACGAAACTAAATTATAACAATCGCTCAAAAAGTATCCAATTGCACGAAGGGGGCCGAGATGATTGTGTGTAGAATAATTGTGTGTATAAACAATTTATAGTAGGTATACATTATATATATGTATAGGAAAATGAAATATAATAACTTTTAGTTCTTGATATGTTGGAAAATGAATGGTGACTGTTATCAATTCTCTTCTGTCACACTCACATGCATATATGTATGTTATCGTACGGATAGTTTCCAGTAAGAGACTGGTCTACCTAAGCCATTTAAGTCCTCCTTTATCTTACTTTTTCCATTTCCGGCTTGTTTTATTCAAAGCGAGCTCTCGTTGGGCTTTTATCGTTTCGAATTCAGTTCACTGTTGGTAATTCTCACCTTTTCCAACAGCATTACAACAACAACAAAAGTGGAATTTTATGCCCTATTCGATAACAACTCTTAAAGTTTTCTTTTTTTTTTTTGTTAAAATCTAATTTATTGCACAACAATTTAACAAAAGCTGAAAAGAATTGGGGCCTTTTTCTCGTCGCCCTTTTCTATATTATCAAGACAATTTGATACAGATATTGTCGGTTTATTTGCTACGTTAAGATAGACATTGTATTGTACTTTTCTACTTATTCTAGAACAAGGATAATGTTGTAACAGAGATAGAATGCTATAATTAGATTGTATGGTGGAATTGTACAAGTTGAAAGGTTGAACCGATGTTGCTGTCAGATTCTGGCAACCATCTAGTTGTACAACGGCAATGTCAGATTATTATAACGCTTTGGGGATGACACAACAAGAGTTGTGTGCCATACAGAAACGGTTAGAGCCTCTGGCGACAACGGCTCTAAACTCCAAGTTCGAAAGCTTTGTCCAAAAGCCAAAGTCGAAGGTAAACATGATGTGCGGTTTTCATATATGAAATACACGATCAAGACCAAGGATCGTCCGCAATCACCCTGCAGCCGTGCCGTTGAAGTTCAAAGGATTTATTTATTATAAGCACACACACACCCACCCACACACACATATTTCTATAATTTAACAAATCGCCAAAGTTTTCGTCCAATCCATAAAACATGCAACATCTGTTTGTGATTTGTCCTATTGTGGTTATTAGTTTGGATCCAACTCGATTTTCATATCATCAAAACATGCCGTAATATATCTTTGTATGTTACAGTTATCGATTGTTGCAGTTGGAACAGGTCGGAAAGTTATCGAAGTTTGATGTCTGCATTAGTCAAACAAGTTTATCCACTTCCGGGCCTGCCGCACTAATCCTTTCTATCCATCAGTCGTCCTCTGGCATCTATTCCCGTTCAGTACATTGCCTAATTAACTATTAACGATTTCTCGTAAGGTTCGTTGATATTAATTATGCAACAATTGCAACTGTTCAACTGTTTCTCCCGTAAAAAAAATTCGTATTAATTATTAACATTTAAATTGACAGAGAGCACACAGTTTTAGAGAGAAAAACGTAAAAATGTTGTCAGTGCCAGGAAATGAGTTGATAGCAACCTCTCCAATATTTAGCGGAGATTACTTCAATAATTGACGACAACATCCTGAAAACATCTTGGAATTGTCGATGGAAATTATTTCCTTTTTATATTTATATTTTTAATGAAGAAAAATTCTCCGCCGAAAAAAAACCAGGAATTTATTATTCTGTATGTGCGTTGCCAACTGTAATGATTCAAACTTCAAAAACCGCATTTACTAAATAACAAAAATACACGGGTTTTTGTCGACGAAAATCGCTACACTCCAGACATGGATAAACCTTTTATGAATATGTATAAGTGTGATGAGTTTTGGCTTTATATTCCGGAGAAACAAACGACCGAACGCTCTCCAACGCTTTTTTCAAGTCGCCACAGTTACACTGGAAAAATCGCAACGATTATTGTGGCACAAATATAATAGAGTCCGGGTCGACGGATTTCATCTGGATCCGACCGTATTTTGTTGTTTAATTTCAATCAAGTGCTTGTAATACGGACAGAAGTTGCCCGATGAACAGTGTACGGAATGGTTTTTTAAAAATCAGGGATTTAGCTTTTTTAATTGTACCTAATCTAATCGTGCCAGTAAAGGATATTCGCGTAATTGGTCTGTGACGTCATGTAGAGTCCTGTGGGATTGTCCTATGAATAAATTAACAATTATCTTAAGCTCATACAAAACATTGCCAGAGTTTTTGGATATATGCAAGGGTTGGGATTTGTGTTTTTTTCCCCACACATTTTTCAAGCGTTTATTCTTTTATTTTGTTACGTATTCGGTAACAATGGTTTTATTGTTGTTGTATTTGATGATAGTTTGAAAACTGCCATTCTATATAGAGTTGTAGTCGGAGTTTTATGGCTAATTCTCGCTAGAAATACGTTTCTATTATAATCAGGTCCTTCTATTTGCTTTCTAACGATGTTCGTATGAAAATCATCCAATTTTATCACCGATAATACTAGAAATGATTTAAATACGGAAAAACTGGCACTACTAACGACAATTTTATTCATAACAATCGTACGGAACGAGAAAAATAATAATGATGATGATGATGATGATGTAGTGGAACATTGAAACATCCGAACATAGAAACCACAAATAGAATTCCCAACCACTAACTGACACACAAAGGGGTAATGTAGCATAAACAAATGTGTAAAACAAATGACAAGCGTAAGCGAACAGAGTTGCGGCACTCGCCGCCGCCGCCACCGCCACAATCAAACCTAATCAGATAACGTGCTCGGTCGAACTCGAAAAACTCAACGATGAGTCGTACAACCAACCCCTGATATAGACGATAGCAGCAACAAAAAAAAAAATAACAACCCAGTCTAGATCATTTATTGTAGATTCAATAATGATTTAATTTTGATTCTTCTACACTGTTATATTTAATAAATTTACAATTTCCCTTGTCAGTTTATCAACGTATATGTGTTTATCGACAATTTCTTTCCACTCGGCTACACCCTGTCATACCGCCTTGATTGTATATAGCGCGTCATGCAGATGCGCCAAGTTAATTTAATATGGAACGATGTGTAAACGACTTAATGTAGTGGAAACCGTGTTAAGTAAGCTGTATTTTCGTTTTGGGCCGTCCATCTCTATATCCATCGAACCCCTTGATGGCGATGATAATAATAAAGAGTACAACACACAAAAAAAAAACAACTCGAATCGGTAACTGAATCATCATATTTAATAGTTCTGAAGAACCATTGAACATCTAAATCACAAATGCGCCTTATAAATTTCATAATCTGTAATTCATGAAGGCAACTAGGGAGTAAGTTGGTCATATCTTGGTAAACACAACCCAAAACTAATTGCATATTTCATTGACTCCCCTGGACTGGCGTTGGTTTGGTTTGGTGCGGTTGGTTGGAACTTGTGTGTTACTAAACTCAAACATTCAGATCTTGGTTGTTAATTAGAAATTTATCGACATGATTTAATATCACAGGCTACGGAACACTGGTCCGTTCCTAATTAATTGTACGGATTAAGGAGGCTGGCGAGATGTCCAATTTTTATGACACAGAAAACTTGAAAATAAAGAACTGAATATTGGGCGCAAAGGGCATAAGTAGAGGAGATCCTACTTTTCTTCTGCGCCACCCTAAAAAATTGTCCAGTTTTCTTTCTGCTTTTTTTCGCTGAAACCGTATTTTGTTCATCTGTAGATCTCTAGCAATAGAGAAATCGTTATTTACTTTACAAGGTGGGAAAGTGACGCTTTTCACAAAAGTGGATAGTGTGAAAAGTAACTTCCCACCGTGTAAAGTACAACATTTTTTTCAATACCTTTAATTTAATCTATTTTTTTATTATATTAATTTTTGTATATACCTATATATATATAGAAATTCTAGTTCTTCAAAGAAACATCTTCGAGGAAATTCTACACAAGGCCAACTTGCGTCGCAAAATTTGAGACAGAGACACTTGCAATTTGGTGTTTGACGAGTTCAGTTGGGTTTCATTAAAGTAGACGATCTGTGGTAGACGCAATTGTTTTTAATCGAAATTTAAATTCAAATTAACCGAAATTAATTTAAATTGAATCACTGGCAATAATTAATATATAATTGAATTGAAGATAGAGATATTTTAATTCTCAGCTTTTTGTTTGTTTTTTTTTTCCTTATATTCCAAAATTGTTAAAAATGTGTGATATTGGGAAAAAAATTGTGTCGATTTTGTCCCACAAAAAAACCTGTTGAACATAATTTTTAATAGAAACTAAAAGAAAAGACACTTCTCTTCACTAGTGAAGAAAAGTGTCACTTTACCATTAAGATATTAGTAAAATAAAGTCTACTTTCAACTGTTGGTATTGAGAAAAAATTATAATAGAGACAAGGAGTTTAGAGCAAATGCTGAGATGAGGACGATTATGCTCGGAAACCCTACAATTCCCTTGAACATAACCAGAACTTGGACTGAGCCAGAATAACCCGCCTTTCTCTATCTTAATATAAGAATTGTTCCCAGTTTTTTGCACATTCTTTCGCTTCGTTGCGTTGTTTCACATTAACATTGATTATTGATTAGCAAAAAACCTTTTTTCGCGTGACAATTACGCGAGATCCTGTCGTATCTTCGGAAAGGACGTCCTGTAGTTTTCTCCGAAAAATATATAAATTCTATCAAAAGTTGAAAGCGTTGAATACAAAAGGAATGCATCAAATGGTCATTGTAAATGAAACCACCATTCACTGATAACAGAAAACTTCCAACAGATCTACCACAATAAATCATAAAGTTGTATAGAAAGAGCACACGTTGAATACTATTTACGAACCCTCGAGATGGTTGAATATTCCACGATAAAAAGAAATTTTATGACTTTGTATATGTTTTGTGAATGCCTGATATTCTCCAACAATACTTTAACAAGAAAAAAAGAAAATATATATAGAAGGAGAAACGAAGAAAATTGATAGGAAATGATGCAATTATCAGGCGAGAAATTTTTTAGGGGGTTGTGTGTAAGAATTTTACACTAAATTGGAATTTGTTGTTCTTCTATACATTATTAAAAAATATAAATCACATTTTTTTAGTTGTTAGACACCAGTTATGGGTTTTACGGTCCCATTACAAGTCACAATATTGGTACAAATTGCCGAAATACATGTGAGAAATAAATACAAAGAGCAATCTGTCCGAATTTAGACGCAATCCCCTCTAACATTATATGATGTGTTTGGGGTGTAAATACTTCACTAAATCTCAATTTTTTTTAGTAGCAAAACAACAAGGAATTGTTGGAAAATTTGTGTTAGTTGTTGATTATATATAAAGAGCGAGAGAGAGAGAAAGACGACATCTATTAAGTGAACGATTAGTGGTCATTAATTGAGCCGAAAGCCCGGACTTATCCGGGGACTAATGAGAGCAATTCGTTATTTCGCGTTAACTCCAACGCTCCAGGGGTTATGCGGGCTCATTACAAATCCCGTACATATTGATTAAATTATTCTCACCAAAGCCTATAGAACTTAATCAGATAATAGAATTATTATTATTATAGATGATATACTAATATATAAATTTCGACTGTCTGATGTGAAATAGAAAGACCAAGGAATATATCTGTTGCAAGATAAAGTCCTTCAAGTCTATCTCGATTACTTTATTATAGTGGCCGCCACAAAACTAAGCCTCGAAGCTATCATTTTCATCACCCTTAACCCTGTCATATAAGTTTCCGTTATCTCGCGACCATCCCTACAACAACGGCCCTGTCGCACACTGTTATAACACCCCCACCCCAGCGAATTTTGCCACCCTCGCCAAGTCTCAGTTTTAGTTCTTAACCCTATCTCTATCTCTGTTGCTGGTTGGTCTGTGTTCAACATTTATATTATATTAGAAACGGGTTGGAAATCTGAGAAACTCAACATTGCCGCCACCGTGAACGATCCCAACTCATACACACAATACAACTCGAGGGGTGCCTTTGTTTGACTAAATGTTACAATTTAGAAGTTGCCAACTTGTTTGCCGGGTGAGGTTTCCATTATTGTCCTTATTAAATTCAAGTTGCCATTTACGCCTCCATTGTTTGGGAAATCTTATAAACTATTGAATAATAACTGAGTTATTGTCAGAGAATTTATTCGTTAAATGCAACGTTTTTGTGATGCGATATCAAACAATAGCTGTTAATTTTTGCTTTTAATGGAAAAAAGCGACAACAATTGAAAACGATTTGTTGAGTTAGGTGTGTGGCTTGATAACCCCCCCGTTCCACTATCGGCGCCATTATAAATGAGCATTAACTGAATGCGGGCAGGTCTTTAAGCTCCGACAAAGAACCAAGGGTGATTTTTCTTCTTAGAAGTACCCGCACACGGGACTAACCACAACCAACGTCCAACAACCAACATCGTCGATATTCCACGTCCAAAATAATGGCTCCCAACTTAATCCGCAAATCCCTCGGGATTTCCCAGGATGACCGGCATGGTCTCACAATGCCCATTTTCCCAGTCGCACACTGCATTATTTATCCACAACTTACTGCAGCCATCTAAACGGATGATGGTGGTATTTTAATCGACGATTGAACTAAATAACACTAAAAAGATGGAAGAAATTGTATACCTTTTAGATAGAAAATATGGAATTAGCGTAACGTTGTAAAATCTAAAGTATAAAGGCAATGTATCCGGACAATGGACCCTCAATTATAAGTAGTGGATCATAAATAAAACTATTGCAGAAATTTCAAACTGACATGAGAAGGTAGATTGTTAAAGGATAAATGAATTTGGAAATAGAATTTCAACACAAATTTCAGACTGAATAACGAGGAAATATTGTATCATTTGTATTTTTAATAATTCTATTTATTCATCTTTAACACGAAAAATAGACACTTGTTATTAGATAATATAATGCAAAATAACAATTGTTGTTAATTTCTGAACATTGGCTAACAAACCTCTGAGACTCTACATAAGTCAGTTCAATTTTCGTTTATTTTGAAAGTAACATAATATGTTACTTATTATATAACAATAAGTCAAGAATTTCAGCCGCAATCAAATTAATCAATTACTTTATACAAAAAAAAAAAAAACAAAATGAACTGAATGAAAATTGATAAGCGGACAAATATAAATTGATACTTTAGGGAAAAATTCTCTATATATAGAATAAAAAATAGTTATTTATTTTACAAGGTGGGAAAGTGACACTTTTCACAAGAGCGGTTAGTTTGGATCACAAGGCGAAGGCCGAGTGATCCAAATCCGCGAGTGTGAAAAGACACTTCCCACCGTGTAAAGTACAACATTTTTCTTAATACTAACGACCTTTGATTTAATCTAATTTTTTAATATATTATTTATATATACAGGCTGTCTCGTAAGAAATGGATTACCTCACGCGATTGTGTTTTCAATTTTTCCTCTGCTACAGCACGCACCTGAATGGTTATTGAATTTAATTAATAGTAAATTATAAAAGACATTTCGAATCAGGATTTAATTTCATATCAGACTCTGCAAGGTGGTGCATTACTTACGAGACATTCTGTATATATTGAATCTAGAATTTTATTATATATAAAAATAGAATCATTTGTTTACATTTTTGACATTCTCGACAATTCGAGAAGGCCATTGTTATTATTGTTATTTTTTTTTTTGACCCCGAACAGCATCGAACAGCACAGTTAGACCGCGACGATTCCCGTGTAAAGTTGGGGTTTTAGACGATCTGTGGTATAATAGACGCAATTGTTTTTAATCGAAATTTAAATTGAATCACTGGGAATAATTAATATATAATTTAATTGAAGATAGAGGCATTTTAATTCTCAGTTTTTTGTTTATTTTTTTTTTCTTATATTCCAAAATTTAATCTGTGTATTTTTGAATTGCTAAAAATGTGTGGTATTGAGAAAAAAAAGAATTGCGTCGATTTTGTCCCACAAAAAAACTTGTTGAACATCATTTTTAGTACCCCTAATAGAAACTAAAAGTCAATAGTGAAGAAAAGTCACTTTTCTTCACTAGTGAAGAAAAGTGTCACTTTACCATTAAGATATTAGTAAAGTAAAGTCAACTTTCAACTGTTAGTATTAAGAAAAAACTGTTTCATCATCTTCTCCGTCTATATTGAAAACTTATATTTCTTTGTTATTATTAACATGCGATTACTAAGTCGGCGACATGTTAATTTGGTTGTTTCAAACGAACACACCCTCTTCTGCATTTACTTCAAAGAAAAAAAACGTGAAGCGAACCGAATTCATTATACGGTGATGCGCCTCCATTTATTACGTTTATCTGCTTCCGTTGGAATTTGGGAAAACCAAAGTCAGTTTCAAGAAACGAACTTTCTCAATTTCCAAAAATTTCCAGCATTAAATTTCAACAAAGCCAGGCAAAACAATAAATGAGGTGCCATCAAAATGTGATCCATTCGGTTCGTTCGACAAATTGACACTGATGATGAAGTTTATTAACACTTGTTGTAGGTTTTGTAACAATTCATTTTTCATATCATTCACCTAATCACCCTATCTTTTTCCTTATTTCTTCATCCCTTCCTGGCAAGAAATAACTCTACAACCTCCCCGATGGTTTTTGCTGGACGGTTCAATTTACGTTTATTATTTAAATAATATTAAATAATGAATGAAAATTACATTATTTGATCTTGAAGGATTTGTTTGTATTTGTCCGTTCATTAATTTTCAAGGGCCATTTTTTTGTATTTTTTGGCTTTCAAAATAAACGGAAATTGAACTGACTAATGTAGAGTCGCAGATTTTTGTCATCCAATGTTCAAAAATTAACAAGAATTGTTATTTTGCATTATATTATCAGAAAACAGACAAGTGTCTATTTTTCTTGTTAAATACATAACACACTATATAAGTAAATATTATAGGCATATAAGTGAAGGTGAATAAATAAAATTATTAAAAATACAAATGATACAATATTTCCCCGTTATTCAGTCTGAAATTTGTGTTGAAATTATATTTCCAAATTCATTTATGTTTTAACAATCTACCTACTTTGGGACAGATCTAAACAGATGTTGCATTTCTCGTTTCAGTTTGAAATTTCTTTGCCTTTATACTTTAGATTTTACAACGTTACGCTAATTCCATATTTTCTAGCGTTAAAGTATAAACGACAACCTGATAAATTGCTTCATAAGCAATAAATATATTGAGTGTTGTTGTTGTTGTTGTTGTTGTTGATGATAGTTATCCCTCAAACATACCAATAGTTCGCTGATGATCATTATGAAAACATCAAGCATCATTTATAAAGATAAGCACAGGGGTGAATGTCAGAGGATGACAGCCCAGTATTGATGATCGATTAGGAATCAATCCAGTATAGAGAGAGCAGTCAATGGGCGTGTGACGTCATTTCCTTTGTGGCTGTTATCACACTTCTGGTTCATAACGCGCGGATAATGGCCAAAATCGAACACCCAAAACACATATTCTCTCTCTCTCTCTCTATCTATCTATCTATCTATCTATCTATCTCTCTCTGCACATTTGCAATGAGGCCAAGATCGTTTGCTTTTCAATGGTACAAGTAAATTTCTTTGGGCGCGACAGATTGGACAGCTTGTCGACGATTCGACAATACGGATTTATAGCAAGTTAGTATAACTGCCCCCTTGGCAATACCTGCGGCCGACTGTTAGGATACGAAGGTATATGTGTAGCCGTCGGGGAATGTAACTGAGCTTGATTCATGCGAGGATCATCCCTTAATGGAATGCTTACGCTACGGTCAGCGATTGTCCAACTAAAAACACACCAAATAAATCTTGTTTTTTTTCAGAGGCAACAAAAAAAAACAGTGAGATCTGTTGAAGAAAGATATTTATGCGACAGTAGAATGAGTAGAAGTGAGAGAGGACAAAATAAACCGAAACGGTCGCAATGATTTATCACTTTATTCCGACTTGGTTTGAGAGCGACGGCGGGGGTGATTGTTTGATGGGTTCTAATACTATTGGGACATTATTGCAATTATAAACGAAAATTAAAGAACGCAAGATAATCGCTGTCATGCGATGTTTGTTTGTGCGTGATTCGCAAAGGGATCGCTTCGATATTGGCTTTATTGTCATGCTTTTATATGCATAATGATGGAACTAATATCTAAATATTTACACATATGAAACCTGAACGTAAATCACATAGATCACCCTAATCACCCAATTAATTATTGTTAATTTGAAACGTAAATACCGTACAACAACATATCCGATTTGGTCGCACTAATGAGTTTAAAACAAACATTATATATCGTGGCCCCTTGCACAGGAAATAGAAATAGATGAAAAATTCGTTTTGAATGTAATCAATTTATATAGAGATTTTGTATACAAAATTCTCCACAATGCCCAGTCAAAACCTATCAATCATCCAAAATAGTTAATACCACAATTATTTATTGATACGTGTTGAATAAGGATAGATCTAATTTTGTAATATAATACGAATTGTTAATGGTGGCATGTGTTCAATAACGATCCTGAAAGCTTCAGGATATGACCAATTGTTTATGACATGAATCTAATTGGTTTCATAATCATTTCAGCACAAAATGCCAGCCACACATCCGTTCTTTCCGTTAATAATATAATCTGTTAATTATGAAACTCTATTGATATCCACTCGAAACGATTGACAATTCCACAAAAAAAAAAAACGTGTTATCATTTGGAAATTATACAAGCGATTCTCTTTGTACTGTTGAACGTTGGATTTGTGCCAGTTCGAGGCAAGACAAACACGACCATAAATAGACAATGTTAACCGATCTGGTGGTGTAAATGTTCATTGTAACACCCCCGACTGACCCTTGAATCTATCCGAAACCACCATAAGATCACATTATAGTTATCACAATTGTGCATCGTTATTTATGTGAATAAAGAGAAATCTTTGAATCAATAAACACCGAAATCGGTGGTGAAATTCAAATATTTCCCCTGTCTCTCGATATATACACAAACTTTAATGTAATCTTTATCTGTTGTGATGTCTCGATCGTTCCTGCTGCATATCTCTTGGTGGTTTCTGGTGTATATAGCATTCACTTTCAGTTAGTTTTATCGTTATGGGTTCCGATCTATTCTTTGTTCGCCGCCAAGTTTGATGGCAATCTTTTATGTAATGTTTGGCCACTATTACAACAACAACAGCAGCAAGTTTCGATTATTGAAAACAACAAAAATCGAAAATTTCCAATTATTATTTGAATGTGTTGGTTTTTTTTCTAATAGGAAAAAAATTGTACAATTATTGTTTGATTGTATTAAATTTCAATTAAAATAATTCAAATATTCCAACAAATATCATTTTACATATTTCAAAATATTTAATGTTGTTTTATCAATTTTTTATTTATGGAATGTAAATGAAAATTGAATATTTTGTTAATTATTGGGAATGTTCAGCAGTTATCAGTTACAAGGTAATTTTTCGATTATTTTCGTATCATTTTTTGATACTGAAAAGTTTGAGTTTTAGTAGATACTTTTGTGGACCGAATTCAGTCTTCTTCAGAGCAGAGTTAAAAGCGAATTGATGCGTTTTTTGAGTTACAATAGATTCGTTAATTACCTGTGCAGTGATTTTTTCAATAATCTCGCCTAATTTTTACTCGGTTCTCAATAAAGACTCGCGCCGTGGAAACGACCAATTTACAGTCTAAACATCGCTATACAGGGTGTCCCAGCTAAGTGTTCCATCTCAAATATCTCGTTTGTTTGTGAATTGAAATGGAAAAGTGTCTAAAGAATTTAGACTACAATGTCTATACTTCAATATAAGGAAACCAATTATCTACAATAAATACTGCGAATAAATTTAATATGGAAATAATATTTTATTAGAGCTTCTTTGGGATCAATAACCTATTCATTGATCAAAGAGACTTACGTCAAAATTAAATATTAGGAAACCAATCGTGAATATCGTGAATGAACAAGATTTCGAGACTGTGTTTCAGATCAAAAACGTAACTATTCATCGTGCAGAATGGTGGAGGCGCCGGGCGAATCGCACTTTCCTAATTTAATTTTTTTTTGAGTAGCAAATGCGAAATTATTAGGAGAAAAAAAAATTAGTATCAATTTCATTTACAATATTGATTGCAGATGATTGTTTTCCCCATTTTGAATCATTTTCGAGACCTTAAATGATGTTTTGGCATTTCCGAAACAGCCAGAAAAAAAATCGTAACGGTCAATTGAAGTATAGACGTTGTAGTTTAATTTCTTTAGATACTTTTCCATTTAAATTCACAAACGAACGAGATATTTGAGGTGGGACACTTCGCTGGGACACGCTGTATATTTCATAATTCATAATAATCAAGATATTCGTTGAGATAGTACTTGAAAGCAGTCTTAAAAGATCAATTGTGCCGGATTTACGCTGTTGAAAGGAACAACGACTTGGAACTCGACAATGAGTTCCTTCGAATTGGATTGAAAGCCGTTCGTAAAAAAATTATTGTACAATTGATTTGCCATCATTTAGTCCAGTTTCTTTCAGTGATGGGCCAAAAAGTCACTGCTAGGTCCCTAATTTTTTTACTTGAAACTTGCAACTCTTCCACCAATAAGTACGGCTTGAAATGCATGCCTTGCATGTGCTGAAATTCTAATTCTTTCCGCAAAACTGAGTACAACAGAAGCTTGTGATTTCCATTATATAGAGAGGTGGCAAGCGATTTAAGAAGTAACTCCTCTGTGATGCCGTAAAAATATGCTTCCAATTTACATTGTTGGAGCACCAAAAGGAAGCAATTTTTCAAGAATTTTTCCTGGATAGACACTTTAGCTTAGATATCAATATAAAAAATTTATGTGTGTATTGATGGAACTTTTAGGGTTTCTTGATGTGGCAATAATCCATTTTTTGGACTCCTTCCAAAAATATGCGTTTTACGGTGAACATGCTATTTTGGGAATAATTGTAAATAAAAAACCCACCATTTTCTTATTTATATCTGTGTTATTTTCTAATATTTTTTGATAAGATTTCTTATGAATGTAGCTCAAAGTTCTACTAAACTACCATATGCTTCTGTACGCCATTTGAATAATTTTTTGATTCTATTCGAACATTTGGTCACATTTACCAATCAACGAGGCGAATCCTTACGCCTCAATGTCCACGTGAAATCAGCCTTTTGTTCCTGAAAAGTAAGTCCTGGACGAATAAAATTTACTAGTTAATTGCGTGTCAGAGAAAGATACTATTTTTTTCTCTTCTGGCTTTTATTATGCAGAATTTAAGGCATTTTGCAAACTTCAGAATTCTTTCTTCTTGCGTCTACAAATGCAATATTTTTGTAAAAACCAAAAGTATCGCCAAATTAGCGGATTCTATATTTTTATGACATCACTCTTCAACGTGAAAATAACAGAAAATATTAGGTAGTTCAATTAGTTTTGTTATTCTATCAGAGAAACACAATTTCATGGTTTCAAATACTCTCCTTGCACTTCAATACATGCGTTCCAGTGCTCTTATAATTTATGGATTCCATCCGGAAGAATGTCGAAATACGCTTCCACAGCTGCTGTTAGCACTTCATTCTACGAAAATCATTTTCCATGAACTTCTTGAGATGCGAGAACAGTCAGAAGTTACAGGGAGCTCAATCTCATAGTGAAGATGTTGCACTAGTTTTCGGGATGGTTTTTTTTTGAGCTGTGACTATATCCAGCTGACCCAAAAGGTTACAACATCCTGCGTTTACCGTTTTACCACTTTGGAGGTAATCCACCAACGAAATTCCTTTTGCATCCCAAACACTTTCTTGACGTATTTCTGTACTTTAACACGCTGTGGAGCCCAAATATTGGGGTCACGACACTCCTAAACCACTTATTTTGATTCAGGATCATAGTGGTAGACCCAACTCTCATTTTATTTGTTTTTCTAAAATCGTCCAAATTGCTGAGAAATTCGCTTTTGAATGCGTTTCTGTTGTATTAGCAAATATGGCACACAGCTCTCTGAAACCCAAAACTTTAGCCAAAATAGTACTTAATAAGATACTTATAGCTTCTGCTAAATTTCTCTCGTTTCATCGCCAATCTTCCAAAACCAAATCATGTCTTTTTGATATGATTTCTGGTTGTTCATATGGCTCGCGTTTAAGACTTGTACGATCACATTTAAACTCAGCAATCTGTCTTTATATTGTTGTGATTGAAGCTGAAGAATCCTTATTCACTTTTAACAATCCTACATTGTCTTCGTGCTACACCTTCCAAAAATTAAAAAAATATCCCAGAACAATGTACAATTTTTTCCATTGTAACACTTCAACTTTGAACAATTGCAAACCAAAAGTATCACAAATATCGAATGAAATTTTATATAAATTATAGAAAATAAAGGCGATAAAAACGGAATAGTGATTCAACATTTCTTCGGTTTTCATCCAAAATTTCCCCCCGCCGTATGACTTGACAACTTGACAATAACAAAAAATATCTAAAACGGCACACAATTAATTCGATGTCATTGTGAAAAACTCCACTTTGTCGTCTAGAATTCTTCTCCAATTTAGAATCGTGTTTGTTGTCGATAAGCCCTTTGTAAGTTTAGTAAATTGTGTTTATTCCAGCATCAATAATATTGTGTTGCAACTATCTGAACTTCTCTAAACTTGACTATCTATTTAATTATTTGCAGGATGAAGTCCTAAAGATGCCTTATTGGTTTAAGTTAAAGCAACCATGTATTTGATACGATTAGTTATGCACGAGAGCATTCTTAACTTAATCAGAAAACAAGGTGTATCTCGCTCTACCTTTGCTGAAACATTACAATTTCATCTAAATTAAGAAGTTTCTGTTCTAATTATTGTGAAAATACCAGACAGTTTTCGGTGTTGTATAGAATAGAATTTTAACTGAAATTTAAACATTGATCAATTATAATTTAATTACATTCTATTACATAATAAATAGGTAGCGTCTGTAAACGTAACTGCATTTGAACATAAACAATAACATATACAATCCCCTAAATAGAATTAATGAAATAACCAAATATCAAATCAGACTGACAGACAACCTCTAATTGTGCCTAATGTTCAAATACACTACCAGAACGGATTTGCATTATGAATTACTAATTTAGTCTGGTGGATTCACGCCTTTCTAAACAGCTCACAATCTAAATGAAACCTAAATTGTATCCCTGTCACAAGATATAAAAGACAACCGGTTCTCATTTTTCCCCAATCCGTTTTTGTTTTTTTTTTTTAATTCAAAACACAAATTAATAATTGCCAGAAATTATCAATTTCTAATAACACAGGAAACGAAATTGGGGTGGTGGTGGTTGAATTACGGATGCCTGAGAAGGGCTCGCATTGTCATGCCGTGATAAACGCTAGTCAATAAAGGGTTAAGCATGCAATGTTGAATCATAATTGCTTGGGCCATTTCTACCGGCGGCGGCAAAAATGCGACCGGTTCGCTTTATATAGCACGTGCTCTGATAAAAATCAGTAATTAGCAACAGTAATTATGGCAGCTAACGAGCTTTTGGTAACACCACCGCATCTACATGTATATATATAAAAATCAACAGCCGTAGTGGCAAAGATCAACGACACTGCTCATTTGTTACACTTGATTTGTGTTTGTTCTTTGCATATTTTTTTTGTTAGAATCACACTAAATCCGCTTATGATTATAAAAATAGGGGATTGTCCTGGAAAAAATGTAAATTATTTGATAACGTTCGTGTTTATGAAAATTAATTAGAGATAACGCAATTGTTTGTGTGTGTGATTTTTGCGTTAACAATTCTATCGATTATCATCCGATATCGTCGAATATTATCAAAGGGCCCATTTCCGTTCATTAGAGATTCCATTGAAATCCATTGAAATTAAATCCAGTTAATAAAGTGTAATGAAACAACAATAAACAGTTGCGAAACTGCTCGTCCTGCACGAGCATGTATCGGTTGTCAAATGTTACGGCTTTGATCAAAGGCTTACGATCACGTTTCCAATAATTCTCTCTTTGTTTCGTCTACCACCAGCCACTCCCGAGTGTCTATAGTTTTCCATTAGCCTCTCCAAGGAGAACGGTTTGTCAATTTTGCGTTGACGCCGTGAAGTGAGACAGGGAGTTGAATTCCAATAGATCTTACCTCTAAGCTAATTTGCATACCTTCTACTAATATTACGTACACGGCAAGAGGATTTGTTAATCTCCAAAGAAACGAAAACAGTAATTGTAAAGGTAAATTCTTGTTTTGTTTGTCGATAAATTCCGATTATTATGTCGAGTACGAGGGAAACATCACCATTCACTCTCATATAGGTTAGAAGGGCACGACGCCCTCTTGCTTTCATAATTTCATTTCCATCGTCCCCAACAGTGCCCCGATAACTTCGGCGTTGTTCATTTTCCAGTTAAATTAAAGAGAATTTGTGAATAAAATGTAAAATTTCCATATATTCGTTTTTTTTGGTGTGTTCTTTTGCCATTCGACGACTTTTTGCAATTCTGTCAAGTTGAAAGCTCTCTCTTATCGCACGTGTCCGCCTCATAAGCTCCAACACACCACCTCTCTCTCTCTCATTCTGTGATTGTCTCGTAAAAAAGAAAACCATCCTCATCGACACAGCGCCCTGCCCTAGGTGGTGGTTGTGTCGCTGTGATGGCACGTGGATAGATCACGTGCTCTGGTGGCGTCGCGACGCCTCGTCTACGTCCAACTGCCATTGGATAGAGGCGGGTTCTAGGCGGGCTCAACTCGACCTCCTGGAGGCGGACGTTTTCGTCCAAGTCCAAAACTTAACACCTTCCGAAGAAGGAATGTTTGATATAATTCTGAGATAAACCGTTATTGTGTGAATAAAAATAAAACATATATCGGAGAGAAAAAATAATAATCTCTCGTTTGTTCGATTTTCGTATAAATAAATTAAAAATTAGATCATTGTTTATGGGTGCTTGAATTAGATATGCGATGATTTGGCTTTCTGACATGGAAAACCTTTCAACAACCGTTCGAAATGGATATTTTTTTTCGGGAGGGTACCGTCGTCATAATAAAATAGATTGAACGATAGATTGATCAGGGCAAACGGCGAAAGGGATGCAAAATTATTTACATCGTTGCGGAAAACTTTAGCCTAACGACCTGGAGGATAGATGTGTGTCACATTGTTGGATACCGATACATTGGAAATTTCGCACGATTTTTATAACAAAATTGTTGTGGTGGAACTTTTCTAATAATCAAACATTTAATTATGAATCGCAACTTGAACGTATTGCCAAAAAGTATGCTTGAAATGTTCGTGTGCACATCGGTAGTTAGCTATTGAATTTCTCTTCGTTTTTGCAAAACGTTTGATGTCTGTGTGTGGCATAGTTGTGTCGTTTTACAAACTCTTACCCCATACACCTCGTGTATGTACGGCATAGATATTCATGTTTCGCTTTGAGCTCACCTACCGTCTTGCTTAATTAAAACATAGCATGACAAATACTTAGCCGAGCATATTAAAAACGTTCTTGAAACGGCCGATGCGACGAACTCATGTGGAATTTAAACGCTACAGTTTTGCATACCGAGCTTTGATCATCATCGCTCATGCTTTTATTGCGATGAAAACTACGTAAATTTCGTGTGTGTTCTTTTTTCTCTTCACATTATTTCCATTGAATAATTAATTGTTACAATTGTACGCACAATGCGATTTGACTGCTGAAATTCCAGCAACAACGGCCAGTGTCCGTTCGCACAAACATGACAACAGATGGTGTAACAATCGACGACGCTAATATCCAAATTACCGACGCTCCTCTGTTTGATGTATTCGTTCATACACAGCCGTCCAAATCAAATGTTGATTGTGCAACTCGTCAACAATCACCGTTTTAAATATTATTAACAATTTATGGTAATTTCATTGTGTCTATGTCGATTTTTTTTTATTTAAATGAACCAACATTGGAGAGGCTTTTGTGATTAATTTGCAGGCATTATGAAATCAATCAGTGCACCATATTGGTCGACTACTGCTTAATTGCCTTAATTTCAAACTGTGCCCAACTGATGCTACAACTACTACTAATATTGCGCTACTGGCCTCTATATGCTGTTCTCCCCCATTTCTCTCGTTCAATGTATGGATATTTTTTTGAAACTGTCCACCTGTGTTCCAGTTATTGAATTGGCATTAAGCTAATTTCAAATCGATAAATGGAATTAGCGAAATGAAAACGTTAAATCATCGGACAATACTGAATCTGTAACAATGAAGACTCTCTATTGTCGTCCACGGTTTTTGTACTCTATCAATAGCAAAAAAAAGATCCAGAAATGAGAAGATCTTTCTTCTCTTGTCTCAAAGATATTTTTCCAAACACTCATTAGAATGAACATAATTTTCTCTATGAATAGAAAAATACATTGGATACTGTAGCTGTAGATTTGCTTAAACTTCAAAACTGCCACTTTAGGTTGGATAGGGCAGTTTGTAGATTTATTAGAAATACGCTGCGTGAATCTAGAAAATACTTACATAAGTTGGAGCGTCGATTTAGGAGACTTCTAAATCATTATATAATAAAGTTTCGATAAATTTCGTTACGAAAGGCGTTCTAGAAATATACAAATCTGCAAATACCGAAAATAAGATATTTGTACATTCCTCAATCTCGAGAATAATCGTTTTTTTGCATCTTACACCAAGTTCTGGGCTTTTAGGTGATTTTTTTTTGGCAAAAAACGATTATAGAGGGAGCTAAGATAGTATTTTTGCGTTTTATGTTCCAAATTTACAACAATTTCGATATTTTTTTCGGAATACTTGAAAATCAGAAGTTAAAGGTCAATTTTTCAAACTTAAAGTTGTTTTGATAATTTGGCATGTTTTGGTGGGTGTCTTATACGAAATCAAAGACGCTAGAGCTCGTTTCATGTAAGCTTAACCCTATGAAGGCGCGATTTGTGGAGGGTTGTATTGAGAGAGAGAGCAAGAGAGAGAGAGAGAGAGAGATTAATAAACCTTCAGTGTTGCAACTCATGGATATTCATCATGAATTAGCCTATAACAGTGTTACAATGTTTTATTCTGGAAATGCTTTTTTTTTTGTTTCGGCTTAGCAAAAAATAGCCACTAATAAAATGATTTATTTTCTTTCGAAATTATTTGTTGGACAATAACAAACTCTCAAATTTAAGATAACCAGGGCCCTCTTACAGCAAAATAAGCAACTGGGGCGCCGTTTTCTAGTACGTCTTATATTTGATTTTACATGTAGCACTATCATTTGAAAAATTATCCACCTGTTCTTTATGATTCTTCAGAGACTCTGAAAATAAGTTTGTCTGGAGCGCTAGAAACTCTTGGACCGGCCCTGATGATAACACATCAAAGAAACGTACGTACGTAATTTAAATTCAAATCAACCAAAATCAATTTAAATTAGATCACCGGGAATGATTAAATGAAGAGACGTTTTAATTCTCAGTTATTTAGTCCGAAAAATTTAGTCCGAGAGATAATTACAGGCCGTCGATGGCTCAGTGGTTTAAGAGCACCTCAACGCCCGGATGGCACGAGGCGGGCCCGTGGCTCGTTTCCCAGTCGTCAGCTGAACATTTTGCGGACTAAATAACTGAGAACTAAAATGTCACTTCATCTTCAATTAATTATATCTATCAATATTCAAATTGCTAAATCGCTTAGTGTTAAGTGCTAAGTTATTCTACAATAAGGTAATTATCACGTTAACGGTCATATTTCCTTATATCTTAAATATATAGTGTTTTTAAGGGGTTAGGATATAGCTTAATTACAGACGCCTGGGATAGACGGAGAAATTTTTGATTTGACCTAGATACCTGGATCTAAAATCGGCTTGTTTGATCGATACAAAACGATAAAGTTTCTTACAAAAAAATCAATTTTACTTATATGAATATTGGGATGTGATCGCTTTTTAAATGGAATAAACAAGAAAAGCAAGCTGTGCTACAATTTTTGGAGCCACTCTGTACATGAATACAGGATGTCTTTCGTATCACTTCAAGACAAAAGGAGAAACTGTTTTTGTTTTCGACTGTTATGTAATAGATTTAGATAAAACTCATATGAATAATAAAGGATGATACTCTCGACAAGTGAAAACTCCAATGCAGGGCCGGCTCGAGACTAGGGCAAAACAGGCGTGTGCCTGGAGCGGCATGATTTTAGGGAAGGCACTTTTTCGTGCATCTTACATTGGATATTATGTGTAACATTTTGTTAAGAGTATTCTGAAAGTATACCTAATTAAAAAAAAAAAACGATAGAACAGTCTCAACAGCTACTGAATACGGATGATTTGATTCAATGGAAACTGTTATTTCTAGGAATTACTTATTGGTTGAAAGTGGAAAAATTTCGAATTCAAGAATCAGCAATGATCAATCAGACTTTCACACCCCGTAGACCGTAAAAGAGGTGGTTTCTTGAACATATTTCAAGATAATTGTCCGTATTTTGAAAGTACAAAAATTGGCAACCTTACAATTGAATTCTGCCAAGGATCTGGAATTTCCCAAAGCCACCCTTGGAAGTTTTTTTGAAGTCTCCGATTCTCTCCTTAGCCCCAATCCAATACCTCTGCAGTCGTATTTTCATTTACAAAAGACATTTTTAATACTTGTTTACCTTTTTTTTAAAAAAAAGTGGAGATTAGATTAATCGCGTATAAACATTCTTGATAAGACCTTTCTTAGATTTGTTTGTTTCTATTCAGTTGTGTTCCAGTCGTTGAAGTGTTGATTTTGTTTCGAAAAATTGCGATTTTTTTAATTAATAATTAATAATTAATTGTGTCTAGTGCTAGTGTTAGTGGCTTTAGTATAAAAACAGGTCTTCCAAAGACGCACGGCTCCAGGATTCCCATGAAAATTGTAAATTTTCAAATTATGTTTTTTCCCTTTAAACTCTCTATTTTTGTTACAGTTATGCAATTATCAACTGGAACCAAACCGTGAGTCTGTTTCTTTTTTTTAACGGTACCTCATACGAAAAGGTCAATTTTTTAATAGTTTTGAGTTGTTTTAATTCGAAATCTTTTATGACACATTACGATAGGACACCAGCTGTTTTTTTTTTATTTCGACCTGCTAATATTCGACAAAATATTATCGCCATTATTTGATTTTTTAAAGGAAAAGATCCTAGGATAGTTTTGATGGACAATTAATCGCATTTTTAGTATCTTTTGAGAGAGCTTGTCTGGCGCTCCAACAAATCTTGGGCCGGCTCTGCTCCCAGAAAATTCCAACAGATTGCTCACAAAAGTAGATAATTCCGCTAAATGTCGGAGATCAGTTTTCTAAAAAGAAAAAAACGATACAACGGACATTCCATCAATCGAACTGCAAAGCGTTGGTGTAGTTTATTTCAGATTTTTCAAAATTTCACGGAATTGTAGCAAGACCGAAAAGCAATTTTTCTCGATCTTCTCTCGAAGGCGGATAAGGTTTTCTGCATAATCATGTAGCAGAATTGTAATCGAATCCAATATCGTCATATAATTATAAAAATATTCAACAGCATTGAAAAACGTACTTTTCTCGCATCTGCTTCATTCTAGCCACGACAATTTTAGACGTTGTTTAAAAACTCAATCTTTTATCTCATTTTCATAATGTACATACATTCATGTATATACGAAAAAAATTTCATGTTCATCCGATGAAAATTGTCGAAATTATACGCACATTTGTAGAGACGCCGCGAACTGCTCGCAATGAGCTTCTGTTTTTCTCAAAGTCGGCCAGATTTCTTGGAAACGGCCGAACCGATCAGTGCCAAATTTGTGCACAAGCTCAATAAATATATTATTTATAGATTGATCGAAGGTTTTTGTCTCTTGATCGAGGGACAAAACCTTCGAATAAATCATTTTTATTTTGTAAAAAATTTAAAGCCAATTTGCATCTAAAATCGAAATTTCTTCCTGGATAAGCGATTTTACTAAAAATTAACATTTTTCCGATTCCTTTGGCCAAGTCTCAGATTACACCCTAAATTAACGATATATTTTTAGTTTTTTTCATCCGAGATGATGCAATTATAAAGACATCATGCTCAACGCTACAGCTCCAGGAAATCAATCATGGCAGCATCAAAAATCGTTATTTTTACAATTCAAAAATATCAAAATAAAGCTAAAAATTACCACAATATATTGGCGTTGATACAGTTAAACTTTTATTCAGGAAAAATTTTTGAAGACCGTTTTCTTTTCCGGCTGCTTCTTAGCAATTATCTGCAAGTCTTCTTGATCAATTGTGTTTGTACACAATTAATTGGATGAATCGGGCAATAACTGTAAAACAAAAAGTCTTATTGTTTTGATTAAATTCACAAATTAGTCCGTTAACGAATTCTGCCGCCCTTAATTCATCTCAATGTCGGTTCACTGTTGAATCAAATTAGATTAATTTAAAATTTCCGGTTGTCGGTTGTGTTTAAAGTCTGTTACGGACACAAGTCCCATATTTAATCATACATATTGTGCTCGTTTTATTTATTTTCCAGTTAAATCATAATCGTCATTAGTAGTGGTGTAGTTGTGATGATGACAGTGGCAGTTTTGTTTGTTTAATAGTCTTATATCTATATAGCTAGGGTGGATAAGTTATTTTGTTTTTGTATACGGTTTTTCAAATTGGCAACAAAACCAAAAACGAATAAACAAATACATATTTATATTAATAAAATACGCACGGTTAAACAACATAATTAAAACAGCAGTGGCCGGCGTTGTGTTGTAGACAGATTGCTGTCATGTAAATATGGCACCCCGGACAGATTTAATTAACAATCTGCATATCGAAAATAATATGGAGATAGCCACGGTTGGTTAGAGTTTAATCTGTGTGTGTGTGTGTGTGTGTTGGGGGGAAGGGGTCCCTCCACATCGCCCACACCCCATCCAACCCTCAAATCTGGAATGTAATTTTGAAAATCGACCATTAGATCCGATCTAGTTATGTGTGTGTGTGTATTGAACACTCATCTGAAACGTAACTATTACGAACAACCTACAGGGATGATTACAACAGATCGAATTAATTAGCGGTAGCTTAATTGAATCATAATCGACTAGTCGATTATCCCTTCCACTATCAATAATTTAGAAAGAGATGTAAATAGATTGATTGTCATCTATTTATTGATAAATTAACCGATAAACAAATGATGTCAACGGTATCGACGATAAATCAAATCGAATCAGCTTAACTCTCGAGAATTGCTACTGCTGTTGCTGCTGTATTTATCTGTTAAACGGCACCTGTGTTTGATTTTGCAACAAATACAAAAAAGATTTAAAACCGTTGGATACGGGGGGTGGTTGGGCGGAAAAATTGTTATAAATGATATCCAGGTAAAAATCCCACAATTGATAGTCAGTCGGGATTAGTAGAGATGGCGTTATACTGGCGCTCTCTCCCATCCTGATCCCGACAATAAATTATAGGACTAAGTTAATCCCGTTATACCTGTATTTCTGTATGTGTTCAACTCAATCGCTCAATTATCAAAATACAAAAACAAAAACAAAAAAAATTACACAAGACTAATTGATAGGCGAATTAATTGACGTCGATCGGTAAGCGTTACAATTCCGTGTTTTGTTGTAAATATCGGTTTAATTATTCAAGAGAAGTTCATTAAACATTTGGGTAAAACAAAGCATAAACAATGACGGAGGATTGACAATACTATTTAATTAATTTTAAACAAGAGGGCTGTTCGAAACTGAGGAGCGAGCGTTATTTAGAAACAATGTCGCAATAGACATCAATTAGTACGCAGCAGTGAACTTGTTTAGTCGTAATTACACGCAACAGACGGCCACTCGGTGTGCAAACTGCTGATAACTCAACTATATATACACCACACTCTCGAACCCGGTTTTTGTTCAAAATCCAAATCTACACACACTCATTACTCCCAAATTTTTTTTTCCAAAGGGTAGTTTCAGGATATATCAACGTTTGGATGCGATTCGATAATTCCACAAAACTGATTAGTTTTTGTTGAAATTGGTGTTTATTATTATGCCTGCAACAAGAGAAGCAAAGGAAAAAGTGGAAGAAACTCTTTTATAAAAGACTAGCATAATTAAGTATTGAATAAATTAACTCGCTTGGTATCAGATTCGCCACGGCAGTCGGATTATATCGATTGAGCAGAGCAGTTCATTAGCTTACTCCCTTAATTAAGACTGTGCAAAAGAAGAAAAAAAAACGTACAATAAAACAAGGAAACTCTTATATTTAACGATCTTGCCGGCGACAGAATAACCACTTATTCATCGACTAAACAAATTAATTCAATATCTCTGATTGGTCCTGTTTTATCGTAATTAATCCGATAATTTTATTTACTCCTCCAACATTTATTTTTTTGGTTGTTATTTCGCCGTTTTATAGTTAGTTTTTTTTTTTTAATTGACGATGATAACGTCGACGAAATAATAGCTTCTAATCCAATTTTTCTACTTTTTGATGGCAGTTTGTTGTTGTTTTTTTTTTATTGTTCTTTATTTGTAATTGGATCAGTCACGAGACGTTTTTAATTTGAATTTTAAATTTCTCGACATTTTTTTTCCAGTTATTATTGTTGCTTTATTCACATCTTATAACTCAATATAATTTAAACCGTTCTCATGTCACGATACTATGTCTTGTATGGCCGAAAAAAAATTGTTAAAGTTTTAAGTGGCACTTTGCGAGAAAATTACAAAATTAGCGTTATTAAAAGCTTAACGAATTTACAAAAAATATTACCCAAGTTCTCTAGCTTTCCATTCTATATAAGCGACTTCTGACGGTATAATTTCAAGTGTCTACTAATTAATACCACTAATTGGAGGTTCCCCTTCGAACCAACCAACCAGTACACTATTGAAATCCTGATTATATCACAACAACCACTATTACTACCATTTTAACATCTAATTTTAAGGGATAGATGAATTAAATTAGCTCTAGATACGGGCTGGTTGGAGTACCTACACAAAAAAGAAGTTGGCGCATATTTTCAGCTCAATTTGCCGACGGCTCATCGTCTTAACGACTTTAAGGTGCTTTTTTAAATTTATCAGAAGTTCCTTTAACACCGTTTAACTACGTGAGTTGGGCGTAAATCCTGGCGAACGTTTTTTTTCTTATCCACCCAAATAACACCACCACTATTTTATGTACCTGGACTCGAGATAATGTAAGATTGATGCTGTTCTGATAGGGTGAGTTTATCTCACAATTTGCATACCTTCCTGGATGCTGGAGCCGTATCCTCTATCTTTCTCCGTATTGTGGAATTTCAACTATGATAGATTAGGCTCGTTATTATATTAAAATTGTAATCAATTGTGGAAGTGTTGCTTGTTTTTCCTCGACTTTGTATTGGAAAAATAAATAAAGCCAACGAATCATTTGGTATTGTAATAAAAATGAAAACTTAGTAAACCGAATCGTGTGCCATTAAAACTGAACAGGTATTTTTCACAAAGCAAAACGCGTAATCATATAAGGGGTGAGTTATTAGATTGTTGGCGACGATACCGGGCGGCTAGTGTAATGTTCGTTTCCATCTAAGGCTTCCCGTATACGTCAACAGAAAAATTTCAATAAAACCGCAAAAAAATCTCGTTGCAATTGATTTTAAATATAATTAAAATAGAATTAAAATTAAAATATTTATTAGAAAAAAATCGAGGTGTTATTGCTGCGTTTACCAACAAAAATCTGTATAATTCGTGTCGAATTGCAAAACTGTATCGTTTTATTAACGCTTTATAACAACAGAAACGATTTGCATGTAATTTCTGTCTTGGGGTTGGTGTGCGACGCTAACGTCAATTTTAATTGTTCTATCTCCACCCCTTTTCCAGTGGCTACAACGACAACTAGTTGACCGGAAACCGTTTCGTCCTTTGTTCACCACGCAACCTCGACAACTTTTTGAAGTTGATGAAAGTTTTAGTTTTGCAACAAAAAAAAAACGTATTTGTTTTAATAAATCAATATGGAAATCAAATAAATTTCCACAAGTTTGCCAACAATAAAATCCATAAATTTGAATGTCGACAAACTGTATCCACAACTGTCCTATTCTTGGTTCTACAGCGACTAACTACTGTCATTTTTATTTATGCTAAAACGGTAGCGAAATGTTGGAAAATTCCTACAGCATTCGTGACATGAATTTTTGGTGTTAAGTTTGCAGCAATTGTCTTCGTTTTGATTTGCAAGTTTTTACGTGAGACTTTCGATTTCAATTTTTTTTCGTCATATCCTGAAATAGGCAATCTTTTTAAATAACTTAAATGATGCGGTATAAAAGCCGAGATATCAAGACGTGCCCATTTTTTTCTCTAAAACTACCCAGAATGATAAGAAAAAGCAGTCACTGAAACGGATGAATTTCGATTCAAGAATCCAAATGCCAAGCCGTGAAATCATTCGAAGAAACTATCCAAAACTGTGGGGAGCAATTGATTCTTTCTCCTGGGCACTCCCTCGAGCTCGTAGAGTCTCATCTGTCCTGCTATTTTCTATAATTCCAGCATAGTGGCCACTTCGGCCGGTTCATTTTTGTAGAGCTTTAACAGTTTTTATACGAACCTTCTTCCACAAAAAGTATTCTTTTAATTTAGGAAATAGGCGGTAATCGCTGGGTGCCAAATCCGGATTGCTTTTGCTGAAGATTGACGGTTTGATGGCGTGTGAAAGAATCCTTATGTCCTTGCTGAAAATTCCTCCCTTCCGAATGTTTTCAATGGTTCCGTTGCGAAGACGAGTTGAAAGATGAGGTCAAACTCTTCTTTAAAGGCGGAGTGTCGACTTTTAAAATGATGTAAATACTATGGAATTTTTGTGCTTTTTAAAAAATAGGAGGCTTTACATTTTATTCCCCAAATACGAGAAAAATTTTGATCCTGTGCCCAAGATCAAAGCAACAATATGGAACTTGATAGATAAAGCAATACTAATTAAGTACCGGTTCTGAGAGATGGAACACGTAGATTATTTTCCCCTGCTCCTTAACTTTAGAAAACTGAGATATGGAGAACTTTCTAGAGTTAAGGAGCAGGGGGAAGGAATCTTTTTCTATTTTGCGTCAATAATAGCGCTATTTCTAAACTTGCTAGTACTGTATAAAAATGGAAAATTTAGTAAATGTTTTTGCCTTAACGTTGGTACCGTTTTAATTGTTTTTGACACCTGTCAAAAATCATAAACAAAATATACCTTATCCACTGAGGGAACGGACTTTTTTGACAACCTAGTGACCAACTTGATAGGATAAAATGACCTATATTTCATTCTAAACTCACAATCAGCTCTTTGTAGTATTTGTCAGCCCTTTTATACGCGGTTCATTATTGTAATATAAAATTTTGACAGACAAATGTCAAAATTTATGCAACTGAAAGTCCCTAGATTTTGACATATTCGACGTGATAATGTTTTAAAAAAAATTAACATAGTTTTATTTTGTTTCTTAATTCATAGTAGTTTGATTTTGATAGCGAAATTCTTATGAGAAAATCCTCATAGTTAGGGACTTTTAGAATAGTGAGTTGCATAAAATTTGACATCTTTGAAATGTCACACTTTATATTACAATAATGTACCGAGTATACGTAACGCATTGACGAGGGAAAACTCGGATTTTCTGTGAGAAAATTTTTTGTTCTATTTATTGAATATGGAAATGGCTTTCGCCATTACCGAAGAATATTTTTAGAGTATACCCTATTCACTGAGAGAACGGACTTTTTTGACAGCCTAGTGACCAACTTGATCGAATAAAATTTCCCATATTTAATTATAAACGCAGCTTTTTGTAGCTCGTCTAAGTATTTGGTAGCTTTTTTTACGTAACGCCTTGAAGAGATTTTCTGTGAGAAAATTTTTTATTGTATTTATTGTATATCGAAGTGGCTTTCGCCATTGCCTAAGAGTGTTTATAATTTTATTTACACAATTCTCGTATTTTGTAAGTAATTTTGAATTTTGCGCCATAGAACTAGTAACTTATCTAGTTACAAAAAAAGTCCCTTTTCTCGTTGGATTTACTATACATAGTATTTTTTGGTAACATATACAACCACAAATACATCAACGAAAAAAATCCAACAATGTTCAACTGTTATATGAGTAACACCAACTCCCACCAATTTCCCTAAATTACAAAACTCGCAAATTTTTTGTAAAAAAGGGCACAAAATAAAGAAAAATAGTATGAAAAACTCGTGTCAGAAGTCGTATATTTAGAAAACTCGCCCTTCGCCGCTCGTTTTCTAAACTTGGACTTGTGCAATAATTGTCGACTTCTGACACTTGTTTTTTAATATACTACTTTGCAAAAGAATACTTAGAGCCCTCAGGAACAAAAAGACTTCAATTTCTCCCTTTTATTCCTGCTCTAGTGTCATTCCAGTTTAAAGTAATGCCCAATATTAAAAAATACAACACAAACATCGAATTTTGCTAGTCTTGAGGAAATCTTGTTCCATTCGTTAGAGATCGAAATCAACCCACAAATAGGCACTCCATGTCGCGCCTGCCTCCAGTACAAAACACTCTGGATGCTCTCCTCCAAATTCCTCACAAGTTATGAGACAATCTTTGTATGGCTCAAAAAATGTGTACTGGCGAATGGTGCTGCACAAACATGGATAACTTTGACTCGAGGCCAAATTTGTGTTGCGGCTTTCAATACTCCATTGCCATTATAAATTAATAATAAATGTCAAATTATACCTTGTGAAACAATAGTAGACGACCTCTACTTCACACACACACACCCACACACAACCGCCCGAAATGCTCCAACTCTAATTCAAACTAATTCACAATAGAATTAATTAGGATATATTGTCCGGTTATCGTTGAAAATAGAATAGCGTTTTTTTTTGGTAAAACGCTAACTAAAATACATCAACTGTCTCGTGAATTAATCTAAGTGGCTTTATTGTTTGTCGTTTGCTGTTGTAATAAACTCGATTCAATTCAGAGAAATATGATTAACTGGATTTGCCTAATATATGTGCTCTTTATTATTACTATTATTATTATTAGTATTATATATATATAGGAGCGTATATTATAAAGTTGGAATTTACCCCATTCGAACCCCTGCTATAATAATGCTTTTTGCATCAATCATTCCATTAGCTTGTTTAATTGTGCTATCCATTTTGTTTGTCAATTTGAATTGAGTAGTTTGGGAGCGAGAGAAGAGAGGAAATTCATCAATTTGCCACGAACGTTCGATTTTCTTCTCCACTGTCAATCTGGTTAATTATTAAATTCGCGATCAAAAAATTTTCGTAAGACCACAACGAATCGCAAAAAAAAAACAAACATCGAATATATAAGAATAGGGAAACGAGGGCATAAAACGTAAAATATCACGCCATATATTCAGTATAAACGTCAACGAGCACGTGTTGTCCAAACATAACATAAAATAGGCTCTACACTTAGCGACATTTCTAAACTTTTCTATCCGAAAAACGTTGTTTTATGAAGGTGTGAAACATTTGTTTCAGAGAAAATCGTTTGTAAAAACGTCCAGTTGCTCGTACAAGGAATTGGTCAATAAAATCACAAAATATATATTTTGAACGACTGCCAGAATTCTTGACGAAATATCGCCAACAATCGACATTATTATTAACATAAGACAATGTAAGTTAGTGGATGTAATTACGATGAGTGGTGCAGGTGTGGTTCAGTGTTTCAACACAAAACTTACTACAGTAGAATTATAGCTGGGGGACCAGTTTACATCAACCAATTTTCTTTATAATGCCGATATATTGGAAACCGTATTATGAAAATTATGTTGTGTCATTTTGGATTCCAATAACATAACACAAATGGCATCAGAGAAACTTGTAACAATCAGCGAGGTGTTGTTGTAATAGTATCGACATACAATTTTTTTCTTGTTTCATTCTATAGAATTTCGTTTTGATTTTAATTACAAAGCAACCGGAATGGAGCCGGAGATAGGCGGGTTGTGTTAGGAATTTGTTGGGGGACAACCGGATTTAATTTTAAAATTAAAAGGCATTTTACGCAATGAATATCAACAGAACAAAGAACCGCAAGTATAAATTACTTTAAAACAACAATGATTAAATAATTAATGAAATTCTTCGAGTTTGTGTAAATTTTTAATTTCTATCACCTCTGGAATTGTAGTGTGTACGATCTTAATTCATCTCAACTAAACAAAAGTAATATAAATACAACATTTGCGTGGTCGGAGATGCCTTCAACATTGGAACGTTTTAATTAATCCCTCTTTCGATTCATTCGAATATTTGTTTGTGATAATCGTGGAATTTTTGTCGGTAACTTCGAAGGGATTTGCCAGTTATGCGTAAATGAAAATCTCCCGCAACATACACACACAAGCCAATAATCTCATTAATTAGTTAATTAATGCCAAGGTATTTTCATCGATAGTTGAAGCCTGCAATTGTTGGCTGTGGGGGCCGACCGCACTATCGCAACATAACTCTATCTTTCTCTATCTATCTCTCGGAATTGTAGTGAATACCGCAATATTGCATATTCTCGAAAAGTATCAATCAACAACTAATTAATAAATGTATTAAAACAAATGCACTACTTGGGGGAGTTTCGTATAAACGCCGGATTTGGCGCTTTGAAACAGAGTTTCGTTCGGGCTTTTCAGCAATAGTTCATTAGACAGGAACGATTTAATTGCATTTTATTCAATCCAACAAACGACATTCAAGATTTCGTTCGATTGTTTACTAATTATCAACAACAGAACAACGAAAAATGTTTCCATTTTCTCCCATTCTAATTGCATTTGAATACGGAATTCATTCGACATTTTCCAGCGATTGTCTGTAAAGTTTCACCATTCTAAGTCGATTTAAATCAAGCCCGTTCCCCCCCTGGTTTATTCGTTTTGCATGATAAAACCGGCCATTTAACTCTTTCACAATAAAGACATTGAGGCACAAAAGACAATAAAACTTCTTGCTAATTAACGTATCGATCACATGAGAGATTGTGGCGTATTTGCGCAGACTTTATATTTTTTTGTGTGTGTTATCAAAACAAAATTAAAACGAATAATATTCAAATTCGTCCTAATGGAAGAAATTAAATTCAACCCAAGTCACCCTTCTTCATTTATTTCATTCAGTGATTAATCGTTGTCGTTCTGTTGGTAACTGTGCTCAACGTAATAAATAAAACAATAGAATTTTAAATGAAATGCAACTAGGAATTTCGCAGTTTTTCGGGTAGGCTTACCGAAAATTGAGAAGACCATCATCATCTTAATACCGCTAACGTTTCGCGGTGACATCTCAAACAAAGAATTGAGAATTTGGAAAAGATAATTATCAACATTTGTGTCTCGTTTCTTTTCTTTTCTATTAATATCTCGCTTACACTCGAACAATTGTCGGTCATGACGTTTGGATGATTTCATCTTAAAACTGCCACTACCATTATTATTATTATTATTATCATCATCATCAGCAGCAGCAGTGCTAAAACGTATCTCTCTAAGTCTGATGAGTGGAGTTATAGAGCTTGTTAGGAATGCGTCACTGTTGTGTTAATTAAGAGAAAGAGTTAATTATGCTTAACAAGTTATTTCGTAAAGTTTTCGTCTTTGTCTGTTACCAATCCGATGAAGAGGAGATTGCCCGGTTCAAATGACGCCAAACGGGATGGGATGGAGCGTTATTTTAATTAATCAAGTCGATAATTTCCACCATAGCATTCCTGATTTTTTTTTTCATACAAATTTAAAAGATCCAACTATTTACAAATTGCTATTAGATGTAACGATTAATTAAATCGGCGCTTATAGCCAACCATTACGACTGCTGTTGGAGATAGTTGGTGATATAAATTATTACCTATATATGTGTGTGTGGAGGCTAACACTTGTAATTGAGTTAGTAGTTAGGATTAGGGCTAATAAGGGTTTGGTATATATCAAAATGTGGCGCGTCGCCGGCACTATGTTGTTATAAACATACATACATATATACATATACATAGAGACAGTGGGAGAGATACCGGAATCTGTGGGCCCGGATAAATCACCGGACTCGCCGGTCATTAGTTCCAGCCGCACACATTATCTAGTTACCTCCCGGAACCACTGACTGTCTGCTCCGGTTGTCCTGTCGCATTCTACCAATATCATGCGTGATTTAACGTTGTTTATTTACATTTCGATGGTGGTCCGTTTCCTGGACGAGAAAATGAATGAGTTTCAACGTTTTCCAATCGTATAACGCGTTAAATTTGTAGGTTAAACATAGATTATTAACTATAGGGTTTTATGTATGTTATGTGTGTGTGTGTATGTGTTCATTTATAAGGGTGTTTTTAAGGGATGTAGTTGCCGGCAGCAGGATGTGCAAGTAATCTGACGAGGAGTCTGTTAATGTTTCCCTTGGTAGTCGTTACGCGGCGCTCTTATCACCGACTCAGCCACTGATTGCTTCATTTCAGACAATTGCCTGTTTATATTCGGCGGACCGCAACCGGTCCTTATCCAGATAAAACAAGGACCTGTTCGTTTCTCTACCAAAAACACTATACAGTATTAACAACAACTAAATACCACCAACGACCGGAGGAGTTACACAAACATCAAGCAGTTGTTTTGTGTGTTTGTTTTTGTATTGTAACGCGTCTCCGTACTAAATACGATGAAAACAAGGATTATCTCTAGGATAACGGTAATCGTTCGTCTGTTGTCTCATCTTAAGAATGATCTAGAAAACACAAAGAGTTTGTTGGATGTTTTCAATTATTGGCTATCGTTAATCAAAACTAATTCCATGGTTGACCGGACTCTGGTCAGCAATTAAACTAAGGACATTATTTTCCTAATTTCATTGCTATTCCATTAGAGGTCTGCGTGATACAGATAGCCAGTTAGCCAAACGTTGAGTTTGTATGGCTTCCAGCAACTATTAATGGCTTATACAAGTCTGGAAAACAGTCGGACCCGTTCTCGTTCATTTCCTCATTCGCAAATGTGACTAATTACCGACCACCAAACTAACTATGTTATATCATTGAACTATTATAGTGGCTGTAGTAATGTCGTCTACTCACGTATTCCAACTACAATTCAGGATATATTTGATTAGGACAATGCTGCATTGCTAATCTTTATTAATGGTGCTCTTAATTATAGCCAATGTCACATTGTGTCCATACCCTCGATATAACAATAATCAAGAAATGCAAACAATTGTTTTTTTTTGTGTGTGTGTATTACACACAACCCGATTATTCTTGTTAAAGGAGTTTCCAACCACTTCTCGGGCTGTAAATCTTGTTTATAATGTCGCTAAAGCTAAAGTTGAATGTCGATTGTGGCTGTACGAGTTCGGTAACCACCACAGCGGCCATAAAGCCATCAAACTCTCGTTGAGACCAAGTTGGCGGCCCCTTTCTACCATAACAATCAACTGTCTCTTTCTTTAACTATTGCTGCTTTTGATGGAGCAGTAATCGTAGATAATTGTGAAAGAGAATTAAGCTCTCAACAACAACAACAAATGTTTGCCGTTTTTATGTCGGACAAGTTCGGATTGTAAAAACAGTGTCCGGTCAAACCGGATACAAAACTTTGTTCATCCGTTGAAGGACTTGTGATTTTATTCTCTCCGGATTATAGTCTTCCTGTATGCTGTTTGTTCCGTTTCATCGTCTTTCTAATATTTCCTTTTGTTGAACATATATCTTTTGATTGTAATAATTAATACGACTGCCAGAATTGGTTTTTGTGTATCAAAATTGTTGGAATTTATCG
Organism: Epicauta chinensis; assembly: GCA_021725515.1. Lineage (NCBI taxonomy): Eukaryota > Metazoa > Arthropoda > Insecta > Coleoptera > Meloidae > Epicauta > Epicauta chinensis. Next base: position 130,320 of record JAEDXX010000068.1, read on the forward strand.
AACAGAGAGAGAGAGGCCTATTAATTTTGGATTTACAGTCGAGATAGTCGAAAGTAAATTAACAATTTAAGCCTTGTCGAATTTACATAGGACTTTGAACAATATGATAAACTCGGCAGGTTATTTAATCCCAAATATTATATTGTGACAATTTAATGCCACATTGTAGTTACAGGCGGATTATAGAAGTGACACTATTGGATTACAAAAGCATCATTTTCCTCACACGCTTCAAAGATTTATGAATTCCATTCGAATATTTATTTTTCCCTATTATACAAAAAATATGATTTCTCTCTCTATATACATGAATATGCCTCTCAATTAGAATGTAGAGAGCGTCGAAGCAAATTGCTTTGACGTAAAATAATTAGCTTGAACAGAAAAATCGACGATTATATTTGATCCGGGTATATAGACGGTAGGGCGCAAATTGGCAATCTTGTTAGGAGTTGTTAATTGCGAGGCTTACAGCTCTATTCGTATGCAATGCGGGCTTTCTCTCCACTCTTCTATGTGTTTGTGTGTGTGTCGAGAAACAAGCCTCCCTGTGTCGTTGAATAACGCCAGATTGTAGGCGGCCGCCACCCCCTCAACCCATCAACTCTAATATAAATAATATGTGAAAGTTATGTTCAAGTTAAGCGCTCAACATTAACCGATACGACATTGAATTTTAGCGGTGATGATGATCGCAAATTTCCAACACACTGGCATTTAATAATTTGCGACAAGAATGGATCCAAGACAGCCAGTCAGTAATTCGAGCAATTTAAACGGATAATTGGCGGATTTACTTCTCATATCCGCCACCCTTGGAGAGTGCCATTCATCTACTTAACAGAGTGTTCTATTTATGGAAACGCACACAATTTTGGTGGATTTTAATCCAACGATACGGGCACACACACGATCGGTTATTGTTATAATAATGGTAACGGATAAAAATTGCTCCAACTTTTAATTCCAGTCTGGCCACAAATGACACGTAAACTGTGGGGAACTGTGGTGGTCGGTTTAACGAGATACTACCGCATAACGTTCGATTAGCCCCCATTATAGCCAATATAAATGGGATTTAAAGCTCAAAAAAAAAAACTAAACAATATTTCTCGTATCTTTACGCGAAATGATCGTCGATTTGATTATTTCAATCATTATAGGTGGCTTCGGTAAATAGAGAAGATAAATAATAACGGTATGCAGGAGCTTAATGAAACGGTGGGGCCTAGGATGTGCATGTGTGCCGCTATCCAATGTTCAATATTTCACCAAGCTAAATGCCGTCGTTATGAGATAATGGCCATTAAAGCACAAATACACACATCCACGTATACATTTTGTTATTTTGTCCTTTATTTCAATCCGTTATATGTTTAAATATACGAAACGACTGACTAAGCCAGATTCGAGCAGTATTGGCGCAATTTACCCCAAAAAAAAAACAAACACAACTCTAGATTGGACGAAAACATACGTAAATTCAATTCGTATTTTTGCAGAAAATTGTAAAACAATCAGTGGAAAAATGAGGAATAAATATTGAAGTTGATTCTAAAGACTTTTATGTTGGTATTTAGTTGAGTATTTTTCCTGCGGGTGCATGTTTACAAATTACAAAGTAATAATAAAACGCTTTTTGTAAGGACTATTTCGCTCGACTAACAAAATACGGTAAACAATGCACTGAATTAATTTAGCTAACGATAATTAACACATACACAAACACAATCGTACATGTGTACACTGTAACATAGAATATAAGAAATGGAAATAATTAGTGTTTGTGAATAAAATATACGTTCATATTTCGAATGTAACAGAGCACAACAAAAGTAAGATTATTTATATTAGGTAGAGCCGGAAGGAACGCGCACCAGGTACAGACAAACAAAGCTCATGCCTTCGCAACAACATCATCATCATCATCTAACTAAATAAGCTCCACTTTTGCTCGTCATATTCTAGAACAGTGACAGGAAGTACGCGCGTCTCTCCGTGACATTTTACTTATTTTATTAATTATTCTCGAACGTTTCTCGTATTTTTTTTTTTTTGAACACATAAAATCGCTACAATTGCCGCAATTCTAGAGCACTGTATTAAATGTAACAAGAATCTGCTAATTTTAGGGTTAGACAATTCCCATTCACCCAATTACCGTGTGGGGCGTAACGATGCTCCTATAGCTATTATCTGCCCCTTTACTACTATTACATGCCATAGAAAGTGTATACGTAACAACAACCACCACTAAAATTGTTATCATTTCTTTAATTAAACTACAATTGAGGGATTTTTATTGAGTTTCGTTGATCGACATTAACATAGTTTTATATAATGGATAAATATGCAAATGAAGTTCTTGTTATAAAGCCATACATCACGCACACGTCCATGCATCATTCTCAACATTAGTACAGAAAGTCCATATTTTATCGGTGCGATTTATCTAGAATGTATTTAGAATGTTATATCGAAAGGGGGGTAAGTTAGCTGACGCTCTCTCTCTCTCTATATGTAGTCTATATACGACCGACTAGTTATAATGGGGGTAAACCGCGTTGTTATGCGCTGATTTCACGCCACTATCTGATCGTTACCCCGTCGTGTTGCGTTAAGCTGCTTTACTGTTTCAATTTCGTCGATACGATATCGTTTTTGATATAAATTTTTTTTTGCAACAATTCACCCCTGTCCAAGATGATTATTATACTGGTTGTTGTTTGAAAATGAAATTAGCTGTTTCGTTTTCGCCCCATACACGATTCCTCTAGTTTCGAAACGGGATAGAATGTAATATTTCTACGAGACTATATCCAAAATAATAGTGTACTCATTCCATGCAGTGGTCCGTGTGCAAATCTGCCGTCAAGCCGATTCAATTACGATCTTATCTACAAAATAGATGACAGTTATTTCCATGAAAGGGCAATAGCAGTAAAGTCGACCATCCACTATTTAGTTGTGTAATTCTCGCCCTTACCGCATCTCTAACCGAACTGAAACCAGTACATGTCAGGCTAAAGACGTTTTTCATTTTATTTAATTTTCGTATGTAACCAAAAAGATGACAACATAGCTGATTTTCCCTAAACCGTTTTTTGTTTACAATTCATAATATTTATGGAAATTTCCACAATATTTTCGTCCAATTCAAACTCGAAATTTTCTAATAGAAAAACTGATAGTTGGTTTAGTTGATCGTTGGTCGAAATTAGTTTGCTTATCGGGCACGCTATCAAGCCCACATCTATGCTTCATTCTCAACAGTTACTATTGTACACGTCCGCAAATTTCAATCTGCAACTGGGAGGAAATTTACACCGTTTCTAAAAACTTTCAATGAAGAAATTGAGAGGGCCACACTCCATATGTGAGTCTACACCAACTTCGCTTTCCATTTCACGAAATGTCTTGGCCAAATTCAGAAGATTTTGTCGCCTTCCCACCATTGCATGCCGGCTCTAGGCCAACATGTACATACTACTGTGTCCAAAAAATACGGTGAGCTTCATTAAAAAGGAAAAAATCTCGTCCACATTGCCTCGATTGAGTCGAAACAGTATCAACAAAGTAGTCTTTTGAGTTTAAACGATAGCTAAAAGTTGCGGAACGATAAGTTTGGAGAAATGGTCTCGATTATCTAAAATCAAGAGTTAACTATCCATAATGTTAACAGTTTGGCCAGTTAGAAGGAATTTACAGTGCACTTCGTCAGGATAACGAATTGAGAGACTTTTGGCACGGTATTTCCAGTATTCCTCCGATCTTTTGCACGATATTCCCTCGATTGATCCGTTGTTTTCCAATCGTAGGCTTAGATCCAAACCTCATCTCCCGTAATGATGCATTTCATGACTTGATGATGTCAACACGAGGCTGTTTCCCAAACAATTGTGCATTTTTAGTACCAAACGCGATTTGACGCAAAAATATCTGTACGTTTCTAGTTTATATTAAATTTTTTTGCTTATTTCTTCTATTAGCGTTTTTACTGTGGGAATGCCGACATATTTTTGGATCTTTCGATTTGTCATGTACCAAGGAGCGCCGACAAATGTTGTTGAGAGTTTTGCTTGGCCTCTTTCCATGACCGTGATATTGGATTAGCTTGGACATCCCCACAGTGCAATTCCATAAGCCCATATGGGTTACAAGATGGTTTTGTATATAAATGGGCAAATTCATTACTTTTCGATGAAAATGTGCGCGCATGGGTCACCGATTTGGATGCCGATTTTTTTTTTTTTAGAAAGTGAGTCAGAAAAGGAGGTGATCCTGAAAATTTGAGCCAGATAATATAACTTAGAGATTAGTTCGAGACGCCGTTTTTCTCAGTCAACCCTGTATTTTCAAGAAAAAAATATGCCATTGATCCAAACTGATCAAAAAATTACGTAAAAATAATAAAACTAATAGTAATAGTCCAAATAATGCAATATTGAATTGAAAATTTAATATTTTTGAAAATTCATAGCTCCGATCTCACTTCTATTCCAAACTTGAAATTCTCAGAACTGTTTAAGGATGAAACGAAGTATATTTTCTGAAATTTTCGAAAGATTTGGAATTGATAGAAAAAAGTTATGGGTATCTCAATATGGCGATTTTTAAGAAATGTCCTAGGTTTGCGTTGCTATACTGTAAAGGAATAGCTTTAATCAAAGTAAAGTAGGGTGAAAATCAACAGTCCATACCTTAAAAAAAAATTGAGATCTTGATCATCTCCCTATTCCAAAAACTGTAGATTTGACAGGACTTTAAATATAGGTGAAATTTCGCGAAAACAGTGATTCAGTTGAAAGCGTAAATCTAAACCGAATTAAAGTTTGAATCAATGGCATATTTTTTTCTTGAAAAGACAGGGTTGACCAAAAAAATGCCGTCTCGAACTAATCTATAAGTTATACAGAAGCTGAGATATAAATTTTTGAAAATTGCCAAAAAATCGACTTTTTTCAAATTTCAAAATATTCTCTAGCGGACGGATTTGAATTTATCTGGCTCAAACTTTCAGGATCACCTCCCTTTCTGATCCACTTTCGATAAAAAAAATCGACATCCAAATCGGTGACCTACCCGCCCACACTTTTATCGGAAAGTAATGGTTCTGCCCAAATACTTTGTTGTCTAGAGACAAATTAGAGTTTCCAATCCAATTGTTAAATCGATTTGTTTCCTTTTTTGATGATATGTTTTTTACCAATTAACCTTGCAATCCAAGTGTAGTCTCAAATATTTGGTGGTGAACAATTTGGCGCAAATTAGCCTACTTTTTGTGCATAGAGACCAAAAATTCTTATCGGGTTTTGCTAAGCAGAGAGGCGAGAATTCTTTCTCTTGTTGAGGGATTTCTCGCTCTCATTAGGTGGTGGTTTCTTCAAATTATTGTTGCCTATCGTCTTACTTTTCGTTCAACAAGAACTTCGTTTGCAATTTCTAATACGTCAACGTTAATTAAAACCGTTTAAATTAATCGAATTTGTGATGGTTGCGATTTTTGTTGCAATGTTAGAGAGGAAAAAACGTGTACATGAAATTGCATTTTACTTAATTTACTTAGCATAAAATGCATCCTGTTTTATTCATGAATATTTCTTGTACATTTTCAGTAATAAACGTTCATCTAGTTTGCATTCCCTATTTTGTACATATCAAATAATTAAAATCCCTTAATTGAAGTTGGTAGCGACTACATATAATTTAATTGAAAAGCTTTTTATAAATAACAACCGCCCCTATGAAAAATATACAATTTTTGTTGTTTTTTTAGTTTATTTTATTTCGTTGTCTCTATACATATATATCGGCCAGTAAAAGTTTATCTATTAATTACATCCATTTTAAAATTTAATTATTTTATTTATATTTTTTGAATAAAATACATAAAATATAGACAAGCACCATTCAAGTGTCATAAATGAATTTACAATTTAAAATAAATCTAAATTCAATATTTTGTACAAAAATTACGATCCAAACCACCGAATTTATTATTAACATTATATCATTTTTTTTTGTGTGTATAAAAATCATTTACCATTAACTATCGACAGTTCAATATTCGATAAGTTAATCGTTAGAGAAATGGGAAATAGTCGCCGTGTCACTGGGGACACTCCAACATTGTTCCTCCATTTTTCCATCCATAACCAATAGCCGCCGATTGTCCAACTAATGGAGAGATCACTCCAGGAGAGTTGGAAAAAATTTACATCTAATCTACGTCAATCATTTCCGCACAGCTGTCGATATTGATGAATAAAATTCAAGGAATTTAATTTATGGCACACGACAACTAGTATTATAGCAAATTCCAGGATGTTGGCGCTATAATGAATATTTCGAATCCATACGATACGATACGGTAATAATTGCAACAAAAGGTGAAGATGTAAACGATTTTGGCATCTTTATAATGTACGATTAACTATTTAAGTCGACTAAGTGGTAAATCGAGTCCTAGTATATAGAGTCGGACATGTCCATCAGGTCCAAACAATTGGATACAATGGATCTATCCAGACGACATGTATACAATGGATGACAATCTATAAAAAGCCTACTTTCAGTCTGTCGGATTTTATCGATGAATCGACAACTGTCCGCAATTGAATCGAATCCGGATACGGGCCACACAACTGGATGAACGGTTTCTCGTACTGTAAAAAAAACGGCGTGATTTCGCATGAATTAATTATGGTGAAGCTAATTAAAACGATAAATAAATCCTCGAATACTTAAAGGATCTCAATCAAGTTGGATGGATTAGAACGTTACTGAAATCCTCAATCAAATATGTAAAAGTTCCAGACAAGTTCCTTACTCGTTCACTTCAACAATATCTTTGAAAATCCATCATTCCCCTTTCGTTTTGCTGCTTCACCCTCTCTCTCTCTCTTTCTCTCTCTTTCTGTGTGTCTGTTCTAAAGTAGGTTTAAAGTTAAAGGCTGCCAGTTTGTGAAATAATCTTATGTAAATCTGTAGAAGCTTACAACGAGCAAGCGAGATTGTCGTGAATCGTTTGCAAATACTATAAGATAGAAAGAGACCAACAATCTAGCAGTTTAGTTGGGAGTTTTTAAGATGAAGAATAGAGGCATTTAGCGAATAAACTTGGATCCCACCTGGTTGTTCCCAGATTATTTAAACGTTTCTTAATACAGGCCATTATTTAAGATCGCTAGTATGGTAATTAGGCGAGAGCTCTCCAACTCTGTTCTCTGTTTATATCAACCGCACAGCTGGAAGTTGATAACTTAACTAACTACCAATTTCGTAGAAAATCAACTCCCCCCATATCGTGCCCCGAGAATTCGCCTTCTATTCAACAATTCAAGTGTGAATATACGATATAAAACACGATTTAGCGCGATTTGCCGCACACAAAAAAAAACAACACACCACCAGAATCGTTTGTTTTATTTCTGTTTTAAAATATGTATTTGTATTCAACAAATGTTACAGTCTTAACGTGCCATTGATACCCTATCCTCAAAAACACATTTCAAACTTACTTTATAACCGGAGAAAAGTTGATAACGGGCCCCCCGGATTTCGTTCGCACCAAATGATATGTATGTATAAATGTATAATGTAGCATCGTGCACGAATCGTTACCGGAATTCCAAAATGTTAACGCAAACGGATTTTATGGTACGTGAATAACTGTATTAGCTTTTATTTTCATCATATTTCGATCGTGTGCCACAAACGAAACGTCCACATTATATAAAACAGAAAACGACGCTATTAGATTTGTTAAGGCAAATCGCGTGGGTGGTGTGTTCAAGCAAACGGGGGCTGTCTTTGTCGTGATAACAATACAGTGAAACCTCTACTGACGGACACCTCCATAATATGGACACTTTTTCCAAGTCCCATGCGTATCCGTATTAGAGAGGCTTTATGATGAACTTCTCTCGTTCTCTTTACAAAGTAAAGACGCCTCTCATACCAGAATACCAGTATCTCGTCTCATATCGGCTCGTATCTTTTAATCTCTCGCCTCAACGAGAGATTAAGAATGAATCTATCGTAAAATCGATACGAGACGAGAGCGCTACTTCTCTCATCTTGGCTCTTGTACAAAGCTTGACAGCTGCTCAAAATGTCGAGCTTTATTGCCCATTTCCAAAGGGTGCTCTATAGTCATCTATAGACGATCGAAATCTGTTTTTACAAAATAAACTACAAACTGGTCAATATACGAAATAATTATTTATTATATTTATTGTGTTTAGAAAACAACACGAGTTGAGAGTCGTGACGAGACAGACTTGCCTCTCGCCTTGTCTCGACGAGAGAGACCCGCCTCTCGCCTTGTCTCGACGAAGACTTTCCTCTTGCCTTGTCTCGACGAGAGAGACCTGCCTCTCGCGTTGTCTCGACGAGAGAGACCCGCCTCTCGCCTTGTCTCGACGCAGTAATTTCGTTTCGAAAATCAAGGACGCTACTGGCGCAATCGTTTTTGTTCACCAGCAGCCGCCAATTGTTGTCTAATTAAAACCGAGTTCGGATTAATTCCAATTATCAGTCCGAAGTTCGATTGTTGTAAATTTTGATTAGTCCCGGCCAGTACACAAATATATTCAATTATTGTTCAATATTGATTGGCTCCGTCTTGAATATCGACAATTTCGAGTCGATAATCTAATTTAATTTTAAAATAAATTGAAAATAAATACAATTTTTGATTTGTTGAAAGCACGACGCGAGAGAGAATGAGAGAAGAATCCCTTCAATAAACTCAGTTATTGTTGTAACTCCGAGTTAACAAGCTACGAAATTAAAGATTGTTCTGATAGTAAATCTCATCATGCCAGAGAAAGATGCGACTATAATACAGTTTATTTTATATGAAAAAGATGGTTAAATGATTCTTGTTTTTTTTTTTTTGATGATGAGGGGCAATTTTTCTTATACCGCAAATCTGAAATTGCTCCGTATATAATAAGGTGGGTTATGTGACGTAAATGGACTCGCTTACACATTCTTCTCCCCCTTGTTGTGTCGATGCTTGAGGGTGTTTTGCCAACAATAATTCGGAGGGGGTTGAAATGAAAACACACAAAACGCGATTGTTTCGCAAGATTTCTATTTATTCGGTCTTTGGTCAAAATCATTGGTATAATCATCGAATACAGTAAAGATTTGTACATGACGAAACTATATATTGGCACCTATTTTATTATTTACAATATTTTCAATAAACAAAAAAACGAAAATTTGGAATAAAATGAACAACAAAAAAGGTTGCAATAAGGACATGAAACTAATGGCAACGATGAGTAATTGTGGCAATAATCAACATTTATTTTGAAAAACAATCAGCTTGTAGTATACGTTATCAACATTAATTACTAATTCTAACAAAGTTTATTTACAAATTTGATAAATTTAAATTTTTTCCAATACGGGTTGTACCAGTAGAATATCCAACGGATTGTCGTCAATCATCATTCCATTTATACTTTTAATAATAACAAAAACAAACAAAAAAAATCCACAATTGTGATTTTCGAAATATTGCACATAAAATCTGGGGGGTGGAATTTTATTGAGCATTAATAGAAACTATTTACACAATTGTTTCGATACAATCACAGTCAATCGTTGGCATTCGAAAATTTTCAGCTAGTTGCACCCAACGACATTGGGCTATTTTTCATATGGCCAGCCGTATTGGGGAACACTTGATTCGCCATTGAGTTCGGTGGCGGTTGGCCGCCACTGCCCGACATGTTATTGTTCAAATCACCATTGGTGGGCGGCAGGGGTGGCCGGTGGCCGTTGATTAAATGATTCGGCATGTTCGGCTGGAAAAATTGTTGAACATACTATACTAGAATTTTTTTGGATAACACTCCAACTTACCGGCGGGATTGAGGTTTGCCGTTTCAGGTGCGACAGCGGTGGCGGATTGTATGCCATATTAGCAAATACTAATCTCTCTTCGTAATCGTATTCGCATAAAATTTTATTTTCACATAAATAGAAACGGTCGCCAACACAGAATCTGTAAGAAGAGATAAAATATTTCAGCACATCGACACACGTAAAAAAGGCAGTGTTTATTCTTAAATGTGGTAGGTGCCATTACAACATGGAGAGAAAAATGAGAGAATCCAGTTTTGTATTGAATTGATACTTGTTGTAAATCATACAGAACACAAAAGCATAAAGTGCTTGATAGTAACCTGTTATAAATCAAGGTGTTAAATTATTACGAATGAAAAACTAACCGGTGTATGCTATAATTCTAATCTAGAAAGGCGCTAATGTCTATTTCGATAGCTTTACAATTTTCCCCCATTTACAAAACATAGACACACATAAACTAAGAATTTATTATTAATACAAATAATAATAAAACAATACGTTATTAAATCGTGGCTTATTAAAGAAAGATTAATTGTTCGTATTGGCAATAATTACTTATTTGTTTAATTTGATTTGATTTTATTTATCTCCAAGATATGTTTTCGGTCGAATTGCACTATTTATAGAGGCAGAAAGAGATTATAAATCGGATAGCAATATATAATATTTTATAGTGAACAGTGAGTTAATCTAAATGTAATGACAAACAGTGCCAATATGCAATTACTCATTACTTACACACTGTGCACTACATACTGTTTTTGTACTCTATGTATACGTACATATATCTATATATCTGTATACAATGTGAACTCGTTATATTCAATTGACTTGTCAAATATGACTTATATTCGACAACAATATTTACAGAATTGTAGATATTTCACTACAGGTTCCTTTGACAGTTCATACAACTCGTATTTGTTACAATTTATATTTCACTATAGCGGCAGCGAGAGAGTTTTTCGCAGATATTTTACAGAGTTTTATAGGTCATCGTTGCAATGTACAGCATGTTTCATTGAATTGTGCACGAACGCTCAAAGATTAACGTAGTGTTGTTGAATCGTGCTCCCTTGACTTTTGATTGGTTTTTTACAGAGACCTGAGTGTTTTAAGAAACAAATTCTACTGCACTCGTTTCTGATAGTAATGAAAATTTATTGCAGTTTTCCCGAAAGCTTTGATTTTCTTTAGAAAATCTCGTCAAGGCGAGACGAGAGATAGACCACTCTCGTCTCGAATTATATGCAAGAATCGAACTTGAAGCTAATAATTGAAATTAATTCAAATTTCAATTTAATTAGTCAACAATTGGGGGTGTGCACAAAATTTCCCAAATACAGCCCTGTCTTTGTTTTAATGATGTTGCGAGAGATACCGCGTCGAGAGAAAGGAGTGTCGTGGAGGCCTCTATCGGCTCGGCTTGATTGTCGAGAGAAAATTACTATAGCGTCTCGGGGTCCCTCGTCGAGACAAGACGAGAGGTAGGTCTCGTATTGTTTCCCAAATAACAATAATTTTTGCAGCTAAAGTGTGAATTGTTCGCTCGTCCGTATTTATAATTTACAAACTAGAAACTGTGTATAAAGGCAGTTTTATCAAAATAATTTTTATCTATAAGCAATGTAGCGAAAAGTTCAATTGTCCTTTTTTACTTGTAGATCCAGGAACAGAATTTTTTGTAAGTTCAATTGTCCTTACTAAAAATTCTTTAGCTGGACCTACGCAAAGTAATGTCCCTAAAAAAGTGTTTTTTTTTCAGTTTAAATTTTACTTACTTGGACGTACTTTTTTCCATATTTCTTTAAAGCTTATCACGGCCAGATATGGACTTTTGGTGGCCTAGACCAGAGGTTCCCAATCTTTTTTTTCCGCGGCGCCCTCAAAACATCAGATTTTTTTCTAAATTTTTGACTTTCTTGAAAAATTGGAAAACTTTCCTTTTTTAAAAGCGATTATCCATTACTACAACTACGCACATTTAGCGGCTAGCTCCCCACCCAAGATTTAGTCACTAAAGCCGTGCTTGCACACTAACCGTTTCAAAAAATGCAAATTGGACAACAATGAGTCGAAAGTTGCGAAATTCTTGGAATTTTGTCAGCTTACAAGATTGTTGGCGTAAAATTTCAAGAACTGGAAAATTGCCGAATTGTTTAATTGAATATTTCGCGGCACCCTAATGACGGCATCACGGTTCCCCGGAACCCCGGCGCACTCTTTGGGAATCACTGGCCTAGACTAATTATTTTAAGACTTTTTTAAGACTAGCAGGCTATGAGGCCCCTTAGGGCTTAAATCACATGACAAATGCACTCTTGTTATGTATTTCGACAATGAACTCGCCATTTTGAGCAACGGTCAAGCAAAAAAAAAACTCTGCTCTCTACAATTTTGGATCCATTTATAATCTTAAAAATACTGGAACTATTTTAATCATGTTTGAATAGACTCTAAATTAACTTGTTTTTTGATAATTTCTCTCAATTCGAAAATAAATTTTTATGTGTTTTTTTTTAATCTTTTCGACAGACGGGAATTTCGAGAGACACATCGAGAGTCGGGACGAGTGAGGAGGCTCTCTCGACCCGTCTCGATTTTACGATAGACGTAATTTTGATATCTCGTCTCGTCCCGACGATTTACGAGAAATTCTCGCCCCGTCGTAGTTATTTGTGTGGATTTCTTTTTTCAGGCTTTGCATCTATTTTCGTCAAAACTTTATACGCAAAAATTGTTCGAATGTAGTATTTAGCTTTTGTTTTTGAAAAATGAATGCAAATCAACTAAGGTGAAAGTCGGAAGATTCAATTTAAATTGCGTCAGATTTTGAATTTTCACATCGTCAGCTGAATAAGTTTTTCAATAAATTTCATTTGAAATAAAAGCTCATTACTATTGGAAAAGAATGCAATAGAATTTTTTCAACTGTGTATGTACAACTCAACAAACTAAAGCTCAATATTTCGAGTCAGACGAAACAAGCGAGTAATTGCAATGCTGTGATTTGTTTCAGGATACATTCATAAAGAAATGGCACGTAGTCAGGACGGCGAAAAGTGATTTTCAAATATTTTCCCTGCATACCCATTTTACTCTATTAATTTGAAAAATTTCTATGTATATTGGTGTACCTTTTGCTTTATTTTCATCTTTTTTATTCAAAAAAATAATGCTTTTCGAAGCAGCTTTAGTCGATTTTAGGGAGCACTGTGGCAAACCCTACAAACTTTGCCTTGGCTTTTCAAATAGAAATTTGCGATTTTCAATATAAAATTTGTTCAAAAAGTGGAAGTTCTTTATCGAAAAGAAAAAAAAACCTTCAATCAATCCCAAAGAAGTATAGATATTTATTAACATTTTGAACAAATTTGAATCTAATCGGTTTAGACGCTTCCGAGAAATTTTTCCCACCGACTTTGCTAACATAATTTTGAGCATAATACGTTCCAAATTCAAAAGCACCCTAATGTTTTCCATTAGCCTTCATTTTGATAAATTTTAAATGCCATTTCCTCTGTGAGACCTAGAACGTGGGTTTATTGAAAGAAGAGAAAAAACATTGCACCGCACAAGAAACTGATGGTCGTTATATTTGTCACGATCTTTCCTAGAGACGGAGTGCTAATTGCAGCTCAGCCCAAGTTCCTTTTATGAAAAACCTCAAAAACCAAGAGTTGCATAAAGAGAGCAGGACTTATAAACTACTCGTAAAGCTTAAATGGTGATATCCAAAGTTGGCATACTAAGAAATCGGGACGTATTCAAACGGACAAAGAGAATTAGTTGTGGATTCCAATTATTAACTCATAAACAAAAAATGTTTGTTTTTTTAACGCAAAAGACGAGACTCTAATTCCATTATCCAACATTTCTAATTCTATAGTACACAATTTTATCAGTTGCTGCGACCCTGAACTCTAGTTATTTACCAACCGACTTATTATTTACCGACTTGCTGACATAGTACTATATAAAAAGCTACAAAAACAATTACAAACCGGAAATTTTTACATTATAACACCCGGTAGTTGGAATTTGTTTAAATTCAATGGAAGATTCCTTCGATTCGATAAACATTATTTTTATTCTAATTAAATAAGAAATTCTTTCGATCATATCTTTCAATTTATTTTAATTACGTTTTATTCACTTTATTCTTGTTTTGTTTCATAAAAGTCTATTGAAAACTGAACAAAAACGTTATTGTTGTTGTTTTTTTTCTATCCCTTTTAGATACATAATTGCTCTGGTTAGTTGATCGTTAAATGAATTACAGGAAAAATAAACTTATTGTATAGAAATGTCTAGATATTGTTCCGTTTAATAACTATTTTATTTCATTAATAAATAAACCGTTTTATATACCTATATATATACAAAAGACGACTTGTAGATAGTCGTTGTATTTATTTATTCGTTTCGATCAAATAATGAGAAAATCAAATTCATTGTTGATTTGTAAATAGCAACAATAACAAAACGCAAAAATTCGATAATGATAATGATGAAACATTACAATCCATTAAATCCAAACAATATATACAGTAGATAGGTACACGTATATATAAATATATAGAACAATAATAATCCAGGGGGTACCTAACAATAGCATCAAATAACGCTATCATATATTTTCGTTTATTAGCGCCCGATTTCCACCTAACTGCCTTCCATAAAGTCAAAATCTGAACATCACGATAAACCGGGCCACCATTGTTTACTTGATTGTTAAATTTATGTTTGGTACAAATTAAATGTGGACACCACTATAATTAAACAACACACACACACATAGACACAGATTACCACAACTAATTACAAATAATTAATTTGATTCATTGGCGGACTTTGCTGGGGTTTTTTAAAAGAGGCAAAAATACCAAAACGTACAAACGGCACAATGTCCGTCCTCGTATATAGATTTGTTAGAGCGTTGAGCTCTTTTATAAACACTTTAATTGGTGTCCTAAATCATAGTGTGATTATTCGGCAAACGGTTATTGTGTTTCTTGTTGAATAGTTAGCCCTTCTGCTATTTGCAGCACCATTGAATCGTCGACAATATGCTACGCTTTCGATTTATTAGTTGTAATAATTACACCGAAAAAAAATATTGGAATTTGTGATCGATTCATCAGTAGTAAAAATACGCATCATTAAATCCTCGTTCCTTTTTATCATCATTCAACCACAAATCCTCCCTCTTTTTCTCTATTATAAATAAAACGTAATATTGTTGTGATATTGTGTGTGTTATGTATAGAGTCAAACCCCTTTCAGTACTGAAATATTACAGTTGACCGTCCATGCGAAATAATCCACTTTTATTGTTTGCAATTATTAATATATTTAACTGCATTACGGTAACGGTCAACACGAGATATATATGTATATATACTATATATATATACATATATATTGTCATGTTTATAATTGCAGTTTTTGTTTTCGATTGTGTTTTATTAGTCTATTGTACGTTTTATATTAGATTTTGTTTTGTTTGCAGCGTAAAACTGGTTTGTTTTATGTTTTTCGGATAATTTGACAATAAAATTATTGTCTTTTCAATATACACATTGAGCACAAACTGTACACTTTATTGTAATAGAGAAAAAATGCAGTTTGTTACTGTTTCAATAATTAACGGATTCCCTATCAACAATCAAGAAAATTTTCGATTCTATTGCCGTACAGTTGTCACGAAATATTCATATAGCATCGCCAGAGATGCCAACAATTGTCGTAAGACGTTGCTTTCACTGGCAATACCAAACCGTAAACCACACGAGACTAACTAGTGAACAATTCTCAAAAGTGTAATGCGATATAGTAGCGCACAAGACCAGTGTTGAATATTTGAGTATGAAATGTCGCTGGAATCACTCTCAATATTGGCCAAGACTCCCAGCATCCGTCTCTGTGTTTTATAATAGCAGGCCGGTATCTACAATTGTCTCTTAGCAACATTTTACAAGCCATAAGGGAAATCATTCGTACTATTTGAATTGTGATAGATATGTGTGTGGCCTGGTCGGGCGCTTCTACCAGAATCTTGTCGCATTCTATTGACCCACCAAACTATGGTTGTGTGAATAACAATAAATCGCAGCATTACTTACCGGTGATTGCACTGTTGGCAAGCGAAACATTCCAAATGGTAAACATTGCTTCGGGCACGCATCACCATCTCGAAGGCCGGTATCACTTTACTGCAAGCCGCACAATAGCCGGTATTACCAAATAATCTAAGATAGTCTCTTTTGCATAGGATGAGGTTGGCTTTTGTGTAGAGTGTTGAACCGACTTCGCCTAATCGACAATCACAACAGCCGCATTTCAAACAATCCTCATGCCAATACAAATCTAACGCCTTCAATAGGTAACGTTCTGTGATTGTTTTACAACAACCGGCACACTCCTGAGGACCACCGGCTGATGTGGGCTTGGCCGGTTCACTCTTCGACACGTCCATGGTCATCATATGGCCGTTCGGCCGGCTCTTTATCTGAAAATAAAAATAAACAATCATGTACGGAAAACAAGTATGGTTATTGGATGAAAGTCAACGTTGAGATTAAATTCGGTTTATTAATATTTGACTTGCATATCAATTTCCCGTCGGGGGCAAACATTTACATGAAAGCGACTTTTCTAATACGAAGATATTAATATTATATAGAGTAGAAAATAAAACAGGGGCGACCCCTGGTCCGTTTGTGTATATGTGTGTGCTGGAACACGGGGCTATTGCTCCGATCTCTAAAAGGCTCGGAGATGGTTGACATTTTTATTAAACTAGCGAGGTATGTTACCGCCGGACTAGCCATATTTTATTATTGCCTTACATTATTTATCCGCCCCGAACCGGACCTTGTCGACTATCTCGATTTAGGACACCGGCACGTCGCACAACTTACGGAAATGTTAGACAAAGACACCCCCCAATATATACTGGCAACGGCATTATAAAAGGTTTCTTGTTGTGGGCAAAATCATAAAATCTACAGGGAAATTTATATCGAGTTGCACACTAATCCGCTCTTTAACACACAACTCCAAAACGGTGGAGACTCGCCCGGCGCCTCCACCATAATTTGACGCAATTTTTTTTTAAAAATACGATTCAACTAAATCTCGACTGGAATAAGTTGATCAGATGGCGACAATGCTTGTAATCGAGTCGGGTGTATCTATCTGAAAATGAGATCTTTTCTGTTTTATGAGGCACGTCGAATTCCATGCAATTTATAACAAAACAACTCAAAATTACTACAATAAAAATCGAATAAATCTGTGCACCGACCGTTGTCGATTAGGATATTGTTTTTTATTTCGAAATTGTGCTCAAGACTGTGCGTTTAATTTCCTTTCTAATTACCGAAACACAACAGGAAAACAAACGGATAAAATAACATCTAAACAGTTAAAGTTTATTTGTTCGTTGTGTGTGTTTTTTTTCCGGCGGCCGGCCGGTCGGGGTACACTAAAACAAAAGATACTTTTCAAGTTTTTAATTAAAATTACTACCTATTTCGTTTTATTACCTCAAAAATTAAAAATTCTTTCCAGTTGTAACGCCTCTTTATAATCGTATTCCATTTATTCACCCTATCAACGTAATAAACTTGTTGTTTTTTTTGTTGGGTGATAAAAAGATCGTTTTCGCACAAATTTTGCTGCACGCCGCACGCAATTAATTATTAATTTCGTTGAAGACAACGTCCGTTTTGCCTCAAACAGTTGAAACGAATTTAATTGATGGTGCCCATAGATTGTTGTGAATCATTAAAAAATACATTATTTAAATTGCAAAGCACGTACGTCAATTCTGACTGGTTGCCACACAAAAACCGGGAGCACTTTAAACGAACGAAAAACTTTATACTTGATTAGTAGCGTTAAATTGGGGGCCTCGACGAAACTTAATTAAATTTTATAATAATGAACTAAGTGAAGAAATACTGAACAAAAATAATTAAAAACCTAAATTTTCTGCCGGTGTACACACACCAACAAAGTGACAAACTTAATTAACAACCCCATTCCGCTGATACGTCTACCATGTCACCGGACTTATTGGTCTTCCACTCACTCTCTCTCTTTCTCTCGGTTATCTTGTTTCCAGTTTTCATTAGAATTTCCACCGTAAAATCGCTAATGAAATGATGAATTGAATAAATCTTGGATAGATAAGCGGAGACAGCACAAATAAGTGCCATTAAGTGACGGATGTTGCCTCGACAAACATATAAGGGGCAGTATAGAAACGATTATAAAAGGGAATGAACGAGAGAGAGAGAGAGAGAGAATCAGTACAATCTACAGACGGGACAATATAAGCGTGAAATTGATCGCGCTTCTTCACAAGAACAACCGCCACCGACTTATTTGAGAATTGGTGGATGTTAAGCAAATGTTATTCAAGATGATTGTAAATGTCGCTCAATTCAATTGAAATTGGGGAAATAGTAAACTTCGTCAATTATGTATCGATTCAATTATTGGATTAACTTTAAGTATAGTGATACGATTTAATTATCTTTAGAATGATTGGCACTTGGAAAAAGTTTTAAATTCAATAAAATATGAAATCAAAAGGTCAATAGACGGTTACAACTACTACAGTCGAATGAAATTACGTTTTGAATTAATAAAATCCGATCACCGTCCGGGGCACGATTTGATTGATGTCCCTCGTTGCCTGCCAACATTTTCCTAGATCAATCCTAATTCGATTCGATTATATCGGGCAAATCTCAAACATTATCAATTAGCTGATTATATTTCGACTGAATCGATTTCGAACTTCAATTAACTGAAGCTAATTCATTAGAGTGTGTGGAAGGGATTAAAATCGGCTACAGCATATAAGAAAAAGATTAAATAGAGAACGTCCCTTTTAAGTTGTTTTTTTTGTTTTATTGATTAAATCGATCAACAAAATTCATAATCAATCTTAAACAAGCCAATTATATGGAGAGGAGAACATCAAAGAACAACCAGGAGTCTGGTAATCAACGCTTCCAATTAAGTAGTGCGCTCCTGGCGGCTGCGAAATCAATCAAAAAACTAATTGAAAGCCTACTATGATCCCTTGAATCCCTTTTAGTCGTATTTTTGTCCTTCTCCAATACCATCATCTATCATTGTCCAACACGTATATCGGCAATTTATCGATAATCATTTTCAATAAAACCGTTGTCTGTTCTTGTTTCATTAATAATTTTCTCGATTCAATTTCGGTATTTGACTTTATGTGATTGTGGTTTGGTTTCTTATTGTTTCGCGATATTACTCACTTTATTGAGTTTTAGTGATATTGTTTTTATTGGGGGAATTCTTCTTCGTCTTCTGTTGTTGTTGTTGTCGTTGTGGCATTTGATTTTTTCATTATTTTCCCATTGTTTTCAAAGTAATTATTTTAGTATCTCCAATACGATTTTATTGGGACTGATTCCACAATATATTATATTTAGAGACAGACAAAGAGCGAACGGTTTATAGAAGCGCCACGAAATCAATCTAAGACGATTCCTGATTTAATTTCAGCCAACAGAGTTTACCGGAATCCCATCCAGAAATAACACAAAATAAATACAAATTAAAAATTGCTTATCATTTTCGATAATACCACCACCACCATTAATCGAATAAATTGAACGATAATTTGATGGTATTAAATGGGTGATGGTGTGTTGTTGAAAGTTGGACATTTCTAACTAATAAGAATTGGCCATTTGCTGTATTAGAAATAAGAATAACAAGAATTGCAATAATAAAATGGACTGGCCGACGTCGTCGTCGTAGTCTGTCGTCGTCATCAATACTATAGTGTGTCCTATCACTATCTGTAATACACTTAGAAGCCTGCATATATCAAATATCTACCCCCATTATACAAATTGACTGCTGTAATCAACTAAAAAGAATTCAATCCACTTCCACATACACACATATCGTTCATATTCGACCACATTTCCACATTGATAATGACTTTAAACGTATAATTTTTAACGATTAACACACCTCCAATTTCATTAGAATCGGGGAAATTTCCAAGTTGACTCTCCATTTTTTTTTAATCTAGATTATTACTGTAATAATTTTAAAGGCGTCAGTAATCGAATTAAAATGTAATAATTTTTGGGGGGCGGCTGTAAGTGTCGATTCTTATAAAGAAATTGGGTTTTGTACAGTGGCCAGGGCCGCTTTTAGCTAAATTGAACCGTATATAAGTTACAGGAGGCGTCAATGAAGCGCACACTTTGGCCTCCCGATTAACACAGTGAAATGGGATGAGTCTTTGGGCCACGCCATAAACAAGATGCTGCTGGTGCTTTCAAATAAATTAGTTTTATCGAAATTTGTTATCAATTCATAAATATATAGACGATTTCTTAATTTATTTCAACCGGAAAAATGGTCGAATTAATTAGTTGTTAATTACAAATTATTACAAAATTGCATAATTTTATCGCCATTGATAAATACGTAATTTATTTGAAAATTGATTACGATTGTAACAATGTTGCAGTAGTTAATCGAATGAAAATAATTGGAGAGAACGTAATATCTCGACGGATTACTGGCAATAATTCGTTGATAGTTTCTCAAACAAATCGGCTAATTGACGATTATCGACGGTAAATGCGAATCTATACCGTAATGCTCGCAAGATCGCTATTCGACTTACATTTAGATTTCTTTGAAGGTGCAATTTTGGCGTTTTGTGAGCCACACGGTAGAGTGGAACGATTCGAAATCCTCGTAAATAATCAACAAATTGTGTTAATCCATTCTAATTATAATTATTTAATATTTAATCAATATTTGTTTATCTTTCTACATTTTGATAATATTCATGAGGGTTATATCAAATTTAATTAAATTTAATTTGATGACTCATTAATTTATACACTGGAAAACTGTTTTTATATATATACAGTAATTAACTTAATCATAAAACTAGATGAAATTTAAATAATACTTGAATAATGTCAACGTATACGTTGATAATAATCAACAGAGGATTATAGAGAAAGAACTGTAAAAAACAACAACACTCAAGGCTTTAATTAACGAATTAATTAATTAAATATTCCATTAGAAATCGATTTGGAATTTTTATGTGTATTTTCATTAAGAAATCATTAGGAAGATCAACTACAAGGTAATGATTATTAACAATTTTATGACGATCGATTTATTGATTTTGGTTTTATTGCGTATCAATTCTTCAATCAACGCTCGGAAAATCGTTTACAAATTTAAAATTATTCAAAACAACATATTCGATCGTTTAACGAATGGATCTGTTTATCATCACGTGTTGTTCTTATAATTCAACAACCACCACAAGTGTTCGTTGTTGGTGGTAAATACGGCAAAGTTGGGCGTCACAACAGCTGTTGTTAGTTCAATAGTACAAGGTCTCGATCTCATCTATTGAAATAATTAATTTATTACAACCACAAAGGTTGGATTTTTCAGGGTGAACTACCAATATAATGAGCGACTTGGAAACGTAATTTTTCTGAAAGAATCAGCTTTATTGTATCTGTTATCGTTTACCAATTATTAGAGAATTATCAAAATCGAATGAATGCTATTGTGTTGTTGTTATTGCTTCTCGAAAAATACCTAATTACCAACAATATTGAACAGTAAAAGACATCCATTCATTGTATAATACAGCCACTTGAAGGGGAGAAATTTCAATAAATCGTTCGACAGGTATATACCCTGAAACGGATACCGGAACATTCAAAAGGCCTGCCAGCTACAACGTTATTGTGTACGATTATAAAATACAGTCCACAAAAAAAAAATGATTGTCGACAAAAATGGGCTGTTGTATCGCCCCATCATCATCATCATCAGAACTTGTTCGCTTAATGGGAATCGATCTAAAATGTTTAAATAATCTATATCCAAAATCACGGCTTATATCCAATTAAGTATGTCGAGTCGTATAAGCAGATCGTGAATAATTCATGACAACAGCTTTCTTACCTTAACCCGTAGCGACAACCCACCAACAAGAAACTGTCAAGATGCAAATGCAATTAACAGCCTAAAGTGCTCTGGAAAATAATTACAAACATCACAACAGACTGTTTTGTCAGTTTTCGTTTTGCCTGCCTTTATATGCGTTACAGCAAAAACAACAATAATCAGATGAGAATGGTAATAATTGAACGACAACAATAACAATTCGTTCTTTTAGCACATGTTGGGAAACGGAAATCGTTCAAACCAAAGATTTTGTTAAATGATCTTCACAGCTGTACAAATAATGATTTTATGCAATACCTTGGAATGTGGTACGGACACGTTCACGAAAGTAGCCCATTCGAGACAAAATCCCCAGATATTTGATCCGGCCTTTAAAAACCCAATCTTTCAAAAGCCAAAAAAACAGATGGTAGAGTGGTAGAGTTTCGAAACGATAATACCACAATGCCCCAACGATACAGATGGTTGTGCGTTTTGTGAGGTTTACGGTAGATTTGTCTGTCTCCAATACTATTGACAATGATAAGATGTTCCGGTTGTTTATCACCGGAACTTGGAAATCTTTCTGTTTGAATAATCAAACCGTTATAAGTCTTACCATAAATGGAAAACACAAATTGTTATCAATATTATTAACAAATAATTAATGCTCTAATGAACAGAGAATTATACCAATAATTGCGTCAATTTTGATTATTAAAATTGTTATCATAAAATGTGGGCTGATTGATTATTATTAATTAGAACGTTGTTGAATCATTAACTTTGTCAATTGTTGATATTAAATTGTAGGATGGGGGGAGAATTATAATAATAATAATAACGATAATAATAGAATAAAATAATTATCATTGTTATTTGACCGTAAAAATATGATTTGATTATTTTAATTAAAACATTATCTATTTATTTATAAGTCGTTTTTTTAATGTTTTATTATAAATAAGAGTTTTCTATTAAATGTTTCGATTAGAATATAATTATTTTTCTCAATCGATTGTTTAATAATTGGACAAGAATAACAACGGAAAAAATCACGATCTTGCTGCCCTACATTATTCAACTGTTTCGAGTCCACGGCCGGCCCAAGCTCTCCTAGCGCTACCGGCAAACTCAGCGCAATTACGACTATTTTTACTGTTTTTAATGCTTAAGTCAGAAAACAAAGTTAACCATGAAGACAGAGACTCTTTGATGTTTCTCCAGAAATCGACAAAAATTCCTGAGAAAGTCTATTTCATGGTAACTTTCCGCCCTTCTATCGCCCAAATTCCATGAAACGATCTATACATAGACGACTTGACAACGCCACAACTGGTGTTGTGTATGTTACCGTTTCCATTTTTGAAGAGCATGTTTTTCTCATGGCCTGCTATCTGGCGTTTAGGCTGGTTCATGTCAATATTTATTTATGTAGTCAACGGATAATGCACTTGCCCCCATTACGACTAGTCTGCAAGGACCTATAAACGTGTAGATTGGTGCAACAGAGATGGGTAATACAAGTTCGAGTTTTAACACCTCTAAGTTGTCTATTTGTTGGACAATAATGCGATAATTGTTGTCTGTTAATGTGTTTCGAAGATGTTTAGTTAAAAAACGCATTAGTCACTTGACACATGTGTTGTTTTAATGGATAATATCCAATAATATTTGTGTACGCATATAATTTACTAGACAACGAAAATTTAGATTATTTCATAATTATTATTATGATAATTATAATTGGCTAATATTGATAAATAACTCAAAAATGTAGATTTCGTTCGACTTAGGGTACGTTCATGTCGACGGCACCTCGCACAGTATTCGGCCAGTTTTGGACCAATTACAGACCCGTCCGCATCGCTACACCGATAAGGTGCGCTACAAATAACGTTTTGTTTATTTCGCTAGGCATGCCGTTCTAAAACAACATTGTCTCAACATCTATTAATAAAATCTACTTTGATCTCAGATGAAGTGGATAAATAATGTTAATTTGCGGACAAATGATTATAAATCGACTAGAACAAGATGAATGGAGTTGTAGCTATCAAAATCTAGCAGGATTTTTGTGCATCCAGATAACAGTAAAACTGGATAACATCCAAAACAATCCGTTATTTAATGATCTGACAACAAACATCACACAAATTCTAGACAAAAATTCTAAATTATTTTAAAACCAACAATAGTATATCATTTTCGTGCAACAGAAGGATGGGGGTTGTTTATAAATAGATTTCCATAGATTTACCAACAATTTACACCACCAAATGGGGCGTAAAACTCATCTCGACAGGATATAACAAATTGTTACAAATTTACTTAACACCTCCTGTCATTATAATTATTATGACTGGCTAAACAGGAAATAAGGGACGATTTGGTGTATGTTATAAATATATACCTTCTTGAAAATTAATTTGAAATGTAGCAGCGCCGAAAAAAAAACAGGGGGGCATTACTAAACTTTGAAGAGGATGTTTAGATAATAACGATAATCACAACAACAAAAACAACAGGTGGTGGTTGTAGTGGTGTGTGTCTATATTCCATAAAGGTCTAAATCTTAAGGGTGAAACGGTCACCACCCCACCACCGCCACTAAATAAAATTTTGTTAATTCTTATAAACCAAGTCGAGAGTACAGATTATATTTGTAAAGTATAAGAATGTGGAGAACGTTTAGATGGCAACAACAGGTGGTGGTGGTTGTGGTGGTTAAGTCAATGTTTGGATAATAGAATTTAAAACGGTTTCTACTATGAGCCACAAAAACAAAAAAAACTTTTAAAGTTTTAAGATATTTTCACTCGCATTTGTTGCTACTTAGCAGCCTGTAAATCCAACATCTGTACGAAAGATTCGAGTGTACACAATTTTCGGAGATAATTATCGTTAATTTCTGTCTTGCTGTGGTGTTGTTAGCGTTTCTATGCGGGTCCAAAATCAATTAATTGCTATGATGATTTCTGAGCAGCACAAATTAAGCGATTGTATGCTGTCATTATTTTTATAATGCATTTACGTATGCACACAAAAAATCTGGTGCCATTCCGACAATTATTGTTAAAGCTACGCGCACATTTGTAACGCTTTTAAGACTCTGAACGCCTTCTTAAGATTGCGCTTTCAAGCGATCCAGATTTCTGGAAAACGGCTAAACTATTTTTTGGAGATCGATCGAAGGCTCTTTCTTGCCGACAAATTTGCCAAAATTCACTTCTCGATAAGTTTTTTAAAGATGATCCAGCACAGAGATGTGCTCTACGCCAGACGTCTGTTTTTGTAGAGCTCCCGGAAATCGCTTGTAGCCGCCTCAAAAACCACTAGTTTCACAAATAAAAAATCTCAAAATAAAGCTGACAACTATCCAGGAAAAATTCTTGACTGCGTACAACCTCTTAAGCCTCTTTTTATTTGTTTCTGTTACACAAATGGTGTGCAAATCGACTGGAGTGGGTTTCAACCAATGAAAAAACGTTTTTCCCGACGCACAATTAAAATTGTTGAGGAAAATAGACTAAACGCTCCTGGCCCTGACCTGACTGGATGCAATTAACGAAATGTTTTTTGATTTCGTCAGCTCAAATGATCCAGACGCCTTTTTCTAGTAGGGCTCCAAGAAATCGACTATAGCAGCATCAAAAACCATCATTTTTAGACATAAAAAATACCAAAATGAAGCTGAATGTTACCTCAATCTACATAGAAATGTTTTTCGGCATTTTGACTGCACATCATCCCTTAGGCGATAGTTTGCCAATAGATAGATCTCTGTGTGAAACTCTCGGACAAAATAAAAGCGTTTCTGTAGAAGGCGCCACTTTGCAACACCGTTCCCCAACAAGCGAATCCACACAAAGACAGATTTCTGTGGCTGAAAGGTCTTCAGCCGCAGATCTTATGGAACGTTTGTGGATCTTCAAAATCCCCAAAACTTTGACAACAAAATAAAAGACAAAGCCTCTTGGAAAAGACGACTTTTAAGAGCTAGAGAGACCGTGGAGAAGATGCAAAACTCATTGACCAAAACATATGTAAACCGTGTCTCTAAAACGAAACATTCAGTACAGTTGTGGAAAAGCTGATTACATTTCTACGTACATGTTGAACGAAGAAATGTGAATAGTTAACGTTTGTTAGGTCGACACTAATTGAATTCTGTGTTTGCGGATGCTTATTAGCAAATTAGCAACGCTTAATTACCGATGTGTTTTATTAGTAAACATACACACACACACACTCACACATACATAAACATACACTGAAACAACTATACTCGCTTACATTAGGTCGCATTAACGTTTCAGTATGCTTTACACTTGAACGCAACTATAAGAGAGTCTATTTATTGTTCAACAAAAGGTAATTCATTAATTTAATCAAACAAATAATAGGAATTATTTGATATATAACCTGTATAAGCGATTATATTATGTAATTAAATAGAAATAGTCACTCTTTATAATGACAATTTTATTCTAACAAAAAAATTCTATTTGAAAATTATTCGATACGTAATTGAGTATTGGAAAAATTATGTAATTTTAATGGAATTAATTGCAAATTACATGCAATGGAAAACATTAACGTACAATAAATTTAAATAACAAACAAACACCTTTTTGAAATAAATATGGTTAAAAATTGTATTAAATTTTATCATAATCTAATTTTATCAATTTACATAATAACATACAGTTGGCTTCGTTTATATTATCTTGTCTTCTTCTTCTTCGTTTTTATTTTTTTTATTTTCTGCTTTTATTTATTAATTAAAATTATAGTATGTTTTATAAATATTTATTTCTCACTGTTTATTCCATCACATTTTTATAGCATAATGAAACTTGGTAATTACAGTAATAACCTCCTATTCATTCCAGAGCACGGTATTACATTACCATTTCAACAACAGGCATTTTAATTAAATTGAGTTAATTGTAATTAATGATTGAATAATTATGACGATCTTTTCGCCCCTATTCATAATCGGTCTAAATAATATAATAATAAACAAATATTTGTCAACGTAAACCTGATAAATCGAAAATAGACGGCTTCTTTGAGATTCTAGAGATTCTAGAGTTCTTGGAGAGTTTTTGTTTATATACAGTGTGTACAATTCATCAATTGCATCAACGTATTTGTAGACAGGACCGGCCGGGATAAATAATTAAAAAAAATTGAAAGTGCGTGGAACGCCGCGCGTTAGATGGCAAACTTCTTAGATTAGAGATGAAGTTTATTTTCTTTATTGCTTTATTTTCTTTCAGTCGTTGTCTGAAGGCTCGATTTTTTCTGCAATTGTCTTTTTCTGCATTTCACTTATCTCAAATTAATATTCATTTTTTGAGGCTCGATCATGTAAAAACTACTAATCGTATCGACATATGACCGTAGATTTTCGTAGATGGTTATAGGCTATTTAGTTTTTCGATTCCATTCTCCCTTTGTCACTTTTTCTTTCGATTTAGTTTTGTGTATATTTTGTACACCCAATAAAAATAAAAGACGCTCATTTTGTTGGTTTTACTCGATTATCTTTTGTTTTAAAACAAAAACGAAGTATAATGACATGTGATAAATCACCATAAAATAAAGTATATGGATCATTCCACCAAATAAGATCGTTTTTACGGGGCGACCCCCGTCGATTTTTTTCAAATTTTGTAGAGGTGTTCTCTACTTTGAAAAAAAAAATCCCTGAAAGTTTGAGCTCTTAGTATGTGGCCGTGTCGTAGTTATGAATTTTTGAAATTTTGAAGAAAAAAAATTTTCAACTTTTTCATCGATTTTTTTGAGGTAAAAAACTTGTTTTTCAAAATTGGTAAAATGTAGCTTTTTGTGTGAAAAATTCTCAGCTTCTTAATAGGAACATTCATTTTTTCCCACACGCAACGGAAGATCCTTTAAAATCCAATCAAAGTGAAAAAGGCGATTTTTCTCATAGTGCGGCGCGTGGTACATCAAATTTGACAGTTTTTTCTGAAAGCTGAGAGTTTTTCCCAGAAAATATGTTATTTTCGTGATGTGCATATTTTTTGTTTTCTTACAATTAAATAAAATGTGACATCGGCGGGGGTCGCCCCGTAAAAATGATTTCATTTGGTGGAATGACCCATATAGAATTATTATTATTATATAAAAACTGTCTGACTGACTAACTAACTGACTGACTGTGTTGTACGACCAGCGAAGCGGGCGGGTATTCGCTAGTTAATTTATAAATACAAGAATCATAAATCGCGGTAGGCCAGGAAATTTTAGTTTCGTTCCAGAGGGCACTGTACATCGATCAATGATACCAACTTTAGACCCTAGTGTTTTACACAGTTGGCAGAACTGACAGAGAGCGTAGTAGCGACGCTATGGCAACGCTCCCACTCTTCCCGCTCCGCTGTCTGTTAGAGGGAAAAAGTTTCCCCTCACGGTATGCCGCATTTTCGTCACGCTCCGAACAAATTTACTACCCTATCGCGCCTAGAGAAGTTTCACTTCAAAAAATTAATATTAAGACTGTGTGGTTTTTGATGCGCCAGGCGCTGCCTGTTTTTGGTGCGGCCGGTGGAAATTTGCAAAATGAATTGATGAAATTTAATAGCAACGGAATTTTTCAACTGATGAAATTCCGAAAAAATACGGCAATCAAACAACAACAGGCGAATTCATAGAAATTAACTTTAAATAATTTAAAAAAAACACACAAACTGTATTGTTAATGACTAGTTTTTTGTATGCGTTTACAAAGAAACAATATTCGATTAATATAATTTTTATTATCAAGGAGACCATTGAAAACAATTGATAGTCATTAGTTACGTTCATGGTTAACATTGTTTAAATAAACTGTAATTAAATGTAAATAGATTGAATGTAGAGAAAAAACAAATTAATACTAAATTATTAGTTAGAAATTGCTTTATGATAGAATCAATAATGCAATAAAGCCTTTTAAAAGATTCAAAAGCATATCTAACTCCATTGTTGAGTTTTACAAATTTTTAATTAAAACAAATGTAATTGTAAATAAAACATTGACGTAAAAAAGCAATAATTCAGGATATAAAAACGTCTGTATTTTATTTAAAAAAAAAAATAATGAAAAAAGCAAATTCATCGACATGAATTTCCAACAATATCCAGATTTATTACTAGAGCACATACTGCAGAAATTGGAATTGCATTTTTAGGCACACAATTCTCGATATGGCAGCGTAAAGTTGCAACAATTCTCAAAAATTCTCAAATTAGGGCAGTTTAGAGTATCCTAAAGCCTTTAAATATGCCCAGCTCAAGACTAGGACTACCTTATAAACGCTACTAAGATAAGCAATTTTGCTGAAACTTTTGGACACAAGATTACAAGGGATCCTCAAAGATCGTTCGTTTTTCCAGTAATCGAAGCTTTGAAGCAATTCCAGAGAATAGTTCTTAGAATAAAATATACAGAGCCGGCACACCAAATAGGTACAAAAACGATCAAGATCACAGATTGTAGTCAATGTTCTCCATTTCAATGAACGCTTCGGTGAGGTTTTTCAAGAATATTTCCTGGATAGAGACTTTAGTAAAAAAATTGTGGCAACTTTTAGCTTTATTTTGGTAGTTTTTGTTTGCAAAAGTGATTGTTTTTGATGCTGCTACAGTTGCTTTCCCGGAGCTCTGCTAAAAGAAATCTTGGGGTGAGCACGATGTACTGAATCCATCCAGACAGGTCAGGTCAAGTAGGTTCTGTCAAATTTTTTACAGCAACTCTAACAGACGAAAAACGATTTTCCAATGATTACAGTGATAATGGGGGTTTCTCTCTTTTGTGGCCGTCTTAGAGAGCTTTTGGCTTCAGATTGTGATAACATTTGATGGAATTAAAAAGTCGACTTTGAGAAAAACGCGTCTTGACCAATGTGCCTCTAGCGTTAAGAATATTTGTCCGATTTGTGGATACGGTTTTTGATCAAGCGAATCATCAAATAGGAAAGCAATGGTGATGCTTTCTCCTGCTATGTGTCTGTTGCATTTGCCTTCGCTGTATAAGTCGAAAATGAACATCGAAACTGGACTTATGACGAATCAAACGAATTATAAAATAGGAAAGCAAAAGTGAGTGATAACGCGTTCTCCTACTATATGCCTGTTTCAATTGCCTTCACTGTATTGCCAGAGGAAATCCTGAAGGCTGAAGAATTCGATTAGATATTAGCCAAATCGGGTTTCATCTCAACAACTATAATCGTGGGCTGTTTTTTTTTTCTATAATACTCATTATTTACAATTTATGTATAAAATAATAATGGATAAGTAAAAACAATCAACGATTTTAATTAATCTTGACAATGTTTTATGATTGCTGCACATAATGAATATAAGAAAATTAAATTTAATTGTCATGTGCCGATTTAATTAAAATAATCTAAACAATTGTTCTTTATAATAAAACAATAACGAAATAGAATTGAACGCAACAAAAACAACTTATAGAAATAATAATGATTAAAAACACAAAGAAAGCTCGTCGATTGCCATCAGCATAAATCGAATATGT
Source organism: Epicauta chinensis (assembly GCA_021725515.1). Lineage (NCBI taxonomy): Eukaryota > Metazoa > Arthropoda > Insecta > Coleoptera > Meloidae > Epicauta > Epicauta chinensis. The sequence goes on from JAEDXX010000068.1 coordinate 160,759, forward strand.
TAATAAACAATCAGATTTAGCAACAAGAAAGATAATAACTTTTCAACTTTTATATACCTGTTTGGTTTTCGTAGTGTAATTACAGATTTTTACGCCAAGATCAAAACGGATCGATTCTACTTCCAATTAAACGATGAAACAGTGCAATTGAAACGCAAGGGAAAAAATCGTAAAAGCAACCAATTCCAACTATTTACATAATGTATACACAACGTAATTATATACGAGCTTATTTTACATATTTTCCATAATAATTGTGCTGTTTTATTACAAACACACACCTGTTCAAGATAAATACGTTGTTGTTTTTTGAGTTGGCTTGAATCTTTCCCATCCTAAGCGCAAATGTAAATCCAACTATTAATGGGCGCAATAGTGATTTAAATTGTAAGTAAAGCCCCAGTTGGAGTTAATATCGAGAATCTTTCAATTCTTTTGCAATTAAAATTTTACCTTCATCGATGGCAGTTTCATCCGGCAGTAGGCGCGAAACTTACCTAAAACAATACATAATTTACATAATAACAAGACAGTTTCTATCAATTAATTAATGAAATAATTAATTAATTAATTAACCAAGAATGACTTGCGATTAATTAGAAATACGAAAAATTAAAAGTAGACTATTGATATTAAAACAAGTAAAGAACTGACAGCACACTTGATTTATTCGCGTAATATCCTGGCGGGAAGTTTAATTCGCGTCTTAAAGATTTTTTAAAATTAAAAAAGATTGTAATATAAATGACAGTGTTATGACAAGCTGGGAAAATGCGACTTTTTCCATTTATTAAAAAAATAACACCGACCATCCGAAAATGTGGAAAGGAATCCAGCATAATTCAATCAAAGACCAAAGATGGAGATAATTAAAAAACGAGGGAATATTTGTAATTCATCCCCCCGTATTTTTTGCTGTTGTATATATCTCACATCAGCCACCCTTAACGTTCCACATATGCGACCAGTCAAAAACGAAGGGGAGCCTACTTGTCAGAATAAATGCGTACTTAATTGGATTTGTTTATGCCCATGTTCGGTTTGAATATAATTTTGAGTGGATCGTGATTGAATCAACTTGTTTAGGGGTGGAAATGTTTTCTTTTTTTATTCCACTGTTATTGTTATTGGTGCTATTTATGTGGAGGTTTTTGCTGGTTTTCTCCAACTATACATACAGGCGCGGCATGTCAAGAAGAGAGTCTCAATATCTTGCGACATTTTGAGGTTTGCATACAGTGCCGGCATGCGAAATAGGCGTCTACCTATACTCGATTTGGCGCTTGAACGCAATGCAACGATATAGCGATTTTAGTTTTGGGAATAGTTTGGGGTGCAACTCAACGGTGGGTAAAAACTGAGTTTACCTCGTATATTACGGTTGTATAAATTCGAGTTTATACGGCAGAGTAACAGAGTCTTCAAATTTAATTTCCTTTCATATGCCGTGTTGGAAATAAATCATCGAGATTCGTTATTTTTTCATTCTTTCTTTCCAATATAACTATTATTATTTTTCTGTTTTGATAACGTTTGAGAATTTATGGTAATTATTTTTTACCATTCCGTTGCCTCTGTGTTAGAGACACATTCAATTGATAAAAACAGAGAGACAACAAGAACAACAACAGTAATATCCAAACATCAATAAGTCGGTTGTTGTGGAAAGTCCAAGGGATTGGAAAGCAATTTTCTTAGACTAGTGGACTTGGTGGTGAATAAAATTCTAGTCGAGTAGTAGTAATCGTGTCTATATACATACATCCGTACAGTACAGTCGGATAATGCAAGTTTCAAGGGGATGATGGTAGTTCCTTTAATAAATAATTGATGGAGATGTACTGTAATATAAGTGTATAGTGCTGTTGTAACGGCCGCCATTTTAATTAAATTTTCTCGATTGACGGTAGATATATATATGTAGATATGAATAAGCCCCCATTCATAATTAAACAAGACACGCGTCATTCAAGGGGGAGAAAAACATTTCATAAACTCAACTAGATATACACAGTAAAAGATCAAGCTTCACGAACCAATCAATTTTAGAAATTCTCTCAACGAAACCGAGGAATTTCCTCAGGTTTTTTTCGGGGTGTCTTTGAAACAAAGCAATCCCATCTCAACGATACCATCACACACACATTATGACGTATTATTAGCGCATTACAGCTATTGGAGAACGATTCAATTATTGGAATAGCACCATTGCGGCGAACCGGCAAACAACGATCAAATATTACCAGATTTCCAACAGAGATTACATTTGGAGTCTTGTTTGTGTCTGTCTCTCTCTGTCTTTCCCACTGTACGATCAAGTCTAACTGCCGCCAACATGCGAAATCAGACTTGTGATCAATTTAATTAAAATACCCGATATTGGAGAAGTAGAAGAGAAATAACAAATTTATCAATCATCAAATCTACCTCATGTGTATCCATCAATATGTCAAAGTCAAGTTGATTATATTGAAATAAACCGACCATAATTCGATTCTATGATCCATGAAATTATTGAAACACAACAGAAATTATGTAATTTATTATTATTGTTCAACGGTATTTTGAATAAAAACAATCATGAATTTATTGATTTATTTATTGAAAAATCTAATTTATAATCGAATTGCAAAGACGGCTCTTGTTGTTGTATTCTGTTGTTAATAAGGAATTACAACAACAAACCAATCAACTTTTCGACTACTTCTTGCTGCTATGTCTTGACGTTTAATTTTCTTAATCGACAATGAATTTAACGTTCCATTGACGAAGAAGGAAAGAAAGAGAAAGAGATTGATTTAATCAAGATCAACCGTAATCGATTTGTGTGTAATAACGGTGAATCACAATAATATATATATATATAGGGCGTGTGTCCGTAAAATTGAATTAAATACGAATTTGTCCGCAATATCGAAACGTAATATTCTGTGGAACTGTAGAACATACAGATGTGGCGCAAGATACAGGCCTCGATATAAAAGGTGAGCTATCTTCCTCTCTTTCTTTGATTTGATTGCACGCATTCTGTTGGCAATATTCGAGCAAGATAGAATGATATTCTATGCTCAAATTTGGAGATTTTCTACGTTTGCTGCAATTGATAGATAATTTCTAGAGCATTCCAGCGCCTTCCTAAGTAAACTCGGCCAATTCTATAATAGTTTATTGATTTCAATTGTTGGTACGTCAAGGAAATCTTCCAGAAACCGGATGTGCTTCATTAATAATCAACAATATTGCTTCAAACTAGAATAACAACAATCTGCGTTTCCAAGGAAATCTTTTATTCGAGCAATAACTGGAAATTCTATCGATTTTGTGATTTGTGGATGGGCGACAACAACTGATTGAAAACGTCTTCTATTTTGTAATGGTAAAAGAAAATCTATGTGGATGTAATCGAATTGGTGGTGGTCAAGTGTGTGTTGTGCCGTTTCAGTAAACAGATCGAACACTGATTGACAATATATCGTGTACGAGGACGGTACACAAAACTCACCGTTTCTTTGCGTGTACTTGAAAATTTATAGAGATAATCATCCTATATCAACACAGATTCCGTATTTATTTGTTGTATATACGGTTGTGTGCCTAGTTTCGGTGCCGATTCGGTATTCGTTAACGGAAAAAAAACAACAACGAGAATCCACCACGGTGTACTCTCATAATAAATAACCGAAATGGTTGGAACGTATGCATGATTGAATCTAGAACGAAATTGTAAAAACAATACAGGAAAAAGAGCGAGAGTGGACAACAATCCGGGCCTTATTACAGTTTCCTTTTCAATTTTGTTTCTCTATTTGAGCGTAAAAAACAAATTTGTTTTTTCTCGAGTCCATTATGTTTTTACGAAATACACAAGGGCGGCTCGGGACAACTTCGATACTTGAAGCGTAACCGAAACGAAGGGGGCCTAGCACAAAATTTACCCTATTTCATTATTATTACTATTATTATTACATATTTTTTTATATACTTATATAACGTGGACACAATTTGATGATTTATCGATGAAATTTTCAATAATTTTCCAAACTGTTTGTGTACAGTGCGGATTGTTTATTTCTCGACACGTTCAAAGATTACGCTTGTCTGGACCTGTTTTTATTAGTTTTCTATTTTATTCTATTTGATATCAATCACAGGATAAATATTCAATTGAAACACGATAAAAACTAATTAGCAATACAAACAATTACAAATATCATTACAGTTATAACTTATCTGTGATCGTTTAGGCTGATCGGCCCATTCCTGTAAATTGATTAGAAATAAGTAATTTTACGGATGGCTTAGCCCCTCAAGACAAAAACATTATTGGAAAATCATTTCTTAAAGTCGATTGCACTCCAGATATTAATAACAACAAAATATAAAAATTATTTGGTTCTTTTGCGTGATCTCGTTCAACCGTACAAATTGTGTTGATTTTACAAGTTATGACGAAAAAAAACGCAAACGTGCAATATTCCATTTAATTACGTACAGATCTACGCAAATTTGTGGCGCTACGTTGATCGGGACCACGTGGCCGCAGGATACGGTCATTGGTCCTGCCGATTTGCAGGATTTCACTACTCACATTTCTATACGATGGCAATTAGGTAATTACAGGAAGAAAAACAAAACGATACTTACAGGTTTAATTTCCTGTCGTTGTTGCGGTTTCGTTGAACCGTCTCTAATTTTACCACTGAACCCAAATAAACAAACAAAATGTTGTAAACAAAAAAAAAATGTGACAACAACAATTTAAAACACTCTGTCCTTGTTTTATCACCGGATATTTAAACAAATTATCTGTTTTAATTAAGGAAAATTTGTAGCAAATTAACCGATTTTAATTTAATTCAAGTGTTTATCTGTAATATTATTATTGTTGTTTTTTTTTTTGTATAAATTTAATAAATTAATTAATTTGTGTTCAAATTTGTATTTTCTAGACGACGAAAATTTTATAGGTTCGGAGAACAGACACGTCTTCTCCGTACAGCGTTCGTACTCCGAATGAGCGAACGTGTGCGTCCCGTGCCCGAACTGGAAAGCGTTTTCCGTTTTCAGTTTTAGTTTGCGCCGGCTGAGTACTTCTCTCCCTCGCGCAAATAATTCGCCACCACCACCACCACCGCCGCCACTACCACCACCACCACCACTACTAAAAACAACAACAATGTTGTCAGTATCAAATTCAACTTGAGCTTTTCTATACGAAAATTCAGCACATTATGAGCTTTGAGCTTTTTTGATATTGCTGCAAATCGTGAGAGGAGGAAATGGAGGAGAGGCGCGTTTCTCTATGTGTGTGTGTCTGGGGGAGGCGATTTTCGTAATGATCCAGGTAGCACTGACGCACTGTAATTTGATTACGGGTACGGAAACGTCCACGTTCCTGACCAACAAACGATTCTTACGGATTATTTTTTCGTTGCCAAAATTTGAGAATCAATAGCTATCTAGAAATCGGCTTTTAAAGAGTTGACAGCTTCGCCTCAAGTTTTTTTTTAAATCAAATATAGCGTAAATAGATTGATTTCGATTTGATCGACCTAACTTTAATGCATAAAAATCGAAATCTGTCAGACAGGATCGTGATTTTGATTTGGCCAGAATCGTCCGAATTTCAAGCTAAATATAGAATTTTATCAACAATCTAAATAAGACAATAACTCACAATTAAAATCACATAAATTATTTATTTATCTATTTATTTATGTATTCGTTTTGTTTAAAATATGGCGTATTGTTAAGTTGTTGATAATTTAAAGCCATCATCCGAAAAACGATTTAAATAGACTCGAAAAATTAATTAAGATAATGCAATCATTTCATCATCAGATTAATTTTTTTCTCGTGTTTTTTTTGGTTTTGTTTAAATAAAAGATTGTACATTTCATTATTGTTAATTGAAATTATGGTTATGTTGTTGTTATTTTTTATGTTTCTAATTTAAATAAATCTCCCAACATATGTATAATTCTACCATTGAATGAAATCAGTCCATGAATAAGAATTGTAGAAGCCAAAGAATTTGAACGTTATTGAATTGAAAAAGATAGGCACGGAAGTAATAAAATGTTTTAATTAAAATCTCTTATTTAGATTTAATTAACGCACTTATTAAATAATTATTTCGAAATTAATGTGGAAGTAGATGATGTGTTTAGCACTCTTAAACAGGGCATAATTTTTAATATGTTGTAATTAAGAATCGTTAAAACTGGTCGCAACTTTTCGCATGTATACAACTTGAAATTAGCCGACATAAAATGCTAGTTCAATTAATATAACAAAAACGGAAACATCAAGCTGCAAAGCCGTTGGATTGGCTCGTAAAAAGTCTTTGAATGAAATGGTGGAAAAGAACAAAGAATTTTTGGGAGAAAAGTCAACACACAGAAGGCGATCGAAAGATTTATTAGGATTTCAAAAAAGGTAAGTCCTGTGTATTAGAGAGAGTTAACAGAAGCGACTACAATATGGAAAGAAGTCGAAGAAAAAACTGAGAACTGACATCAGAGATTGCCATGGAACAAATCGGAATCAACACGAAACAATAGAATTTAAAAAATTTTTTGGTTCGCTGTCGATTTTGCTGTAACAACCGCGACGGATGGACACACAAACTGTTAAAATTCTAACAAGAACTCACAACATAAATCATGAAGAAAGCTGAGAATTGTAATACTAAAAACCTCTCTGAAGAAAAATTCTACTAAACAATCGGTAGACGAAGAAGTGGAGAAACGGTAGCCAAAAGCATCTACAGAAAATTAACACTTTTAAGGATATCTATAGTCGGTTTCATGATAAATCTTCTGGAGTTGCACTATACGTCTCTCTTGTCTTCACAATCATTTTTTCCTCTTTTCTCTCTCTCTCGTCTACAAATATAAGCCTTCACAAGCCACGCCTTTGGGCTGCTAAAGTACATGAAACGATCTCTAAGAATATGTAACAATTACTGAGCTTAGGCCCGCGACAAATCCCATGCTCGATAGACAACTTCTCAAGATAGAATCTAAATCCGAAAACACAGACAGCAATCGCGAAGTTCATGAAGACATTATTAAAAAAGAGGAAGTGAAGAAAAAAGACCAAAAAACACAAGTCGACCCACATGGGGATTGATGGAGACTGTGCTGGGCTTGGAATGGGTCCAATGTGAAGATTTACGTTATTCCGTCTCAAACAGTGCTTCACCGAATCACCCATGGGCGCGTGCGATCAATCTGCGAAAGCCTCCATCGCGTTCGGAACACTTTCAGCACTTATCATGAACCAAAGAGACTCAATTTATGGAGATTATATACAGCATATAAAAGATAGGCAGATGGACTAGCAGACGATTGTGGTATGGGAGCAAAAACCACCCATGCACCCCATCCAGTGGTGATATTTTTAAATATTCCGCAATTAAGAATAGTTAAAACTAGTATGAAACTTTTCACATCTATACAGTTTGGGATTGTCACATTAAAATTATTTAAAATGCTAGTTTTCGTGGTGGAAAAAAAATAGTGCACACTCCACAAATTGAGATAGAAATCTCATCTGGGATTATTTTCAACTTTTCCATAATAATTATTGTTTTTGTTTGCCAAGTTACAACATAAATTTGTAAAAATCACATTGTGTATTAACGTAAAAACAATAATAAATTGCTAGTGAAATATTGTCGGTATGTAGCAGATGTTGCACTAATAAAATGTAGAATTTCCTGTATATTTAACAATCTTTGGTAAACATTTTGCTGTATGTTGGTGAGTCTACGAATTCGTGAGAAAAATTCCAATTTCGATTATAACGCCAAGTTAAAAATCTATTGAAAATCACCTTTCGGATCGAGTTCCCCTTTTAATTCGAATCAATTCAATTCCAATCAAATCGGATGATTTTTATAAGTTTTTTTTTTATTTTAAGCCAGAAAAAACGAACTGTTCACGCTTGAAATTGTAATTTGATTAAAAGAATTCGTATTGTTACAGTAGCCAGGATCGGGTCCGAATAATGCACGAACACAATCACATTTCGGGCATTTATAATGAGGTGGTGAATTGCGTGTAATAGAATCAGTGGCGATGAATGGGAGAAAAACGGGGGATACACCAGTTCCCACGATGTCGCCCCAAAAACCCACAATAATCCCTTAAACTTACGTAGTTTTTCTCCTTGATTTGTTTAAAAAAAAACACACACACACACACACAAAGATTGTTTAAATATGTTCCATTTATTGTCGGTTTGCGTTGATGCGAGGGTGAAATGGGCAATAGTAACGACACGTGAACTGTCCGTATCAGTAGCCGCACAAGTCACGTGCCATCTATCATTGCCAGATCTACGTCCATAATCCACGCATGGATGGGTTGTTATAATTGTGATTTATTCGATTTTCGCAACTATAATTATAATGAAAATTGATAACACCATCGGAATAACTCCAATACAAATCTTTACCGGATTCCAATCGATCAATCATATACGGTTAAGTATTATTAAAGTGTATGCTCACCCTTAACTGGTTATGGTTGGCAACGGCTACCCCTTATGGTAAACGGACGATAGTGAACTGGCATCATCACTCATCAGTGTTTGTGTATGAGATTTGGATGACACGTGTTTAAATTAAAGGATTCCAAACCAGCGGCTATAACGGCCGTGTTTTCCCCACATAAAAATTCGTCTATATATGGGGCGATTCATCCGTTCCCATTTTGATAAGTCACATATTTAGATTATTCCTGTTGGAATTTGTAAATCGTTAATTTACAACCCTGCAAGTTTTCAAAACCGTAAACTTCCAGCCACATAAGTAGTTTGAATATTGCCGAGGACACGGTGCATAACTTCCACTATTAAACTCTTAGGGCAACTTCAAAGCATGTTTGCGTGCAGGTATTTTCTAAACATAAAATAACAGTTTACTTAGAGCACCGGGTACCGGGGATTTTAGTTAACTTAGTTGTATTAAAATATGTACAGTATGGCAATGGAATTAATAATAAACGGATTGCTTACAAAATTCCATACGGTTTAACTAGTTTTTATTGTGAAATTTTATTTGCCAAAGTATACACGATTCTATATAATCGTGTGTATAGCGCAAATACTTGAAACGAATTGTGCGGAAAAGTGGCTACAAAGCGCGCCCCTTTAATTCAGCATTATTTAATTTTTTTTCGTGGTGGTGTGTGCGAGAGTTGAGTTATAAAAGCGAAAAGTCTTGGACTCAATTTACCACGAGATGGATGTTGAACATAACAAACTTATCCATTGTAGTGGTGCTCTTGTTTGAATATTACGTAATTAAATTTCATACACAACATTAATTAGAAATTTCAGCCGGAGGTTATGAGGTAAAAGTCTCGGTCTCTTGTTTAGTTAAAGATAAAATAAATCTCTCTCCCTCTATATATTTAGATATGTCTGTTTTTCTTTTCGTTGTTGTTTAAGATTAAAAATTAAGATTCCATTAACTTTATGCGGATTCGTTTTGTTGAGCCCGCCACTATAGAACGAAATAGAAATTTCGAGCAATCATAGGACGAGCCCCCGAAAAAAACGTATTAATTTAACATTTTCTTATCGATACAGAAATGACAGTTGGGTAATAGCTTGTCTGGCGGTACAACCGCCAAACCGCCCCCAATACTATTGTTTTTATCAATAAATTGAATGTCACTTGTTGTCACCGAGACTTTTTTAATTAATTTTACAACTGATAGTTGATCCGATAAATTTTATAGAATTCTAGAGACGCCCAGATTTTCCGTCTAACAGCATAAATAATAATAATCGCAAATTATTGTTGTAAATTCCGATTCCACCTTTCATAATGCGAATGATAAATGTTCGCCGTTGAACAACAACTTCGACTTAGAAACTGATATCGTACGGGTCACTCCCATGAGAAGTTCAACCGGTTTTCGAGATTGGGCTAATGGGCGTCGTGACGCCTTAAATAGAGGGATGGTTATGTATATCTATGTGTGTGTGTCTCCGATAGATTACACCGTCGGGAATCCATCGGAAACTTTCAGAAACTGTACAAGTTTACTCTTAATCCGTGATTTGCAAATGTTATCTCCCTGTGCGGCAACACATTACGCTGACAAAATAACACCCAAGATGCGGGGATTTTTCCGGGGAAAAGACCAAATTATTTTTGATTTGTTTCCGATTATTCGTGCGCATAATTAGAATTCGAAGACATGCTGAAATTAAGACGCCCTATCGCTATTCGTGTTGCGTTGCAGATTGTTGTTGTTGGAACAGTTTTAGAGTGATAAAGCTGCAAGAGTTTAGCAACTTGTTCTAGGGGCTTAACTAAAGTCTAAAGTCTAGCGTACCTGTATCATGTAATTTAATCCTTATTAAACAAATATTTTCGTTTATCTAAATATAATAATAACTATGGAAATAATATCAAAGTATTTGTGTATGTATTAAAATATTAATGAAAAATCATCTTTAATCATTATTTAGAGTTAGAATGGAAATGATAAATTAGAGAATTCCATTGCCAGAATTTAATACTTGTAATAAATGAGAAACTATTTCAATTATTTTCAATTTTGATTTAGCGAGCTTCGTTATTTCGCTGTTGTTATTTTCAATTAGGGAAGTTATTAATTAAATATTTTATTATTTTATAAACTGTTTTCAGCATTCTATTAAATAGTTTTAACTAATAGAAATTCTACATTTTTTAAACTATTCATTATGAAAACAATTTAAAAAAAAAGCAACAACACAAATGTTTGCAATACATAACTCCATTATAAAAGCAAGGCACAATTTTATCAGATACAGACGAGTACTGACGATTTTAATTTACGAATTTCTAGCACAATCAGCAGCAGGAAGAAATTGGCTGGAAACAGGACCGGCTCGAGACCACAGCAAACCAGACAGCTGCCTGGAGCGTAAAGGTTCAGTTTTTAGAAAATCCTCTCAGTCAAAATCTCAGGATAACGACGAATATCTTTTTTTGGAAGTACAAAAATTGGCAACACTTCAATTGCTTCTTCTCTAGGACCTAGAATTTACCAAATCCATAAATGAAGTTCTTCTGAAGTTTGCAATCGTCTCCTTGGCCCCAATCCCTTCAACTGTATTGTGTCTTTTATTTATGTAGACTTATTCTCATTTATAGTAGTATTTTTAAAGAAATCCTACAAAGTTGTAAAGTGCAAGATAGACGTAAACAGTTCCTCGTAAAATTGATTCCCAATGCACGTTTTTATGTTACGTTTCCTTTTCTGTTCAACAGATTCTTATAGTTAAAGTGAGAGAAAACAATCCACATGGTTGGGTCGCAAGTGGATTTTTTTCCAGATATAAAAAGAACTATTTTTGATTAGATAAAGCTTAGTTTATTTTTGTCAATATGTATTGATTCAAAATGAATTATTTTTCAAATAAATAGAAAAGCAATTAACGAAGATGTGGAAGAATCCGGTCCCGAAATAAATATAATTATTAATTTTCTAAGAGGGGCGCCGAAAATAAACTTGCCTGGGGCGCCAAATAAGTTTGTCCCGGCCCTGGATGGAAAGCACAGCGACCGGATTCTATTGCACAAAATCTCAGGAATTCCGTTGTTGGAAGTACCTTTGGATCTACTCTTTTAAAGCAAATCTAAACTCAAAATTTGTTGTTGTTTCAATCTGACTTAAAGTCACTAATTTACCACGAGTTAGTGCCACAGTTTTGGATTAGTGCCTGTTCTCAAATTCAATATTTTTAGCGACCAGGGCCGGTCCGAGACCACAGCAAAACAACTTTAAAAGTGTCTAATGCTTGACTCTATTATTAAAGTTGTTTTTTACAGAAATTTAAGGTGGAGAAGAGTCTATTTCCAATCCAAGGATACAATTCTATGTCACATCTTCAGACCTCGTAGGTCGTAAGCAGATTCGGTTTTTGGAAAATTCTCTTAGTCAAAATTCTAGGATAAGGCCTTTATTTTGATGGTAAAAAAAATTGGCAATCCTGCAATTGAAGTTTCCTATTGCCTTTTTAGTTCCAATATTCTCATCTGTATTGTTGCCTTTATTTCGGTAGCATTATTTTCATTTACAAAAGATATTTTTAATATTTTTCTATTTTTTTGTTATTGTGAAGATTAGATTAATCGTCTTCTTGATAAGAAGCGATCATAGCACACTTAGTTACTTAATACCCTTTTCAGATTTGTTCAGTTATATTCGGGTCGTTGAAGTGTTAATATTGTTTCGGAAAATTGTGTTTTTTTTTGTTAATTAATAATTAACTGTGTCTCTAGTGCTGGTGTTAGTGTACGTGCCAGTGCCTTTAGTATAGAAACAGACATCCCATACTGAACGGCCCCAGGATTCCCATGGAGATGGTAAATTTTCAAATAATTGTTTTTTTTTAAAATAATTCTAATAGTTTATCTTTCTATTTTTTCTACAGTTAAGCAGTTTTCAACTGGAACCAAACAGTGAGTTTATTTCTTTTTCTCTCAACAGTACGCCATTCGAAAAGGTCGATTTTGTAAATGTTTTAGTACACCTTTCAATGGGACATCTATTTTTTTACTACGGCTTTTTAAAACAGAATGATCTCGTTAAACCTACATCCAATCAGGACCGGCGTGTACTTTTACGGGGTCGGGTTCACATATTTTGCGGGGCCTCACACTTAATTTTTTCAACGAGCAACTCATTTTGGGTGATTTTCGTAGAGCGCAGAGCCTCGTTAAACGCGGGGCCGGGTTCCGGCGAACGCGCTAAACCTACCTTGCGCCGGCCCTGCCTTCAATCTCAACTCGTTCTTCATCACAATCTTTTCTGTTTGTACGAACTACAACTTTTATTGTAGGTACTTGCGGAACTGAATTAAATTCAATTGATAAGTATTTGAACAAGAACGTCCCGAGGCCACAGCAAAGCAAGCATTTTTTAGTTCGCCTCAAATTGATTTTATGTTGTACTTTGTTTAGTTTCCTATTATTATCCATTCCAGAAAAAATCTGGAATGGATAATACTCTTTTTTTGATAATCTTTCCAGAGAGAGGCGTCGAAAATAAGCTCGCCTGGAGCACCAGGAAAGCTTCAATATTTGATGTAATTTTATTAGGATCGGTGTTAAGTATTTTTCCACTTTTTTGTATGTCAAACATAAGAAGAATCAAACATACCTGATGTAAGTCGTGAGAATTGAGGGCTCAGTAAATATTTTGAGTTTGACCGAGTTCTAGAAACATTCTTGAAAGCTCTACAGCTAGTTTGAAATTAAAATTTAGCCGAAATTTAGAAATATTGAAGAATAAATTGTTGTGAACCATCCTTACTGCTTGCAAATCCCGCATATAGTGCCATCTGTAGTTGTCCCGAATAACTATAATTCCGGGAGAACCTGGAGACCTGGAACTCTAACACGTTTTACTGTTGATTTTTGTAAGAGCGGCCCATTAAAATATTGCACTTTTATTACTAACAGAATTGCACAGAAATTTACACATTAAATAATACAATTTATATAACAATTGAAATAAATAAGTTTCATTAAAAATTGAGATCGATTCTAATCGATATTTAAGTACGGTTTACAATCATCGATTTTAATTAATTGTTGCGAATCGATTTTCTCCGAACACATCGGACACGAATCTTCCGTATTTAAAATCCTACAAAACAACAAATTAATCAATAATCAATTAGAAAACAGTCACGATTTACTCTAAAAACTCCATTCGAATTGCTGGCAGATCACATTTCGGACAGGCTGTTAAATCACTGCTAACAATATGACGACCCTAAAATAATTACAAATCACTCAATTTGTCATCGCAAACAACAAAAAACAAACGAAATCTCACCGTAACAATACAAAAAGGAATATTATTTTTACATGCATTACAATTAATTTCAGTTTCTGGTAATTGATTGTCACAATACGGACATGGTGTCATCGGTTCAATTGGATCAATATTGTAATTGTTATCGTCTTTATTTAATTTGGGTGGTTTACGTACTACTGCTTCAATCTTTTTTATATATTTCGTATCGATATTTTTACGATATTCAGGTTGCATTAGTTTCGTTGCGTATTTATAAGAGGCATATTTTAGGCCGGCACGATGACATTCGATTACCGTTGATGTTAAAATTGGCACAATATCTATAAAAATAAAATACTCAATTAATTATAAATAGAAATTTACGAATTTACTAAATGATATACTATTGACTTACGGGATGGGAATTTGGAGATATTATTAGCAACTCGGATCAGTAAACGTGCACCTTTTAAATGATCACCACGACGTACATGTAAACGTACCAAAATATAACTATGTAATAGCATTAGATTTAATTGCATTTCATTCGGTACACGTATATTGTTCTGTTTTAATTCTTGATACATTGCAAACAATACATCGTGTGCATTCCGATAATTACCGTTAATTTGTTCTTCATTCGCAATAATTATTGCCGATTTTGCGGCTTCTTTATATTGTTTTCTAGCCATATATAAACGGAATAGATATTTGGCATCTTTTGGTATACCATCCGTTTCACCTAATAAGAATTCAATTAATTGATTCGCAATTAATTCATCATGTGATGAAGCAACCACATCAATTGCAATACTAATAGCTTGATTTTCATTTGAATTAATCTTCGATGCTTTCAATAAATGTTTCATAGCTCGATGATATTCTTTTGCATGATACCAATATAATCCGGCCAATAATGAATTCTGTTCATTCTCAAAATATAATGCAATACTAGCAAAATCTTTTACATTGATCTCATCTATTGTTAATGTATTTAATAAGATTTCACCATATAATTGCATCTTATTATATTTACGTGCCAAATCGAATGCTTCATCATTACAATGTGATAATACTAAAAATTTGATAGCAGAAGTGTAATCGTTTAAACGTTGAAAGAATTGTGCCACTAGCTTAGCACCTTCAATACTTTTCGTTTCTTGGACTAATTCAACCGCAATCTCTGGATTATTTAAATATTCCAATTGTAAACGTATCACAGAATCGTAATCTTTTGCTTGATAATATGCTTTACATGCTTCCTCGTATTGTTGATCGTCTTCTTTAGCTTTAGCATATTGTAAATGGATCTTATTTGATTGTATTAATGGTAATAATTCACCGATTTTCGTCCAATGTTTTAATTTTATATAATTTGATGCGGCACGATCGTAATTCTCACATTTCTCAAATAATTTACCAGCTTCTAAATATTGTTTGGTTTTCTCTAATATTTCACCACATTCTTTATATAATTGTTTATTATCTAATTCTAAAGCAATACTTAAACCGTGACGATTATTTTTACATTGTAAAGCTGTACGACATATGCCAGCTTTACAAATAAACGTATGCTCTTTACTTAAATCGTCTTGTAGGCCTTTCTCATAGTGAATGTACGCTTCTGAATAGTTTCCACTGAAATAAAATCGTATTTACAACAAATCAATTGATCAAATTGCACAGTTATTTGGAAAATATAGCAAATTTCCGGAGGAATTTCGCCTGTTTTTATCCCTTAAATTAAATTTTTGAAAACTCAATTTTAATAACTGACCAAAACAAAAAATATACAGGATTGGCATTCGATCTAGGCACACAACGGATGACATTTCTATTGCAAGTTTAAGTCTAGGATTAACACTAACTTTATTTTTGTTTCATATAACAAACAAATCGTCCCATCGATCCCATATTAAGAGACCCTCTTTTAAATAAACAAAATTTTTGTGCTAATATTGAAAACTGGACCTCATGAATTGATTACGCATGCGAGATTCGATTAGCGGGGTTGTCTGACTTACCAACATTGTATGTTCCTCAAAATAGAGTAATTTTTGCTTATGTCCAAAGCGTGATGCGGTACCGTCTTTATCTAGAAATTAATGATTTTCCAACACCTAGTTGATTTGCCGTCACTGTATATTATACTATATTAAATCCATATACAGGATCGCTAGTAAGTATGGAAACAGCTTGATATTTTCTGAGATTTTTCCAAAATTTATATCTTCATCTGTTTTTGAGAAACAGGGCTAACTTGATTTTTTTCAAATAGCACGGGGGGGTCAAATCTGACATCCCTGAAAAGACTATTTTTTTCTGAGTTCAGTGATGTGACACATGTCTATCTTGATGTGCATTAAAACGTAGAAAAAATTATTTATAAAAGAAATTTAAAATAATTTATAACAGAAATTTAAAAAAAAAAGTAAAGCAAGTTGGCTTTGAAAAATCATCATTAGAATGTCTATGCGCTCAGTTTCCCTTGAACGTCACATTATGGAACTAATTTTGACACACAAAATCAATTTTGAGCCAATAAGCAAGTGATAAACATTTAGTGACATCATTTTTCAAAGCCAACTTGTCTGACTTTTTTTTTTAATTTCTATTATAAATTATTTTAAATTTCTTCTATATATCATTTTTTGTAGATTTTATTGCAGATTAAGGTAGACATGTGTCACATCACTGAACTCAGAAAAAAATATTCTTTTCAGGAATGTTAGATTTGACCCCCCGTGCTATTTAAAAAAAAATCAAGTTAGCCCTGTTTCTCAAAAACAAATGAAGATATAAATTTTGAAAAAATCTCAGATAATAGAATTTAAATACTTCTATCCATATTCCAAATTTCAACAAGTTCTGATAAACCGTTTTAAAAATATTAAGCTGTTTCCATACTTACTAGCGACCCTGTATATATAATACTAATATATTGCGATCTATATTAATTAAAATACAATGTAGAAAGGTGTCACGATAAAAGAGAGATAGAAAGTATGATATTTTTTGTTTTCTATATCTATTAGGACGAATCGCTTTTGCGCATGATTATGATGTCAGAACGGACTATTAAATTGTTTGTAGCTTTGAAAAGAATAAGATACAGTTCTTGTCTAACTCATTACGGAATAAGATGTGTCCAAGAGTCTAAGGAGAATTATTATGAGTACGACAAAGACAACACATGTTCGTTGATATTCCTTACTTTATCAGTTAAATGCTACAAGTATTTATAGCAACTATTAACCTTGACTAAGTATGCGTACCTTAACAACAGTGGGAAGTGTCTAAATAATAAACGTAAAAACCTCCGCCCATTTGACGTACTCTGACCACGCAATTGGAGGCGGAGACTTCCTCCCACTCCTTCTTATGTTGCTAGTTATATTTGGTTCCGTGTATATGTATTAAATGCATATTGTTCGAGAAACAGCGTACTAATTAAGGGCGCATCTGGACTTTGGAGAATTTGAAATTTTGCCCTATCACGAAATATTGAAAACGACTTTAAGTTATTCTATAGCGAATTTGCTACATTTCCCCAAAACATCTCTAAATTAGTATATTTACATGAATTCTAATTGTTGTGCATATTCCCGTGATATTAGAGCAATTTGTTCGGGTGCCATTTTCTTCGCTAAATTCAACGCTTCATCCCATTGTAATAGATCACGACGCATCTCTAAGGCAGCAATTGGATTCAATGAATTCAAGAACCAATCTTGAGCACGATCAAAATCATTTAAATACATCATTATATAACCACATAATAATTTATAATCTTCTACATTCAATAAACGTTCTAATGACCAAACCATTGATACATCATCTAATAAACGATAAATACGAATAGCTGCAATAGACAACGAAATAAATCTAAATTGACAACAAATTTAATTAAACCAATACCTAATTCTATTTCTAAATATTTTAAAGCTTCAAGTGCTAATTTTTTATAGAAATCATTCGATTTTAATAAATTGCAGGTAGTGAAAGCTGCTTGAAATCTACAAAAATTACACAATTACAACTACTATCGGATAAACTTCTAGAAATTACCTGTGTAAAGCTAATTGTTTATTAAAGTTGCTTTCAAGTATTGTACAATCATTTTCTTTTATACCGATTTGTAAATTATCGTGTGTATTTAAAATAATCTGTGTTAATTGACCACCTGATGTAGCCGATAGTACTTCACCCGAACACATTAAAAGTGGTAATTGTTTCGAAACTAAATTCGTTTCACCTAATTTCTCAATTGATGCACCATAAATACTGAATTTTTTATAAATATACGTATAAATCACATATTCATCAAATATTATAAATATATTTCGATCATTTATATTACTATCCCATAAAACACCGACGATTTTATTTGGTAATTGTGGTATTGAGAGTGCTTCATTAATCACCTGTAAAATTAACGAATAATTATAGAATTCGTGAAAATTTCTAATACGAATTACAGCATTATAAACATAAGCTAAACCTTTAATATCAACAAAAACTAAACGGGTACCAGCTGGATCACTATAGATATCAGTGATACCAACTAAATGTTTGTATTCGTGTGCCACATTCCATTCATCAATTAAAAAATAAATAATATTACCCATATCGGTGCCGTAAATTAAAAAATCGGTTGTAAGAACATGGCATGTTATAAATAATGTTATTGAATTATTATCAGGAAACATTATACTCTCACGATCTAAATCATCATCCGGTTGTTCTATCTATAAATATTTATATAATTATAACAATAATTTAAAATATTCATTAATACCGTGTGTAATTGAATTTTGCCTTCAAATAGTACTGAGATATACTGTTGATTTAATCGTATACTACTAATACCACCTAAATATTGTCGATCTTTTAATTGAAAAAAACCATCATCTTCATTATCCGATTGGGGACGTGTTAAATCATAGAACCATACACGATTATTCATACCAACAGCTAAATGATATTGACCGATACCAATAAAACTCGGTTCCGTTTCTAATGTTTGTAATATCGGTTTTAGTTTTGTCTGAAAATTAACGATGGCTAAAATATTGTGATGACGTGAACAAATACAGAGTGTCGCCCAAAAAAAACTACAGGAAACGTTTTTGGTTTCAGTTGAAATCGTGTGACTGGCAAAGTTGACAAATTTTCGATTTTCCTGTAACTTTGAGAGACTGTTCTTTGGGGTCCCCAAAAAAAAAATAGAATTTATACACATTTCATTTTTAGAAACGGCCGTGTCGGACTATTCGAATTAAAACCTTCAAAAAAGAAACAACATTTTTAGGCTTTATCTTTATATAATTAATAGAAGATAAAGAGACATTTTTAATTTTCAGTGTTTTAGTCCGATAGCTCAGTGGTCTAGAGCACCTCACCGCCGCGAGAGCACGAGGAGACCCGTGGTTCGATTCCCGGTCGCCGGCTAGAACATTTTAGGACTAAAGAACTAAGAATTAAAAATGTCTCTTTATCTTCTATTAAATATCAATTTATCCGTTTTACCTGTAAAAATTTTCCTATTTAAGATATCTGTATATTTGTGGCAGCATTTTGAAGGGGAAATGCAAGAGTTTTCATGTAACAGATAAAAGTTTGCGCAGTTGATACTTGTCATTAACCACACGGTACTGAAGATACATGTTTTTTCACTCTATTTTTCGGTTTTTTCACTAATTCCAGCGTCTCCACTGCTTAATGTAAGCGACTAATGTTACTCAGAAATTAAGTCTACATATCATAGAAGAAATAAAGCCAAGAATCAACCTGAACAGTCCACATATACAAAATCTTTGCTTGAAATTTTGAAAATTTTAAAAATCCCGTTATTCAGTGTTTACTACAGGATCTTCAGTTTTTAGCTTCAACTTCAAATGTCTGCAAAGCTCGTTTTGTTATTTTCATTCTTAGTACGTGTGCGAGTTTTTTTTTAAGCAATAATTATTACAGGTGCTATTTGTTTTATTCAAAAAATAGTAGGCTACTGGTTGTCGCCGTTTTAACAATACTATTGCCTTTATTATAAAAATTACGTATTATCGTTAAGGATAATCTCTAAATAAGGTAATTTTTATAATAAAGCCAAACAACCAGTAGCCTACTATTTTTTGATAAAACAATAGCACCTATAGTATTTGTTGCCTTCAAAAAAAAACACTTGCACACGTACTAAGAATTATAATAACAAATCGAGCTGTGCAGGCATTTGAAGTTGAAGGTAACACCTAAAGATCCTGAAAATTTCATATCGTTATGTCGCAGTCAACACGTTCATTTTATAGCCTAAAAAAAATTCAAGCTAAGATTTTGTACATAAAAAGTGGGCTATTCGGGCTATTCTTGGCTTTAGTTCTCCTATGATATATGCACTTAATTTGTGAGTAGCATTAGTCGCTTAAATTAAATAGACGAGACGCTGGAGTCAGTTAAAAACACAAAAATTGAGTAAAAAAAACACGTTTCTTCAGCACCGTGTCGTTAATGATAGGTATTCTGACAAGTGAAGCACACGAAGTGAAAACTCCCGATTTTCATAATTTTTGGTACTTAGTTAGAGAAAACGATAAGGGATGCGTATTTTTTTACTCATGCCCATAATCAAGTTTAATGGAGAAAACAGGGCTTAAAGTTTACTCTGCAAAATTAGTTTTTCCAAAATATCTCCAAAACCACTTATTATTATTACAACGATTTTTTAATTAATCAAAGGATAGAAAATGATATTTCATTTGAAAGTAGATTCGACATTATTTAAAGTGAGGGAGAAATTAAGATTTTGTGACAATATGTTTTCTTACAATTCAACCCCTAACTACCAACCCTTCATAAGCCTCAAAGGGTTAATAGTAAATATTGTAACTGTTGTCGATTATTACTGGCATTTGTGGTTCATTTCAGATATGTAACAAAAATAATATGTCAAAATTAAAAATGAGAATTTTTTCATAAAATACCTCCCCTATTTTTTATAAGGGTTAACCAAAGGGTAGCAAATTAAATATCATTTGAAAGTGCATTTAATATTATTGAGCATAAGTGGCAAATTAGCATTTTATAACAGTAAGTCACCCTCAATTATTGTAAATATCAAAAAATGCAAAAACAGGCGAGTTTTGCTACTTGTATATAAAATATCATTCTGATAGGATTAATAATAGGACTGAAAGGGGTGAAAAACTAAACAAAAAAATCCATATTATTGATTATAGCTCCAACCCCACGTCAGATATCGACTATCATTCATTTTTAAGGGGGTCCTCTGGTTTGACGTCCTGATATTTGAGCAATCTTTGGGATTTTTTTGTAAAGACCAATGAAGAGATAGAACTTTGAACTTTTTACCAGTTATTTATACATATTTCAAGAATATACAGTTGAATTTTTAGCTAAAAATATTCAGTAGAATTAAAGTTATAGTGGTCTGAAGACACCCGCCTCAAAAAAATGGACGCCCACTTCCTCCATGATATCAGCTGATAGGCTTATCCGAAACAAAAAAATCCAGCGGGGCTTTAATCTGTATACTTAAATTCATCGAGTGGACTACGATCAAAAAAAAATTTGAAAATTGGATGTTTGACAGACTTCGGAACAAAAAAGTTCGAATTTCATGTATTTTTTGTCAAGTTTTTGAAACAAAAAAAATAGAAATTTTCAAAATTTTGGGATGATAATAGTCCACTCGATGCGTCTATATGTACTGAGTAGACCCTATAAATTTGAAGTAAATCGGCCAAGCCGTTTTTGAGATATGATGGAGGAAAGTTTGAAAAACATGGTTTTGAGAAAAACGCGTTTAAAGTTTCAAGCGCTCTCCGCTCAACGCTCCGAACACCTGTCCCTTCAAAGTGCTGTATCTTTTTAATGGCTTCGAATATCGAAAAATCACTTTACTTCCACATTCTAGGCACATTAAAGAAACAATTTATGCAAAAAAAAACAAATTCGATTTTTTGAATCTGTTAAACCAGAGGACCCCTTAAATCTTTGAAAAATAATAAGTGGTTTTGGAGATATTTTGGAAAATCTCATTTTGCAGGGTGAATTTGAATCCCCATTTTCTCCCTTAAACTTGAGTAGGGGCACGACGCGTCCTTTAGAATCGTTTCCTTCACCTATCTACCAAAAATTGTGAAAATCGGGCGTTTCCACTTCGTGTACTTGTGAGCAAATTTTTATCTGTTACATGAAAACTATTACTTTCCCCTTCTTACCCCACCAAAATGTTGCCCCAAATGTACAGATATCTTAAATAGGAAAATTTATACAGGTAAAATTGATAAAGCTTAAAAATTACGTTTTTTTGAAGGACTTAATTCGAATAGACCGACACGTCCGCTTATAAAAATGTAATGTGCATAAATTTTGTTTTTTGGGATCCTCAAACTTTGCCAGTCAGACGGTTTCATATGGATTGACCCAAAAACGAATTGAATTTAGAATGAAGTCTTTCCGAGAAGAAACCGTAACATATCGCTGCCAGTAAAAATCAGTTTTGATCTTCAAAAATTTGGGAACACCTGAATAAAAGCTGAGTTTTTTTTTTACTTCAAAATAGTTGAAAAAAGCTACGCAAAAGGGCACCTGTATTTTGTTATTTCTCATTTGACACCAACTAACCCGATCTGTTGTATAATGATAAATACTAATCTCCGTTAAGCTCGATAATAAGGCAAGTCGTGGTGGACAAACGGACGTTAATAAGGGCACTTGTGTTACATAAACATTCAATGAACCACCTTTCGTACAAACACTAAATAATTGACCATCATTACACCAATTAATCCGTTCCACACCAGCTTCCTGGGATAATGTTAAAACACTTGAAGTCTCTTGTAGATTAGATAAATCATGAATTTTGATCCTATTAATTATCAATTCAATCAAATCGAATAAAATTAATTTAAAAAAAAACACAATTACGTATTATCACCACAAGTGGCAGCTTTACCAATTCGTTCACAAATTGCAATATCAGTTAATGTGTTTTTATGGTTTTTAATTTGGAATAATTCTTGTCCAACTTCACGTATATACGTGGAAATTGCTATAATATAACCACAACTGAAACCGATCAATATATAACCATCACCGAACCATTTGTGTGCCACAATTACACCGTAATGTTGTTGGAATGCTAATTCTATCGGATTTTCTGGATCTAATAAGTTGTACAAATACAACGTCTTTTTACCAACAATTGCGCTAACCTGTAGTATTGGAAAAAACCGCTATAAATTGGTTATTAATTATTATTAATAATAATACAGTATTTTCACCGCCTGCTCGTTCATCCATTTTCATCTCAGAAAATTGCACATCTGCCGGATCACCTCTTAAATTAACCATCTTTAAAGTATCACCTTCTAGATTACTAATCGATAAAGTTCGATCCTCTGAGCCTAAAGCTAGAAGATTCTCACTATTCCAAGCACCACAAATTATGCTTTTTGTATGTTTACCAATAATAGGAATTCGTCTGAAAATTCATAACTTATTAACAAACCAAAAATTCCAAATTACTTTGGATTACTTTGATGTATTGTGATTGTAAATGGAGACGTTGCCTTTAACAGTGCCCACAGCTAAAATGGGTTCTTTCTTCGCCCACACCAGACACGACATTGTATCTTTTAATCGTACATCAATTTGGATCTTTCTCGAACTGTTTGCATCCCATACGATCAATTGGGATGAATGGCAAATGATGCCGAGCAAATCACCATCTGAATCCCATGAGAAACCCGTACATAAACTAACAAAAATATTACTAATTTCGATATAACGATAATTTGGCGGTTATTATTACGTTGGTAAACGGATACGGTCCTGTACTTCACCGTAACGATTGAAAATATTCACCATACAATCAACACCGGTTGTTGCCAAATACATACCAGAACCATTCTGCCATGTCACAAAAATATCACCGGTACCATGGGGTTGTTCTAAACGGAACAACAACTGTAAACAAAACCGTGGTAGTTAATGGGAATTCTAAATGAATTATTGCCGGAATAGTGGAGTAATTAGAAATTATTTATTTTCTATTAGATAAATTACCTTTTCGCTGGCCATTATTGTAAAAAATCAATTATTTCGTTCAATTTTGACTGCAATACAAACATTGTTGTTATGGGATTTGCATGTGTTAAATCGCAGTAATACCAACTGTTACAAATCCCCTAATACCTACGCGAAAAAGCATTGAAAGTATACTGGTATAGTGACTTAAATTTTCTAAGTTGGTAGTATTGCTGCTATCGTCTATTTCTACAACGCACGTTTTATATCTATCTTCTTCTATTGTATCATATCGAACTAATTATCTCTCTCGAAATCTAGTTAGGTTATGTTATAAAAGACCGGTTCGATCTCAAATTTGTGTATAGTCGCCCGGATTGAATATCGATTTTACAACGGAACGCCTTAAATAAATTAAACACATTTTATTAAGCATTTATTACAATAATTTTAGACAGACGATTAGAATCCTATTAATTACGACTAGATATGACATAAATTGATAGAAAAATAGTTATCAGAATGATGGAATCAGTCACAGATTCTCCCGGAACAAAAACAAAAAAACAGGGGTCCAGTAGAAGATTTAGTGCCATTTTTTTTTTGATAAATCGTTGATTTAACTTAATTCAGGGAATACCGCCTCCATTACACATCCAAAGATTTCCTGTTTGTTTAAAAACAAATAATCAATGAATTAATTGTAAATTAAATGCAGCTTACGTATAGTAATTGTTTGTTCATGTTTTTCTCCTGTAAAGCATCAAACACTTTCTTAGCACCATTTTTGGCAGTTGTTGTACCAACTAAAGTGGTCAACAGTTCCGGTACATTATTAATAAATAAGTCTTGTGCTTGTTTCATAGTATCTAAACGTTCCTGTTTTGTACGTTGTAATGGTACCGGTGCTAAAGTACCACCGGGCCAATAATTCTTTAAAATCAACGTAATATAGTAGTGTAGCATTTGTTCAGAGAACCACCAATGTATTGTTTCGTAGATTTGTCGATTGATATTACGTCCGTACGTGACTTGAACGAAACCAATTAATGTTTTACGTAAATATTTAAATACACCACGCATATCGAATAATTCACTTAATAAACCATATAATGGTTCAGCTATTGTATCTTTATCATGATAATGATAATAATATTGATTACCATTTAAACGTGACGAATCGATTGTATCAATACTACTGGTGGTGTCTTGTGTTAAATCATCATCTTCGCTACTTTTTAAGATAGTTGGTAAACTATCACGACTCTGTTCGTTACTTGTATTATTACTGTTCGTTTTGAATAATGTCGAAAATGAGAAACGTGTCTTTTTCGGTATTGTCGGTGATATTGATGTGTGCTTTAAATGATCCGAACTGGGACATAGAAACGAATAAATCGCTTCGCATTGATTCAATTTCTCATCAATTAATATAAAATCTAAATACTTTTGTATTTGTTGTTTGGCCTTCTCTAATTGTGTACGTTGATTATTTGGACCGAATAAGAATTTATTGAATAGATTCATTGATGGTAATTCTAGATTTTTCATTTCAATTGTTAATTGTTTTAATTTACGATGTAATTCTTGGAATTGTTGTAAATTCCGACAAACAACCCAACCAGTACTTATATTATCATCTGTACTATTATTATCATTATCTGTATCATTCTCATAGATATGTACGACAATTACAAATTGTGGTGGTTCTTTTTCATCGATAATATCAGCTGATTGGACGATTGCTCGCCATTTACCTAAATTCTCACCCCAGATTTCTGTACGATTCAAATGGGCCTCTAATCGACGACGTTCACCCTGTAACCATTCAACTTCTTTCTCTAATTTACTGAGAACTTTCGATTCGGGCTTCAATGATGACCGGAGAGCTTGTAGCGCCTAGTAAAAAATTATCAAAAAATCATCAATTTTGGGCAAATTTTGCTAACAATTAAAGTACACATTTTTTATACATAGATAGAGGAAATGATTTTAAGGGATGCGTATTTTTTCATTCGTACCCATACTCAAATAAGGGATAAAATAGGGGTTGAAGATCACCCTGCAAAATTAGTTTTTTCCAAAATATCTCCAAAACCGCTTATTATTTTTCAACGATTTTTTAATTAATCAAAGGGTAGAAAATTATATTTCATTTGAAAGTAGGTTCGATATTATTTAAAGTAAGGGAGAAATTAAGATTTTGTGATAATATGTATTCATACAATTCAACCCCAAACTTTCATCCCTTCATAAGCCGTCAAAGGGTTAATAGAAAACATTGTAACTGTTGTCAATTATTACTGGCATTTGTGGTTTATTTTAGATGTGTAACAAAAATAATATGTCAAAATTATAAATGAGAATTTTTTCATATAATACCTCCCCTATTTTTTCATAAAGGTTAATCAAAGGGTAGCAAATTATATATCATTTGAAAGTACATTTAATATTATTGAATACAAGTGGCAAATTAACATTTTGTGACAGTAAGTCTTCTTATAATTCAACCCCAAATTTACAACCCTTCATAAGCATTACACCCTCAATTATTGGAAATATAAAAAAATACAAAAATAGTTTTTTATTTTTCAATTTACTACTTGTATACAAAATTCTGATAGGGTAAATTATAGAGCGGAAAAGGGGTGAAAAAAATGCATATATTTATGATTATAGTGCCAACCCCAAGTGAAACAACTAAAATAGCTTTTCACCATTTGATAACCTCTGAAAGCAGTCATCATTCACTTTTTAAATCGTTGAAAAATAATGAGCCGTTTTGGAGATATTTTGGAAAAACTAATTTTGCAGGGTGAACTTCAACCCCCATTTTCTCCCTTAAACTTGAGTATGGGCACGAATTAAGAAATATGCATCCCTTAGAAACGTCTCCCCCTATTTATGCACCAAAAATCATGAAAATCCGGAGTTTCCACTTCGTGTACTTTACTCGTAAGCATATGAATGAATCACTTCAGAGCGCAAAATTGTTTCCACATCATATAGTTTAGGCATTTTAGTGAATTTCTCTTCAAGGGCACCGAAAATTATCATCCAGGGCTCGTTCGATTTGGAATGATCTCTAGAAACTTTTTGGAAAATTTGAAAGTGCGCCGGAAAAAATTGCAAAAGTTATAAACAACTAGCGGACCGGGCGAACTTCGCCTCGCCTCAAAATTGTGATAAAAAAAGAGGCCCGATAAATAAAAAACTAAGCGAAATAAAAAATTAAGTTTTTTCACATTTTTCCGCAATTTTCCGTGCTTTACGCAAAATATTTTCTATTTTTTCATTTGGAAAGGCATTAAGGAATAATTGCACACAAAATTTCATACAAAAAATCAATTTTCGATTTTTCCAATTTTCCGACTTTTGCGGAGAGATTTTCCAATTTTCCGCATTTCGCATTTTCCGCAATTTTCCATGATTTACACTAAGAACTTTCTATTTTTTGATTTGGAAAGCCATTAAGGAATAATTTCACACAAAATTTCATACAAAAACTCGATTTTCGATTTTTCCAATTTTCCGGAGGGATTTTCCAAAATTTTCTTCCGTAAAAACCTTCTCCTCGAAAATACGAACAACTGACAAAAAATTTTACAGAAATCGGCCCAGCCGTTCTCATTTTATGAATTACTATACATTTTTTACACCAAAAAATGGGGGCTGGTTTTGTGCTAATATCTCGGAAACTGTTAAAGATATTCGAAATTTGAGAAAAGATCCTTAAAGAGGAGGAAATTTACTTAAAAACCCTGATAATTGTTAGGCTAAAAACCTCAATTTTTTTTCACTTTTTGGAGCTATTCTTGAAAGGTATTAGAAAAGATCCGCGTTGGAAAAATTTAAAAAAATTCTTTTTCCAATTTGTTATTAACAATCTAATAGATCAAAATTGTTGACTAACAAATGCGTTTTTAAGCAATAAAAAAATTTTTTTAAGAAACGTTTTTGTTCTTAAAAATCATAATCTTTATTGCTGATTAAAATCCAAACAAAAAAAAACTCAATTATCTTATAAACAATGTATTTGTTTATAACAATTATTTAAATAATTAGAGTAAAAATTATAAAAAATCATTTTTATGTAACTTTAAATAGTAAGAATACGAACAAATTGGAATATAAAAAAAAATATTGCTTAAAAACGCATTTGTTTCTTAACAATTTTAATCTCTTTGATTGTTAATAACAAAGTGGAAAATCATTTTTTTTTAATTTTTCCAACGGGGATATTTTCTAATGCCTTTCAAAAATAGCTCCAAGAAGTGAAAAAAATTTGGGGTTTTTAATTTAATAATCAGGGTTTTTATGTAAATTTTAAACTTTTAAAAATTAATTAATTTAAAGCATATCTAATAAAATAATTATACAAAAAATTTTTTTTCGATGGATTGTCGTTTATTCAAGTGTCTAAAAGGCATGTGAATTTTTTTATTTCTTAATATTGATATTTAATGGGTTAAAATTATTTTTATTGTTCAAGAGCCCGTGTTCGTCAGCGCGCGCGTCACCCGTTTTAACGCTATTTTCGCCTCCAAATTTAAATTATAAATATTAGTGCTAGAGTTCCAGGAGGAAAGAGTTTTGTTAGGAAATTTCCTCCTCTTTGAGGATCTTTTTTCAAATATCGAATATCTTTAATATTTTCCGAGATATTTGCAAAAAAACAAACCTCCATTTTTTTATTTTTTTTTTTACTAAATTGTTTATAACTTTATAGGGTAGACTAATTATTTAAGAGCAGTTTATTATGACGTGAAATCTTTTATCTAAGGCACAAAATCGAATGTGACCCTGAATCACTAGTTATATCAGAAATCTTAGAACTATTCGATCTTGAGAAATATTTTCCAATGCACCAATACGACTGATTTCATTATTAAGGGGGTCCTCTGGTTTGACGTCCTGATTTTTGAGCAATCTTTGGGATTTTTTTGTAAAGACCAATGAAGAGATAGAACTTTGAACTTTTTACCAGTTATTTATACATATTTCAAGAATATACAGTTGAATTTTTAGCTAAAAATATTCAGTAGAATTAAAGTTATAGTGGTCTGAAGACACCCGCCTCAAAAAAATGGACGCCCACTTCCTCCATGATATCAGCTGATAGACTTATCCGAAACAAAAAAATCCAGCGGGGCTTTAATCTGTATACTTAAATTCATCGAGTGGACTACGATCAAAAAAAATTTTTGAAAATTGGATGTTTGACAGACTTCGGAACAAAAAAGTTCGAATTTCATGTATTTTTTGTCAAGTTTTTGAAACAAAAAAAAATAGAAATTTTCAAAATTTTGGGATGATAATAGTCCACTCGATGCGTCTATATGTACTGAGTAGACCCTATAAATTTGAAGTAAATCGGCCAAGCCGTTTTTGAGATATGATGGAGGAAAGTTTGAAAAACATGGTTTTGAGAAAAACGCTCCGAACACCTGTCCCTTCTAACTGCTGTATCTTTTTAATGGCTTCGAATATCGAAAAATCACTGTACTTCCACATTCTAGGCACATTAAGGAAACAATTTATGCAAAAAAAAAACAAATTCGATTTTTTGAATCTGTTAAACCAGAGGATCCCCTTAAGCGTAACTTAAATGCTTATACGCACACACTTACTTGCATTTTATTATTTAAACGCTCCTCTAATTGATCCAATTTCTGTTTAGCATAATTCGAATGATCTTCAACATTCAATGTTGTTGAATTATTATCAATACTATGTTGTGATTCATTCGATAATTGTCGTTCATCAAATGAATGTCCATCAATTTCTGTTGTTATCAAATCATCATCCTTCTCCATTGCTGTGATCATCTCTTTATAATAATCACTAATTAAAAATGGTTGATAATATTTATCTTCTAAAATATGTACAACTTGTTGTTGTACCTCATAGAATACTTCTGGTCCTTTATCACCTAATAGAAATGCCTCCATACGTTTACGTGTATTTTTATCGATTTTTATTTCCGAATTTGTATTCCTTATAAATGTATAGAAAATTTCAGCACCTAATTGATGCCAATTTTTACGTGCCGATGTACGTAATTCTTCACAAGCTATCCAATAACCTACCAAATCTTGACTGGCTAATGTTTCCAAAAATTGCGATAGATACTTACGACCGATAACATGATCTAAAATCGATGAAATCGGTAATGTCTAAAATTCATTTATTTTCATTATTAATCATGTATAAATTTTAAATTACGAAAAATTTACTTTTTTATAATCATCATTGAATTGATAGCCCAATTCCCATCCTAAACTTGTTAAACGTTTCTCACACTCCTTTTTCGCTATTGTCAATTGATTGATATATTTACGTAATTTCTTTGCCGCATTTATATCAGATTTATTAATACCGGACGATTGTAACGAAATCTTCTCATTATCTAAATCAACACCTTTCGAACGATGCAAATTTTGTAACGTTGTGGCTTGCATTAATTTCGTTACTAAATTATAACGTATCGATTTCAATGCTTCAATATCATCGGTTTTTATGATGATTTTGATGATATCCTCGAAACTTTTCGCATATTCGAACGCCTTCACATGCACATTAGCCGCCAATTTTTGTGTTTCAATATAATAGACAACGTTACGATTGAAAAAGTCCGGATCTGTTACATTATCAATAAACGGTTTAAATACTAGAATAAAAATCATAAACGTAGATCGTAGCATTGAGTTTTTTATTCCGAACAATATTTCCCGGGTTTATTAGCCGTGATCTTATGATAAATCCGACAAGAACACGGCTAAATACCGGAAGGAATTGTTCGACTTTTTGATGCTTACTTTTACACGTTAGAATCTCTCTTAAGAAGTATTTGGAAGGCGACAACGAATAGCTACGTGGTAATAGAAACATGATGAAAATCTCGCTAACGGATCGTATAAATTTCAATTCTTTATCGGATGACATGACGTGCGGTGATAATGCGAATATCGGCGGATGGTCCGTATCAATTACCATTAATTTAGCCTCACGGATCTTCTCAAAATGTACAGTTATCTTGGAGACAATATCACAAGCTATCAATTTAACATAATCGATACGTTGGAAACGTTCATGTAATAATTCGATAGCACCCCAAAGATCTTCACTGCAACAATTCCGAAATTCAGTTAATTTCTAATTATCACAAATCGGTGGGTAATTTACCGGATATTGTCGCCTAAATTGTCGGCTTTGTACGCGTATTCTTTTAAATAAATTAGAATATAATCGCGTACAATAAAATCGAGTAATTGTTGTAATAAACTATCAACAGTACGTCCAAATATTGTTGGTAGATTGTTTTGATTGTGTTTCACAGTTGGTTGACGAGGATCATAATTGCGCTACAATTAGAAAATTATTATTAATAAATTCCAATAAAATTTTGCTGGCTTACCATTAAATTGATACGGAAATTTTCCGTTTCTTTCAAGATATGTTCAGCACCAATTGTTGCAACATGTCTCGATGATAATTTAATATGTATCCACAAAACAATTATAAAACTAATTACGATTATAATTAATGTTAATAATAGAAATAATACGAATGTTAAACATTGTGGATAAATTAATGTAAAACCGGTAATTAAACTGATAAAAGCTGGTATATAAATTTCGAACGACATTATTGAGTTTTGGTATTGTTTTTGTACTAATTTTATGGTGGAAAATTGATAAAAATCAATCTACATCTTGATAAAATTGTTTATTTTTTTCTGTTGTTTGTAATTATTGATTGATTTCTAATAATTCAATGTCAAATTTGACAGATTTATCTGACAGAAAATTTTGACAGTTGACATGCAGCGTTGCCAGATCGATTATGTGAACTGTAGGTATACTTGGTACATTATTGTAATATA
Source organism: Epicauta chinensis (assembly GCA_021725515.1). Lineage (NCBI taxonomy): Eukaryota > Metazoa > Arthropoda > Insecta > Coleoptera > Meloidae > Epicauta > Epicauta chinensis. Next base: position 192,505 of record JAEDXX010000068.1, read on the forward strand.
AAATTTCACCAGACAAGATGTCAAAATTCAATGCAACTCTATGGTTAGAAAGTCTCTAATCCGCTGTAGGAAAAGTAGTAATGAAACGGTAAAATTTAAACTTGTACTTCAATCAAACGATCATATTTAACTATCTTTAAAACCCATTGTTAAAATTTTGAAAGAAATAAAACAGGCAATAAAATCACCTCAATTATGTAGTGATCTAGAGACTTTCTAACCATAGAGTTGCATGAATTTTGACATCTTGTCTGGCGAAGTATAGAGTTCGTCTCATGAGAAGTCTTAAATTTTCGGAAGAAGATTAACCCTCTTCTTTTTCTCTCTCTTATTCTTCTTTACTCATCTTTAATGCAATTATCTGCGGATTCTAACGTTTATTTAACTGTGAATTTCGATAACATTTGGACTTACAAATATCTCTGTCTTGTTCACGACAATCTCGCGTCTTTTCTCTCGAACTGTCTAGATTTGTCTTCTCCGTGGTATTTCAAAATGAGGCAGTAAGTTGAATCCGTAACATTTGATATTTATTGAATAAATAGTGTATTTAGTATAGATTATGGGCCATTGCGTGGAGGCTAATACAAATCGAGATCAACCCTTTGGAGCGAATTTAGCTTCTCGGAGTTATTTAGACCCACAGAGTATTTTTTCGAAACATAACCGATAATCGAAATCTTCGATTAGTCGTGAAGCAGAACAGAAATAAAAGTCTTAAGTCACAGACTTTCCAGACAATTAGAAAATTCGGAAAATTCAGCCGAAGTGGCTAGTTGCTTTGCTCTTCAGATTATGCAAGTTTAGTGGTCTCGACCCTTGAGGAGTTGCACTGTTTTTCCCTAAACTTGAACATAAATCTATTACGATATATACAGTGATTTTTCTCCAAATAAGGTTTGGGACATTTTAGCGACTTTTTGGCGATATCAATGTTTCTCGACACCTTATTCGCATTTATAGGAAATGCCTCTTCATAAGTTTCGTGTATACCCGTGTATAGTGAATAGTTCTTTTACCCCCTGGCACTCTTAATATATTACGAGTGCCAGGGGGTTAAAATTTCATCTCAATTTCGAAGAATATTATTTAATAGATAGCGGGGCCGGAATACGTATTCAAACCTTAGACTCAAATTTTTCAACGGGCAACTATTTTTGAGTAATTTTCAAGGAGCGCGGGGCCGGCTTCCAGCGAACGCGCTGAACTTGCCTTGCGTCGGCCTCGGGCGCAATTTTGCCTCAGTCGAGCTCTGTAATTACCCAAATAGTAACAAAAGTCTGTTTTCTAAATAGGTTCGACCCCCAGGCCACAATAATGCGGAATATTATACTCTGCTAAGTGATAATTTACCGAAAATGGCACCACAACATCTCTTACAAAAATCTCTCAGCTTCAAAATCATCTCTCGTCTTTCTCTCTCACCTCCAATACTAACATCCACAAGCCACGCCCACAGACGTACAAACTTACATGAAACGTCTCATAACAGATTAGTAAAAGCGATAGTTTGTTGCTTTTCTCGAGAAATTAGTCAACTAATTGGAGTACCAAAGAAGATGCGCCTTGGACCGGCGATGTTTGTACACATTCGCCCAGAAAAGGTGCATTTTGTCAAATTTTTGTTCGGCAAAACTTTTGTCTATAAAACAAACGATATTTAAAGAAAATCGATTGAAAAGCCAAAAAACATAATTTTGGCCCACACCCTCAGTCAGTAGCAACTATCATACCTAAAAACTAGTTTTTACTACCTCTTATCTTTTTGGTAGGAATTTAGAATAGGCCCACTGTTGGTCCAAGCTTATGCCAAGACATATCACACTTGAGCCGAGCCTGGTAGCCAGCTTAGGGCAAAGTCTGGCTTAACTTTGAAATGATACGCACGAGCCAGGCCTAACAACCAGTCTAGGGGCAAGCTTACGATTTTAGTTTTTGTGAAAATTTCTATGTTTACTTATCTTGGTTGTGCTTTGACATTGAAACTTAACCAAACTTGTACCCCAAGGCAATTTCCTACCTGGATGTCTGTCGACCAGGAATTAAGATATCGGAAGTTACTTGAAACGATCTCTATCTAGCAATATTAATATAATTAGAGTATCTTTTAGGATAGCTTTTTCTTGTAGTCATTTATCGATAAATCATTTTATTGGAGTTATTAGGCTACTTTCCGGTATCCGGCCGATTAGACCGGATACTCGGTAGTTACAACTGTTCGTTTCATCTCTAATTACCACCAGTAATGAAAAGGACCAAAAATTTATTGAGCTTCTCTGATTTTGCATAAGCATCAAACTCTAAATCCAGATTTTTGTTAAACGATCAATTTTCACTGCAATTAGGTCGATCTTCTACACACAGGGAGCGTCATGAGCACTCGGAAAGCTCACAATTAAACACTGCTTAAAGGCTGTACTTTCTAAGCACTCTGTAGATGAGAGAGACAAAAGAAGGAAGCGTGCTAATTTGTCCTGCAACTCCTGGAAATTTGTCATGAAACGTTTTATACAATATAAGAAAGAGTATCGTTTTCGGATAACCAGTTGTATGTTTAGCGATTCAGGAAAACGCTTTCTAGTTTGGGGAATTCCGGTTGTCTTTGTAAGCTTCCATTTTGTCTCCTTAACAGTATAATGCATAAGCTGATAGGCCAAGATTTACTATTTTGGAAAACCCCTTACCTATTTAAAGCCGGTAAGTGTTTAAATTGGATTATACGCTCGCCATTTTCGAAATTTACCCATTATTAAGAAGCAATTCTACAAATACCCAGTATTTTAATAAAAATAATAAAGCGTTAAGTTCAACAAATGTAATTATTTATGTATTCTGAACCACTTTAGCGATATTGTTATTGATACGATGACAAATTTATTGCAAGGACGATTTATATGGAAATAGTGTCGTAATGTGGGTGCCCTGACAATTTCTAATGATTTAAATAACAATGGTAACAGTATATTCAACAAATTCATTATAATAAAAGACAGAAGAAAACAAAAAAAAAACACACTAAGGAAATGCGGTAATCGTTTATTTGATTTGAATACAAAGAGAAACTAATGAAACAATGACTAGAAATTTGCAATAGTTGATGAAATTTTGGCAAAATTTATAATTCACCATCATCAAAATCGAAATGATCAAACAATCCTTGATTTCTATTAATCGGATAATAATGAGACTGGAAATAAATACTACAATAATTTCTATAATAATCCAGATAAAAGACAGTACTTACAACAATTTGAAAAGGTTCCTGTAAGAGTTTTTGTAGATTGTAGATATAATCGATGGCATATTGTAGTGTTTTCACTTTACTAACCCGTTTACCGCGCGTATTCTCAATAGGTACAGCTTTTCTTAAACGTGCAAAAGCACAATTAACAGCCTGCACTCTTCGGCGTTCTCTTGCATTTCTTCTAGCCACAACTTGAGCCGGTTTATCTTTATGTGGCACGTGTTTATATCCACGATTATTCTTTTTATTACTCTTTTGTATTACACCACCATTATCTTCATTATTATCATTACCATTGTTGGCACAAGTAATTTGAGTCGTTATATTATAAAAATCGTCCTGTTGCTGCTGTTGATGTTGTTGTGGTTGTTCTTCATCTTCATCATTCGTATCTACTGTCCAATAATCTTTTTGTGTCCAAATTGTTGAATACATGCAAGATGATATCGTGGGTGTTGTATTACCCATTGACATATCTTCTCATCTTTTTTCTGCTCTATTTCTCTTCAAATTGTTAACAATTTTTTCTTTCGATTTTGCTAGTTTCGCGTGTCTTACTTAAACTTGAACAATTCAAAAACTAAACTAGTATTGGTTAGAGAATGTAACCCTTGACGCGTGCCCTCCACACAAAATTAGTGTTCAAATAAACTGAAGATTATATCATTTAGTCTACTATCAATTTCATTAGATAGTTTCGCCCGCATACACCTGGTTTAGGGCGGAGTCATCAATACGATCATTTTTTTTGTTATTATTTTAAAGGTTTCAGCTGCTTATAGTTGAACAAAACCACAACAACAAGAGGCCCTTTTAAAAACCTTAACCTTCCTCAATAGTTTTAAATTAATCACAAATTGTCAGATTGTATTAGGAGTATCCTTTTCTTTGATGATCGTATACAGTATCTGTTCTTCTCTAAGGCAGCTGAAATGGCCAACGTTGACCACAATATGTGTGTTTTTTTAACACCTGGACAGTTATTATGCAATTTAAATTATTAGTTGTAGAAGAACAAAGCAGATGATTTGTTTTAACATTGCGTGAATTCCAGATTGCTTATAATTTACTGGATTCTACTTTACTAGTTGTCTAGACAATTACATGACGATTATATCCATTTAGTCCCCCGTAATTTATTTAACAAGAAAGAATTGGTTTGAAAACGTGTCGATTGTTGGGCGTCAAATCAATAATTATTTCGATGTCCAGCCAAAATCGATTGAAGGGCCTGCTTTTGAGGACGGATTGTCAACAACTTTAACGCTTAAAAGTATCACAAAAAGCTGCATATTTGTAGTGATTTTAGTGTTCAGGTGAGAGCATAGGGCATCTTCTAAATTATTCCTTTTAATGTCAACGAAGCATGCAAAATACTTCTTCAAATTTCAGCAGAAACAAAAAAGCTCGGTTGTGGCCGAATCTATTGTGGGCACATCTTATCACATTGTCTTTAATCTTCTAAATCAATTCTTCAACAATAAAGTCGTTGAACCTAAACTGAAATTTGTCTGGATACAGTCTACATTCTAATAATAGCGTTGCCCAAAAGAGACACACGTACCGTTGGATTCGTCAAAATAAATGCCTATTTTGTAATCAATTAACGTCTTTATTGTCGAGTTTCTCGTTATAATTTGGATTGGTGTTGTGTTATGTGTACTTGAAAGGAAGTACACGAAAATTTCAATTATACTTTATGAATGATGAACAATCGAGGAACAAATCCAGGAATTATTACAACGGTGTTGTCATTGTTAATTATTTAACATGCAAGTGAACATCAATTGAATAAAAATTATTTGTTGATTTTCAGTACTACGGTTTCGGCTAAATTTTCAGTCGAAAATTATCTAGAAAAATCGATTATTTTTAAGGACCAGTGGGCAAAATCGTTCGTTTTACAGACTCGATCTTTTGGGTCTTCTTCATGGACCAATAACTACTGCTTCATATCATTATTGTGTCTTCTCCTTAAGGAGGTTGTCGGTTTCTACTTTTATTCGCGATGTCTCTAAATAGTTGTACTTTTTTCCTACTTTTCCTTGTATAATTAACTGGGATAGGTGGTCCCGTTATCAGGACGGGCGCAAGGCAGGTTCAGCACGTTCGCCGCAATCCGGTCCCGCGTTTAAGGAGGCCCCGCGCTCTACGAGAATTACCTAAAAATAGTTGTTCGTTCAAAATTTTCAGTGAAAGATTGGAATATTCAAGCCCCACAAAACTATTTCCTTTTCTTTACCAAAATTCTTCGATATAACAACATTTCGAAAGCTTCAATAAGTGTTGTTTTCTAAAAGTGGCTGCTTCGATGCCGTATAGCAACGCTAAAAGAACATAGCATCATCGAATTCGTATTTTGATAGCATTGGTCCAGGTCTCTATCAAGGAAAAGTTGTTTCATCTTTATGAAAACTGCTCGAGCATTCTCTATTCTAGTTCGAATCTCTGTCGTTCAACCATGTGCCAAAGTATCTGCATTTTTGCATTCTCTCAATGATAACATTTTGCACCATTACCGTTGGTATAATTGTTTGCATTTTTGTTGTGTGCATTGTGCCAAACAGCTCCTTTATTATTTTGATGTTATCATTTTTAATGGGCTTCAATAATTCACTAGTCACGTAGCTCTTCCGTTCTTAGAAGATTTTAGGGTTTGTTCTTCTTTTGTGATTTCTGGCCCGTTATAAGTGTTCGCTGTCGTGTTCTCCTTATGTCGTTTGTCTTCAAAGTGTAATCGAATGTAATCTTTGCATGTCTTTATTTTTCCTCTAATATCTGTAATAAGCTTGCCGGCAGCATCTATCATGATAGAGTGGCGAATGCTCTTACACCGATCAGAGTCGTGGAGATTTTCTCTATTTCCTTACACTTCGAATTTTTTGCCTTTCGTACACTAACTGCACAGTCCCAAAACACAATATGATACCAGAATGGATCGACTTATATATCACCAAACTGATAAGAATGCACGTGTGACATTTTTAATCTTATAAGTAATGGGCGGATATCAGCTCCAAGATGGAGCAAGGCAAATTCTAGTCTCCTGACAAATTCATATAGAGCGTATTGGCCACAGCCGTTGTACATGCATAGTAGACTGTATCAGAAAAAACGACTATTTTGTTTTTTCAAAAGGCACCCTGAAAATATTGTTCAGGATGTCGGAAAAATGAGCCTATGAAAATATCAGCTCTTAATTTTAATATTAACAGGTGCCTCATCGCACTTTGGAATTTTATAGCTCACGTTGGGAACAATATTTCGAAATGACTAAAATACATTCTTATAGAAAATTTAACGCTCTACAAAAAGGGTCTCTTACAATTTTTTGATATATTTAGTCCTTCAAAAGTTATTCAAGGTTAAAGTTGGATTAACAGTAAATTTTTACATTTTTCCAGTTCTTTGACAGAACCATCAACTTTATGGAAACATTTTATAGAACATTTTTTGTAGAGAATTTTATTCTCTACAACTTATCTTTATAAAAGTTTTTGATATTCTTCACAGGTCGAAAGTTATTTCACTCACAGGATTGAATAGTTATCAATGCGAAAATATTACTAGAAATTACTAGAATAAAAAAAACAGTTCATTGCAAATTACTTACGATCTGTAAAGAATATCATAAACTTTTATAGAAATAAGTTATAGAGAATAAAGTGCTCTACAGAAGTGTTTTATAAAATTTTCCCATAAAGTTGATGGTTACGTCCAAAAATTGGAAAAATTTAAAAATTTACCATTAATCCAACTTTAGCCTTGAATAACTTTTGAAGGACTAAATATATCAAAAAATTGTAAGAGACCTTTTTTATAGAGCGTTAAATTTTGTATAAGAGCGAAGTTCAGTCATTTCGAAATATTGTTGCCAACGTGAGTTATAAAATTCCAAAGTGCAAGAGAATCTTCTTCCCATGTTAATCAAATGGAAAATGGAAAATCAGGATGAGGCACCTGTTAATATTAAAATTAAGAGCTGATACTTTCACAGCTTATTTTTTCGACATCCTGAGCAATATATTCAGGGTGCTTTTTGGAAAAAAAATAGTCGTTTTTTCTGATACAGTCTAATGCAGAGGTTCCCAATCTTTTCCGGTTTGCGGCTCCCTAAATAATCAGATTTTTTCCGAGGCGGCCTCAATACATCAGATTTCTTCTAAATTTTTGACTTTCTTGAAAAATTGGAAAACTTTCCTTTTTTAAAATCACTGGTCTAATGCATAGTCTTGTGAAATGTTTTTCTTTACAGATAGAGTCCGTACGTAGAGAAGCAGTGGACCAATTGAATTACTACCATGACGTCGTGACGTTACGGCGAAAAAACAGGTGCCTAGTTGTAACCAATGTCTATGAAATTCTGGTCGCTCTCTCTCATTTTTGATTTGTTCTATGTGTCTTTTCTTATAAATTTATGTAAATACATGCATTAAAAAGTAACTACGCCAATGGTGCATTTCGAGTGTTGTAAATCTTACCAAATGACCTTCAATCCGCCCTTTACTTATAAGTCGCAAATGTTCAGTTTATTTTATAAAACAATAATAGAAATATATCAATAAATGAATCAGCAATTTCATCACAATTTTTGAGAACAGGATTTTTGTTGCGATTGAATCGAACTCACTATCGAGTCGTTCCAGATCCAATTATACGTTCCGTAGAAAACCAAAAAAGATGCCTTTTTGGCAAGATCAAGTGAAAACATGAAAACTGCTACCACCTTACATAGTTTATAATCGCCTATTATTTGCCAAATTTGCCCAGATCGAACTCCAATAAAGCACTTCTTCACCTGGCAACGATTACATAATGACGAAACAATAGATTCGGTAGCAAAAGATGGCGCGGAAATAGTGATAGATTGCCTTCTGGTAAATTTTCCATAAATCTTGTGGTTGGAAATAACAGAATTTTGTGGAATTTCGAAAATGACACATTTCACCCGAACTCTTAAATATCCAATTAATTTACATGTCACAAAACATAGAACTGTTATTATTAGTATGTTTAGTGTTTCCGTTAATTGATCAGTATTGATTATTAACGTACATTGCTTTGTTTCAATAACCACCTAGAACAGGATGTAAACATTCCTACGTGTATGTTTATGGACTGCGAATTGAACATATGTACATACTCACTATACATATGTATGTGTGTATTAAACAATCAAAAAATAAAACAACGAATAAGAATAAAGAAAAACACGTTTCCAACATGTTGAATATAATACTTATATATGTATGTATATAATGTAAACAAAACAACTGTAATAACGATTATATGCACGTCCTTGCGACTTGCCAACCGATGTCCTTTACTACGTGAAAATATCTACAAAAAGGCACTAACAATACACAAACCAAGCCCATTTCATGTCATACTCAATCGACGTGATCATCTAGACGCGAATATTAAATTATCTTTATTTTGTTAACGAAATTTTAACGAACTGATGTTTATAAAAATCGTCAGTTTATTGACTCTATTTTATTTATTGAAAAACGCAGAAAGTTTGCCTTTAAAATCCGAATTAATATTAATCATTTCTGTTGTTTGTTTGCTAAATTGAGGTGCTAAACACAGTAGGATTTTTTATAATCTTGAACTTAGACACATATTTACAGAAACACCAAACTAGCTGGAATGTATACTTTTAAAATTTTGGACGCGTTTTTCTCAAAACTCTGTTCTCAAAGTCGATGAGCACGATTTCTTGGAAACGGCTCAACCGATCAGTCTCTAATTTGCACACGAACTCAACCAAATTTATGATTCACAGATAATAAATTTATGTTAAAAATTGAAATACTGGCTTTGGAAGTGCGCTATTTAAACATTTTGGTCAAATTCCAGTTAGCACCTTATATTGACGAATTATTTTCAATTTTTTTGGTCTGTTTTGGCAATGCTCCCGGAAATCGATTGTAGCCACATCAAAATCAGTCAGTTTTGCTAATCACAAAAAAAATCAAAACACAACTGATTGATAAACCAAAATGTCTTAAAAAAAGACGACTTTTTTGGCTTCCTGACTGCGTATAACCCCTTAACCCTTCGTCGATGCCACGACATGAATAAATCGTTATTTATGTTTATTTCATTAAACGCTACTTGAATAATAAATAAAATATTGAAGTCCGGATTATACGGTATTCCCACACATCTACTTCTGGGAATTTACAATAATAATAATAATAATAATAATAGTAATAATAATAAAGAAATCCACATAGACCAATTCATCGAAGATATATCGGATAACTATCAATCGTATATGATTACTGTTAGAATACAAACTTGATTTCCGTTCAATGATTTCAAAAAAAAATAACTTCACAAATTACGTAAAAACTATAATAAGAAATTATTTACTAATTATTATGATGGAATCTTTTACGGATTTCCTTTTAAATCAGATCGATATTAATTTAAACCAATTAAAAGTCTTCATAAATATGGTCAAAAGAGAAATGAATTTGTTGGGCAACTTTGATTAGTCAAGAACGCAAAAAAAAACCACCACGATTCGTAGATTTGTGGGTTACGATGTTTAGTGTACAAAATTCTTTAGAACTTATTAAATTTGTTAATGTTCCAGGTAGGTATTTCAAATAAGTCATTTATAGCGAAAATTACGTCAAGCTCTTTGTGGTTGATTTTGGTTTAATTGATTTAAGAATAAAAAATAGCAATCAAAAATGTATTGCTAAATAATTACAACACACAAGAGAGAGAGAGAGAGAGAGAGAGAGAGTGCCGGCCCGAGCTTTACTAGCGCTCCAGGCAGCTTTATTTTCAGCGCCCCTGTCCGGAAATTAATAATAATCAAGTACACTACTTTTATGTATTTTGGAACCCAATCCTTCGACATTTTCGTTAATTACTTTTCTACTTATTTCAAAAATAATCCATCATTAATTAATAAATTTTCAAACTAAACTTAATTTCATTCAAAATAGTTTTTTTTTTGATAACAGGGAAGAAGCAGTGATCGTTTGTGTTCAAGGAAAAGCTCACGGTTCGTTTCTAGTTGCTAATTGTAACAAAAATAGACAGGAAACTGTCCGTATTGTAAAAAAATCTGAAGTCATTCCATTTGGACACTTACACTAACACTAGCACTAGCCATAACTCATTAATTAACAAAAGCATTACAATTTTTCAACTGGAACACAACTGAAGACATATCGATCAAATCTAAAAGGGGTGTTTTGTAAATGAGAATACGGCTACCTAAATAAAGGGAACAATACAGTTGAAGGGACTGGGGCTAAGGAGACAATTGCAATCTTCCAAAGATCTTGATTGGTGGTTTTGGTTAATTCCAGATCCTAGGAAAAATGCAGTTGTAGGGTTGCCAATTTTTGTTTTTTTCAAAAAACACAAACTAATTGTCGTTGTCCTTAAATCTTGACTGAGAGAATCTTATAAAAACTGAGCCTCTTTTACGATCTCTGTAGTCTGAAAACCTGACATAGAATGCCTAAGAAACTTTTCCGTCTTCAATCAGAGGGCTTTGAACAAAATTCTAATCAGGATGCACTAAAGAGCGCCGCCCCTAAAATTGGTCTCGAGCCGGCCCTGGATAGAGCTTATTTCCGATTTCACTAATTATATGATTGTTAAAAATATAATCACCGCAAATTTGTGGACGTCGTATTGTCTTGAAGTTGCTTGCGGAAATACTTCCTAGACTTTTTTTGAAATGTTGGTTGTTTGTAAATTTTCAACGAGACAATAACATGTTTTTCACTTTTGATTTATGTATGAATTTCAGTAGGTGTAGAATTTTTGATGCAAACTAAGTAGATGAGTTAGTGTGGTGTTTACATTTACATTTTTTAACAATAGAATCTGTTTTCATAATCCCATACAAATCATTTCTGTTTATACAAGTCGATTGGTCAATCATTAAAGTTTCCTATTTTAGTTAAGCGCAAATTTTTTGCAATTACCTCTTGGAGTTATCTCAAATTGTATAGATTTCAGCAAACTTAAATAAAATAAAAATTGGTATTTTTAATGATTATTGCACTTAATGACAGCGCTAATCTGCAGGATTTTACAAACTGAAAAATGTTCGTATTGAAGTATCGAATAGTCGACAAGTGTGCGGGACAATAAAATCTTGCCAACATTTTTTCAAACTGAAAAATCAGGTGTGAAATCTCAAAAGCTGCTACCCCAAGGTAGCCCAGATATTGTATTTTGAATTCGTCAACTTTTTTCAAATCCGTTCAAAAAAAAATCACAAAAAGCTAAATGTATGAAAAAACGCAGAGGCCCACCAGTCCCGATCGTCCTTATGGCTAGTCCGCCTCTGCCTGTGAGTAATTTATTTTCCTGCTATTTGTTGGACAAAAAACAGATTAATCTTAAGGCTTTTCTCAGGTTAAATTTTTGGCAAACTAAAAATGAAAACTTTCCAAAGCTACACCCATCTAGTACTCGAAAGTTTAATTGAATGGAGTTGAGGGTCGATTAGAATCATAATGATAGCAAAAATACATGTTTTGGTCAGTTCTTTTTAGCTCATATAAAACCATCAGGGCCGGCCCAAGACCACAGTAAAACAGGCAGTTGCCTGGAGCGGCATAATTTTAGGGCCGGCACTTTTTAGTGGATCCTATACTTAAGAGGAGTGTGAACGAATAATTTAAAGAAAAAAATGATACAACAGTGTTAACTCTGAGCACTTCCTTCACTATGGGATTGGGGAACTACTTTAGAACTCTTTGGAATTGCTGCTCAATACGGATTCAGCTTGGAAAGAAATTATTTTTAGAGGAGTCAAATTCGGAGATAAACTATCGATCAGTTTTATCTCAGATATCCAGACCTTTATCTTCAAAGTACAAAAAGTAGCAACCCTACAACTGAATTCTGGCTAGGACCTGGAATTTTCCCATCTACTCTTGGAAGTTCTGAGGTTTCCAATTGGTTCCTTAGCCCCGATCCCTTCACCTGTATTGTGTTCTTTATTTGGGTAGCCGTATTTTCATTTACAAAAGACATTCTAAATATTTTTCTTGATAAAAACCGAACAAAGGACACTTACTTAACACTCTTTTTAGTTTTATTCGTTCTTGTTCAGGTGTGTTTTAGTCTTTGAAGTGTCAAGTTGTTTAGAAAAATTGTGACTTATTAATTAATAATTAATCATGTCTAGTGGTAGTGTTAGTGTCAGTGCCTTTCAAATAATCATGTTGTTTCTTCTAATACGAATAGATTTCCTTTCAATTTTTGTTGCAAATATGCAACTATCAACTGCAAGCAAACTGTGAGTCTTTTTTTCTCAACAATACGAAACCTTTTATGACACTTTTCTATGGGTCGCCAACCTTTTTGAAGTGAAACTTCTTTAGCCGCGCTTGGTTGTAAATATTTTTCAATGTATTTTCCCTATGTAACGAAAATTCGAGACGCCGTGAGTTGAAACACTTCCCCTGTCACAGACAGCGGAGAGGGAAGAGTGGGGGCGTTGCCCATAGCGTCGCTTATACTCTGTCAGTTCTGCCAACTGTGTAAAATAAACACTAGGGTCTAGAGTTGGTGTCATTGATCGATGTGCAGCGCCCTCTGGAACGAAACTAAAATTTCAAAGGTTACTCCGATTTATAATTTTTACATTTATAATATTAATTAACGGCGTTAAATTAAGGTAACCGAAATTCCGAAAAATACAACTGCTGAACAAAAACGAGCCTTCAGGCAACGACAGAAAGAAAATAAACCAAGAAAAAAATGAACTTCATCTCTAACCTAAGAAATTTCACTTCTAACGCACGGCGTTCCACGCACTTTCAATTTTTTTTTATTACGGATTTATCTGAAATTCACCAGACAATTATCGTAATTATTTTAGACTATCAAAAGCAAATATTTTCGATCAGCAATTGAGTTAAAAGAAATTTGATAAATAGGAAGACGCCAAAGAATTCGATTACGAAATACACAAAACTAGTGCATTCAATATTAATTTCTGGATAGGGCGCGCCGAAAATAAGCTCGCCTCGAGCGCCAGGCAAGCTCAGGCCGGCTCTGCATAGAATTTGTTGAGGCCGCTGAGAATCTTGGGATTTAGGACTAGTGAAACTGGAAAAAAAAACATTATTTGTTTGATTTGTTTGTTTGAAGACTACTTTTCAACGTGGAAGCTCCAGCTTAACTTTAAGTAGTTTCATGGTTTCATGCATCCGGTAAGATGCATCTGGTCGTGTGAGTATTTCGGGACATTCGAGACAGCAGATTTTTGGCGCACAAGTGGTATAGAACAGTATTTCTCAACCATCGGTCCTTGGGCACTTTAGCCCACAAAAAATAAAACATTAAAAATCTAATTCCTAATAAAATAAAAATATAAGTTTTTTTTACTCGTCAGAAAGTCTAAGCTGGGACTCTGCCGGTCCCTGTTACATTCATTTATAATTTTACCGGTCCGCCGTAAAAAAAAAGGTTGAGAAACACTGGTATAGAATATACCATAGAAGGGGAAATAGTCTATAGTAAATAGTCGCGATTATTGGATCTTAGCAGGTCCGACTGCCCAGTATCGTACTCGACAATTACAGTTGGTATTCATTCAATATTTACAGTCTGACTTCACAAAGACATGCACTTGCGTGGGGCACTTTGAATGGGTCGCCGGGTACCTCTGGCCTAATCTATGACTACATTTGCAAAATCTCTGCCGATTAGCACAAACCTAGGAGAACCTTTTATCACTACAAATGCGGTATGATCTGATAAAGTTTGTTACCCATTATAATTCCAAATGAATAGCATAATTGCTATGCAACCAAGAATACAGTTAGTTCAAAAACCACCAATTTTCGCATCAAAAATAGATGTTTTTCTAATTATTCACATTTTTCTTGCTCTTCTTTTAATTACGTATATCGCCCGCCGTTTATATATAAAAAAACACAAACGCCTCTATGCCATCATGACGTCAATTTGTATGACCTGATCGAAATGCAAGAGACGTTATTTCCTGTTTTAGGATGTGTACTTTTATGTGTGGGTATATATCTAGATGTTATCGACCATCACATACTTATGTTCTATATATACAGAAATAAATAAAATGCATTTATGTGGCAGCAAACGTAATGACATTATTTTGTTAGAGCATATGTGTATTTTATAGAGAATACAAATCCGGTCTTGCACAACAATCAAAGTGATTTTTTCCGCCTTTTTTGCTCGGTTTTATTTAAGCGATCTTCGTTTCTATTAACGGGTTCTTTGCATGGAAAACAACAAATTAATTGTAAACGATTTAATCGTTTCCAATCAAATGCAAAATACATGTGCATATGTGCACATATTTAAAAAGTTTGTATGTCTCGAATTGTGTTTGTGACGTAACAGCATCGACGTATTGGAATATAGTAGAGATTATGCAATGATTTTTACGTAAGGGAAAGGGAAAGTAGACCGTGGCCCTCATTTTAAATCCCTGCTCCGGACCTCTTCCGGGCGACTGTGATTTACCCGTTGCCATTCTCTTCAATTACAAATTAAAAGAAACAAAAAAAAAGAACAGACTTTAACGCAACAAAACCGCCAACAAAAATATGTCGAATCTATTACGAAAACTACGGAAATATGTCTATGGAATAATTTCTTTTACACAGTTCTAATTCAATCGAAAATATTAGTTTAGTTCTTATAACTGTCGTCGTCTATGCCATAATTTCAACGTAATGACGTCATTATTTTATATAAATTATATAATTGGCTGAAATAGTTCCGCAGGCCAGGGGTCATTTCAACGATTTCATGCCTTGTTTTATTAAACACTAACACACTATTTCCAACAATTAATTGGTCTATTTTTAAACGATCTCCATCACTTCAATTACAAACAAAAAGAGATGTTGTTTCTTTATTATTAGCTTCTGGAGATGTGTTTTACCGGAATTTACGTATCTCTCAAAATAGCAACGTTATATTTCCGTGACTGATTTATGCAACTGTAACCGGCCGCATTTCCCAAATTCTTTTTAATCTTTGTGTATGTTTTTTTTTAAATTCTTGTCTCATTATTATTGCATTGAATAATATAAATATTATCTTAATTGAATAGACGTAAAAAACGCGATTTCAATTCCTTTTCCTTAGTGATGATGTTATTTACGATTACTGTAATTGAGCACATAATGTTGCGTTACATCCAAAGAGAAACACCTACGACCTTTCTACCAAATTTGGAACAATTATATAAGCGATTCAAATATTCATCAAGTTGAGAAAACAGATTCCTCATCTATTTTCAACATCAAAAACACTATAATCATCTTAATTAATTCGAAATTCACAAGGAATATTTCTTGTTGTTGACCTCAAATGAAGACTCCGCATAATCGTATATAGTTTTACCAACTGAAAACACGAGCCAAAGAAGTAGAGTAATACATATAACGAAAAACTGTTACGTCAATATTATGTAAAAAGTGGAGCTGATTGGTATTAAATCTGTTTAGATTCCGGAAATTTATCGTCGATATGAAGTAACAGTGCAAGTTCCTCTAATTGTTTGTTTTATATCAAACGAAAAACAACCAACTGACGTCATTCGCCAAATCTTAATCAGAATGCCAGAAACGTTGTTTTACGTAAAAACAAAACCTGCTTATAATTGCCATTCGATTGCGTTTCCTGGTAGTTTTGCACAATTTTCACACCGCTCTTGTTTCGACGTCAACTTACCTTATTTGGCTGCATCTATGATACGTTTTGTACTTGATGAATTAATTTTGTGGAAATCAAATGTCCCAGGGCGTTAAGCCACTATTCGGGAAATTCTGTCCATTAATAAACGTTTCATTAAATCTAGAAAAAGAAATAGTTAAGCACTGCTTTCTCTGACACTTTACCGTAATAGAGATCGTTCATTTGAAGGGCGTGTTTGTGAAGTAAGACTGTCAACATGAATGAAAACGAGCTCGCCGAGTAAAAGTTTTTGTGAGGCTTTGATTTGGTCCCAATAAGGCATACCGAATTCCATATATGGGCCAAGTGAGGCAAGCACATTAGGACCTAGTCACAAACGTAGCGCAATGGCAAGTTCGTACCTAATTAGGCTTCCTGCTTAGGTGAAAATTGGGAAACTACGCTTGCAGCCTAAGACTAATTTAAGTCAATTTCAGCTTCCTAATTAGGTAATGGCTTACAAACCGTTCTTCAAGGCTAAATGTAGACTTAATATAGACGTAAAGTACCGCAGAGGATTAGGAACACTGGGTCGTGGGGAACGGGAATATATCGGGACAGCAGCCGTTGGCCAATAGGGCGCAAATAATGTAAAATGTAGGTACAATAGAAGGGAGAAATAGATGGTGAAACGATTGTAAAGTTTTTCTCGAATCGACTGCCTAGTATCATGTTTGAACCCTACAGTTGGTCTTCATTCATTACGCCCAAATACATACACAAAAATCAACAGAGACGCCCAGCAAGCATCCTTCCTGTACGATCTATACCAGTGATTCCCAAAGTGTGCGCGCGCCGAGAAATATTCAATTTTCCAATTCTTGAAATTTTGCGCTTTTAAAAAAGGAAAGTTTTCCAATTTTTCAAGAAAGTCAAAAATTTAGAAAAATTGACGGCGCCGCGGAAAAAATCTGATTATTTAGGAAGCTGCAAACCGGAAAAGATTGAGAACCTCTGATCTATACCATATGGGTTGCATTTACTGTAATAAGCAAACGAAAAAAATCTGGATACGATCGGCGCTCCCTTTTTAGGTGCTTTTGTGCCCTGAATGAATCACTGGCCCTTAGGGTGAGCCAAAATGAGTAACCTATCGAATTTATGGCCTCAAAAGGGCGTAAATGGTGAAAAAAAATCTCTCATTCAGAAAAATTTTTAGGTCAATTTTAAAAGGTGTCGGTGGCCATTTGAAATTTCTCATTAAAAAACGACGCAAAAAAAATTTATTCATTAAAAATGCTATAACTTTTGAATCGTTTGAGATAAAAATTTTATCCAGGCATATTCTTGTAGAGCATTAAATTCTCTAAAAAGGCGTTTTGAAGTTGATTTTTTAATTCAAAAATTCATATACTTACGGGTTATGAAAGTTGATGAAAAATAGATATGTTTTTTTCAACTTTCATAGCCCGTAAGTATATGAATTTTTGAGTTAAAAGAATCAACTTCAAAGTATTTTTTTATAGAATTTAATGCCCTATAAGAATATGCCTGGATAAAATCTTTATCTCAAACGGTTCAAAAGTTATAGCATTTTTAATGAAAATTTCCATAATAGCTTTAAACTAAACATATCTGTTTTTCATCAACTTTCATAGCCCGTAAGTATATGAATTTTTGAGTTAAAAAAATCAACTCTAAAGCATCTTTTAGAGAATTTAATGCCCTACAAAAATGTGCCTGGATAAAATTTTTATCTTAAACGGTTCAAAAGTTATAGCATTTTTAATGGACAAAAATTTTTTTGCGTGTTATTTAAATGGGAAATTTCAAATGGCCACCGACACCTTTTAAAATTGAGCTAAAAATTTTTCGCAATGGGAGAATTTTTTTTCAACATATAGGCCCTTTTGAGACCATAAAGTCATTTTGGCTCACCCTAAGGAACATAGATATTTAACACTGAAACTCCATCAGTTTCAGTTCATGTTTACCATTTTTCAGCTATGCTTCTTTCATGCCTACTGGCCCTGTATAAAACGCCAGACCTCTGATCCGGTAATTTTTGAAGAATAGCAGGATTACAGGATTTTGAAGAATAGCAGGAATACAGAATAAGTTAAAATTAAGATAAGGGAAGTCCAAAAGTGTTTTAATCAAGAATCAACATTATCTCAGACCTTTGAACAAATAGCAGGATTAGTTGTGTTATTTTGTTATTGAGCTTTGATAAACAAGTTAGAATAAATAAAATCAAGTATATGCAATAATTAGATCGCCTTAATTTGTCAAGACAGGATGTCGATACTGAAAAAAAGATAAAAATTCCTTTGATGATTTCCTTTAAAACTTGTTACATCCGTTCACCTGTTCTCGTTTGGGATGATTACTTCTCAAATCGTTCCCATCATCATCATTATTGTTACAATTATTTATAACATCATACTAATATGTTGCAATCGGCCTACTATAAATAATTAAGAAACGAAATTCTGTAAAATGCCAGATGTTAGCCATTTGAATGTTTTCTGTAAATATCTGAATGTACAAATCAGTAGTGATCAAACGAATTTCGAAAATTCCCACGTATTATCAACAATAGAATGACCATAGCAAATAATTCATAACTACTACGAATTGTCCAAGATGGTCTTCTTAAGAAGTCGACAATCGCCACCTTTTGCACCTGCCAACAGTTTAGGTAAATCCAGAACTGAAGACTTACACAATAATTGTCTTCTTTGCCTTATTTATCGTTTCGTATCAACATAATATGGGTGGAGTTTCTTTAAATTGTATTCTCAATCTGTATCTCTCTATCCTATTCTAGCCGTGTTAGATTTATATTTTTCCAGACACATTTTTTTCTCTATCATTATTATGAAGATTTATTTAGAATTTTGATTTCGTCTAAAGTTAAATGAACCTGGACAAAAGTTGTCCAATGAATTGGAACAACAACAGGTACAGGATCAAAAATACGTCCACTCCGCACGTCTCTCTCTCTCTCTCTCTCTCGTTTGATCGTTTTTTTTTTGCTTGTTGTTATTGCTTCCAATCAACGACGAATTTCCTCTAGAAGCTCATTATTTCTCGTCCTTCGGGCTTCAACAGTCACGCTGATTACTGGAACCAGTTACGACTTCCGGTTGCTTTTCTATTAAAGGCTCGAATGTCGTGCACACACAGGTAAATATCTTCACGTTGATTTTAATCACAAGATTTTGACCGTTCGACTATTATGAAGAAATGTTGATGGTTTTTTTTTTCGTTTGTCGTCGTCGTCATCCAATAATTTCCTCTAATCGTTGAGATTCTTTAAGGCCCGACCGAACGGATGATTTATGGAATTTTTCGAGATTTTTATGATGGGAACCTGGCTTTTAGTTTAATTTTTTTGTTCTGTGGTGGTGAAGAAGCGAGCTTTTAGCACATGTGGTACGGATTATAAGTTGACCCGACCGACTGTTTAAAGAGACGACAAAGCGGAAATAAACACTCGATTTAAAACGAGTCTGGTTTTTTTTATTTTACAAATAATTACAAATGTGAATCCACTTTTTGCTCGACTCGATTGCATTTTGTTAAAGCAACATCATCAGCATCTTTATGATGATGTAGTGGTTTGTGTATCCGGTATTTTATTTTCGTTTTGTCCATTGTCGTTTATCACGGTTTAAGCTTTTGTTATCCAGAAGAATTCTAAAGACTACAATGATGTTGGTTCCTTGTTAATTCTCTGACTTAAAAGATGAATTGTTCCCATTTCTTTTTTCTGATACCTGCCCAGATCTGAGGACCTTTCTTGTTTATAGAAGCGTAAAAGAATGCGACCCACACTTATAGTGATTTTTCCATTGTTGAATTTGAAGAGAAATCTTGAAAAATCATCGACATTTCAGTTGTTGTTTGTTGGGTGTGGAATTTTTCAAAGTTGTTTTATTATGACCAACATATCCGGTTAAATGTTGTTGTCGCTTCTTGCTTTGCACCTAATGTTGAAAAGTGTGAGATGGTCTTATATATATATATATACATGATGGTAGTGCGACCTCTTCGTCTCCTTGCAAGGTCAGCGACTGATCCAGCATCCAACTCACCTCTATGCCGCCGTCCCGCTGTTTCCTTCCTTCCTCCAAACTGAGCACCATCGGGCCCGCATTCCATCAAGACTACACCAATGTTGCCATACTTCTTAACAATTTTTTCCCCACTCACTCACACCAAATGCGACTGTACAGGTGGGCTAATGCCACCCTCTTTGTTTGAGAAAGAATTTCTTTCGTTGTTTAATCACAAATTTTTACGATAAATCAAAAATGAACCCTTCAATCTTGTTTTATTGGGAATCGGACCGGAATCCTCTAATTAGCCCACAGACTATGGTCGATTTTATTATTGTAGTTGGTTGGGGCCTTCTTATTGTTGTCTCCCGTCCCGCGGCTATGCTTAAATTACAATTTAACGCGAACCGACGCCACTCTTATTATAGTCGCATTCTCCACTAACCTTCCTTGATCTTTTCCAATTGGTTTTATTAAAGCTCATTGCTGGTTAATAGTATAATTCACTAGATGGCAAGGTGCTTGTTTTTCTTAACGAAATTTATAACAATTAAATGTGTTTAAATCAGTAAAATATTAGTCATCATTGTGGATTACGAAAAAAGTATTCAATTACTCAGCCATTAAATCAATTTCAGATGATTATCATAAATGTGGGAGCGGAACAACGATTTATACCGGAATCCGGACACAATATCTACCTACACAAAACTAGTATTTTGTCGATCGGGAGAAACTAGAAAATTGCCAAAAATATTCCAACCAGAATACATTTGGCGCGCGCACTACTTATTTGGCAAAATAAAAGGGCGTTTTCGATGTGTTGTAGGATAGTCCGGGTTATAGACCTCTTTCTTCGTATAAAGTAGACCTGATGGAATGTTTGTCACCTAACTACTGCTACAACTACCGGATGCTTATCTCAAAATTTCAGTCCGATTTGAATAACTGTCCAACAACCAAACGGTTTTTGATGGTGATTGCAGGATTCCTCTACAACATCAAATTGGAATTATTCAATCACTCGATTGATACCAACCGATATTATAACTACTTCTAAGATAGTAATAAGTTTCATATCTCACGGATCCGCCTTCGGGGAGGTCATTGAATCTTGTTGAATTCAGTAGGAAGTCGTTGTGTCATGTGGGCGTTTAACAAACGTTTTTTCTGTGTTGTCTTCTTTTAGATCTTTACAGATTTTTTGTTGAAAAACTCCACAATTACCTTAACAATAAGAAGCCAATAATTCAATAATACTTCCTTATGGGTGCAATACTAATTGACGAGCCAGGAATTAACTACAACATCATCATTATCCGCAGCAGCTGCAGTAGTGGACTAATCGTATTTCTAATGTCGATGAAATGTATAGTGGGGGCATTTAAAATCGACAAATCCGGCTCTGTTCATTTATCGACTAACAAAGACGATGTTCGATTAACAACAAAAATACTGTTTCTAATTCGGTTCCGATGACGGAATATAAACAGGTTTCTTCAACAGATCATTCATCCATAGACTTTATACATCAACTAACAATGTTAATTATTTGAGATTTTTTTTGTTGGCGACAGTATTTAGAGACAATTCAAACGGATATCGGTATGGAGAGTTTCGAAACTGAAAGTAGTCCATGTTTCGGTTTACTCATTATCAGTGTATATCCTGTATTGTGTAATTGAGTTTATTACATAATTCTATAGGATCTTTTGTCTTATTTATTTTTTATACAGGATTGGCAAAATAATAGTAGTAAGTCTATTTGACTTGCCACCACTGTATGTTGCTACAGTGAGAGCCAAAAGTGCGGCTCTATATCTATCAAATATAACGACTACAAATAGTGTGAAAATCGTCGACTGAAACTGAAAGGAAACGATCGTTTAACAGATAACAATCAACGGTTTCACATGGTAAATTGTGGAAATTAGCAATACCAGTTTTTTTTGTATATTTTTCACTACGTATTTAATTTAAATAATTAACGTGACAAAACAACTTATGTAAATAAGTCGTTTTCATTTCTTTCTCGTCTGTGTTGTTCGAGTTGGAAATTATGCAAAAACGAAATAATTCGCCCGAATTTTTTACCATTTCTCATTTAAACAAAAATTACACCAATACTGCTGATGTAATATTAAGACCCAATGATTTTTAAATACCACAAAAATGGCAAACAAGCTTTCTCAAATCCAATGTTTATATAATTAATTTCTATTACAAAAACAAGTACGTTTAATAAGCACAAAATTTTCTTGTTGCTTTAAAAACGAATTTTTTTTTAAATCAAAATAATACTCTCTTATCAAAAAGTTCATCGATAGTTGAAGAAATTCTCGATTTTTTTTCCTTGCTTCGTTCACTGTTTCCATCGCTAAAACAACAACTTGTCACCGCCAAATTAACATTCTCAGATCGAACGTGTTGATGCTCTGATGATTAGCATCAGTTCTTGACTGTGCCTTCTTTTATGGGCGTATACAAGTGCGGCACAGCAAGTAGGTATGCTGACAAGACGGTTTTACACACGTTTACACCTGTGTCAGGTGGCATATCTTTTAGACGCGAACCTCGCCCCGAAAAACTTAAAGAGCTTGATGGCGGTGTTTTGACCACCCCAGGGGCCTTTCATGAGTTCAGCGAACGAGGTATTGGGATTTCATCTCTGTGGCGGACTCGGAATCAACAGCTTTTCTAACGTAAAATGGCCCAGAAGTTCGCCTTCTGCCCTCACAAAAAACCCTCCTCTAGGTCGCATGCGGCGTTAAAGACGAAGCAACGACTCAACAAACTGCGTAATGGGGTTCCTCCATACTTCGATCTAGTATCATTTGAGTACCATTTGTACTTGTTATTTACAAAATGATCATTGGCATACTGTTGTGTTGGTATTTTTGGGAATGCCTACTTACTGTGCCACACCTGTATAGAATATCGTCATTAGTAAATTTCATAAATAGTAGCCAACGTAGTTCCGTAAAACCATAAAGCAACATGAGGCACTCAAACTGGTATTTGAGGCACGTGTAACAATAACGACCATCACCACCACCGCCGCCACACCGTTCACCTGGGATGATGACAAGAACTACAGCTATGACCCGGAGTATGTGGCCTTGAAAAATCGACTGACTTCCGGAAAGTAGCCGTGCCTCTTGCTGTTGTTGCTGCTGCTGCACCACCACTCTCTATTTGTAAAGAAGTCACACCAACACACAAACAATAAATACAAGAGAAACGATTTGAAAACAAAAAAACACACGAAGGAAAACGTATAAAGTGCAGTGACAGGATTCATTTATTATAACAGAAACCAACAACATTACGGAAATATACAGATGAAACCGTCAATCTGTTGTGTTTTTTTAATTAGCTGGAGGACCTTGACATTTTCCGCGGCTTCCAGGACAACGTTGCGCCCAAAATTGAGGAAGAATCTGATTGTTGATCGTTTCTTTCGGTGTTTTTTCGTTCGTTTGTCGTTCGATTCATGAATATTTGTCTAGAATATTGAACTCGATTAGAAATGATAAAGTTGTCTACGCACGTGGCAATTATTTCATGGTCGTACCTCTCTTTCCACATATCGCCTTTTATATAGTATGTAAATATTTTTTACAAACATCTAATTAATACAGCAGAATTCGATTATAACGGACTCTCATCTCGTTCAGCGATCATTCGATTATTACAATAATGTTTAAATGCTAATGTAATCCTACATCGATCGTTAATATATCATCAGTCAACATATCGTTGAGGCGTAATTTTTTATAGGCTTCCGTATAGTCGTAAAGGTGATTGGACACTCAAATTCGATTGACATGCCTTGGAGGAAAAATGTGGCAAAAGCTTGGGGGAATAACCTGTTCTGGGGCGCACACAACACCAACCTAAAGGCGACATTGTTTTTAAATATTACGTTATGGTTATGCATTCATGTCGAACCAGGAAATAAATTCTCCTGCTGTGCAATATGTGGGTATATTTAACAGTTTCCGGGTATTATATGTATAATGTCGTGATTGAGAACAATTTCCTTCAGCTTTTTCGGATTATCTTTAAATCGTAACAAAGTTAACATAAACGACGTGACGTTGTTTAATCGATGTGCCCCGTTTTGTATAGATATGTGGTGTGGTATTTTTAAAAAAACAGACGATGAAGATGGAGGGAAAAATAACGTGTAGAAGAGAGAAATCTAATAAAGGGGGAAAAAAAGGCCGACAATGAATTGTTGTGTATCCCGGAACTCACGATCGTCTATTATTACTTAACAGAACACAAGCTCTAAGAGAGCAAGAGGTCACTTTATTGCTTTCTATAATTTGTGACGATATTGCAGAATATTAAACCAAACATTGTCGTTTCAAAATTAGATCCAAGAATATTACCGTTTCGTCCAACTACACAAAAAACTATTATAGAAATAGTGTGAAGAAAGAGTACTTGAAAAGACATATCTCGGATGTCAAGTTAACGGATAATCGAGCCTGAAGCATTGAAGATCACTTCCTGCTACTACATGGTTCTGGTATATACCATCAATATACCAGGACCAGTACCTAATAAAACGGAGAGGGGCCTACACACACACCGGTAAACCAATCTTATAACGGGATGATTACCGAGAAAATATAGACAAACGTATTTCAACGATCATAAATAAAACTAAACTGACTGGTAAAATTGTTTTAAAACTCGATTATAACCGAATTCAATTTTACTGGTTTTGTAGATGATCGTCAACATTCCGTACTATAAAAAAAAACTAAGCAGTAGGAGACGAACAAACTAACAGATAATAAAACACGTATTTACCAGATTCTTTACATAATCGACTGATTTTTACAATAACGTCTACTGATTAGAACGAATCAAAAGGAAAGATATATATAATTGTGCCGGTTAGGACATCATTACAAGTTGAAATAGAAAGGAAGTAGTTCACTAGAAATTAACTCGAGCACGGAAGCATTTCCTAAAGTCATCAGATTGAAACGGATGCCTATACTTTTCTGATTCGTTACAACGTTGTTGGACGAGTCTAGTGAACTATTTCAAGACGATCAACAATCGAAAACAATCAGAAGCCGTTTGAGGGTATGTTCATGTCGAAGGTATATTGGGTGTTCGTACCAATTCGGCGATGTATTCCACCAATGAAAGTTCTCAGGACGACAAACTTTTTGGTTTTCAAGTAGGCCCAATAAAGATCTCTCATTCGCAAATATTGGTGTGTTTTGATATCTAGCCAACTATGTCCACAATGAGGTGTCTGCGTGATGAACGTACCCTAACGTTTGAGTATTAAAACTACTACTAGTGGATAAAGTAGTAGAGCGTTTCAGAAAATGTCCATTCTAATAACGCATGAAAGAAACTTAACTGAAAAATGTTAAACATGAACTGAAACTGATGGAGCTTCAGTGTTAAATATCTATGTTCGTTAGGGTGAGCTAAAATGACTAACCTATCGGATTTATGGCCTCAAAAGGGCCTATATGTTGGAAAAAAATTCTCCCATTCAGAAAAATTTTTAGGTCAATTTTAAAAGGTGTCGGTGGCCATTTGAAATTCCTATAACTTTTGAACCGTTTAAGGTAAAAAATTTATTCAGGCATATTCTTGTAGAGCATTAAATTCTCCAAAAAGGTGTTTTGAAGTTGATTGTCTAACTCAAAAATTCATATAGTTGCGGGCTATGAAAGAGGATGAAAAGTAGATATGTTTTTTTCAACTTTCATAGCCTGTAAGTATATGAATTTTTGAGTTCAAAGAAAGAACTTCAAAGAATTTTTCTATAGAATTTAATGCCCTATAAGAATATGTCTGGATAAAATCTTTATCTCAAACGGTTCAAAAGTGATAGCATTTTAAATGAAAATTTCCATAACAGCTTTAAACTAAACATATCTGTTTTTCATCAACTTTCAAAGCCCGTAAGTTTATGAATTTTTGAGTTAAAAAAATCAACTCTAAAGCACCTTTTAGAGAATTTAATGCCCTACAAGAATGTAACTAAATAAAAATTTTATCTTAAACGGTTCAAAACTTATAGCATTTTTAATGAAAATTTCCATAATAGCTTTAAACTAAACATATCTGTTTTTCATCGGCTCTCATAGCCCGAAAGTATATGAATTTTTGAGTTAAAAAAATCCACTCTGAAGCATCTTTTAGAGAATTTAATGCCCTACAAGAATGTGCCAGGACAAAATCTTTATCTCAAACGGTTCAAAAGTTATAGCATTTTTAATGAAAATTTCCATAATAGCTTTAAACTAAACATATCTGTTTTTCATCAACTTTCAAAGCCCGTAAGTATATGAATTTTTGAGTTAAAAAAATCAACTCTAAAGCATCTTTTAGAGAATTTAATGCCCTACAAGAATGTGCCAGGACAAAATCTTTATCTCAAACCGTTCAAAAGTTATAGCATTTTTAATGAAAATTTCCACAATAGCTTTTAAACTAAACATATCTGTTTTTCATCAACTTTCAAAGCCCGTAAGTATATGAATTTTTGAGTTCCAAAAAATTAACTCTAAAGCATCTTTTAGAGAATTTAATGCCCTACAAGAATGTGCCTAAATAAATTTTCTATCTTAATCGGTTCAAAAGTTATAGCATTTTTGCTATAATTTGCTAAAAAAAATCCCAATAGGAGAATTTTTTTGTTCAACATGTAGGCCCTTTAAAGGCCATAAATTCGATAGGTTAGTAATTTTGGCTCACCCTAATGTTCCTCTAGATTTGGAAAGTACCTACAATATTAAATAATAGCGAATGCTAGAGACGGATTAAGCCCTTTCTTGATAAGTCCTTAATTAGTCCACAATCGATAGAGTTTTATGTGTTTTATTTATCGAATTTAGGGGAGTTTATTACATTATTTTAACAAATCATTAATTTTCGATTGAGATAGATCGGTTGATGTTTCAATTACGTTGAAACTTTTCTCGTGTAACTTTATTTTCAACAAAGAAAATACGAAGAAAAAAAACAACCGACACCAAGACGCGTTGATAATTTATTGGTTTATTTTTGAAATTTCAGTCTAATTCCATCAACTTGAACAGCTGGTTTAATTGTAAACGGACTCGTACAAAAGATAACAAAACCGAGTTTAATTGCCATTTTGTTTGCCAACTTTGCACTCTATCAACATTTCTCTTTGTTTTGCTGCATTACAAAGAAGTAATCAACAGTTTTCGAAAAAAATTCCGTCTAAATTTCTCTCATCAATTGTTAACAACAACAACAACATACAAACACAAAAAAAGTACGATTGCAAAATCTTTCGAAATTGATTCGTGAAATAAATAAAATCGAACAAATCAGAGATGCATAATCGGAAACAATAGTTATGCACAAACTGTTATAAAGTAATAGTAGCAAATAAGCGTTGCCAATCGTTGCGTATTAAAACATGAATAATTCGTAGGCGTTCAGGTCAGGAGAAATCTTTACATAATCGGTTTTTCTTTTATAATACACAGCACAATATTGGTCTGTATGACATAATATCAAGAAATTACATCCGCAGGCGTCGGAATCATTTACGAAACTCTATTTATTATTATTATTAAGAATTGTATAGTTTTTGTAATTGCTTTTGTCACTTATTTATTATTATTATCTGTTTTATGTGATTTTCTGTGTGTGTGTGTGTAAAAATCTGTTTGGAAATACCTGCTGAGATCAGCTTCAATAATAAAAAGTTATGTTGCAACACACCGAATCCAGGAAATTCATCCAGGAACAGGAAGACTGGTGTGCTTCTCATTTCCGTTTTGATCGGAGAGGAAGGAAGGAAGCCAGCACGATGCCCCAGCACACTCTAGGGGCTGGAATTTAATTTTACTTCATGTTATCTATATAATCGTAAGAAACGTTATTTTTATTAATTGTTTTCGTAAATATTGTAGAAATAACAGGATCCAATCGGTGTTGGTTAATTTTTAAGATAAAGTTGACGTCATTAAGTTGATTATATAATAATAGTCGATTAGGAACAAATCACTGGATCCGTTGTTAAAATGGCATCTGTTCGTTTTGATTTCCGCGAAGTAAATACCAGGTTAAAGGCGGACAAATAACAAGTAAAAATCTGGGCCGAGGTAGCGGTACTGCGGATAAACGGTCTTAACTAATTTCCGGTCTTGTGATAAATATTGTGCTATTCCATACGGTGTGTACAGTTAAATTAACGAGTTTTTTTTCGCTGTTTAATTTCAAATCGATTAAAATCGATTGTAAAAGCAATTTGAAAAAAAAATTGGAAACGGTTAATCGGGCCCGGACTTTAATGTTTTTCATTCAGGAAGCCAATCGGAAAAGGGATTGCCTTTAAAGGAATTGTTGTAAGTTCCCACGGTTGTTGAACAATAGCCGATACCCGTCTTTTCTATCGTCTTAAGAAAGTGCATATTGCATCTTGGAAGAGAACCAAAGAAACAGAATAGACGCCCATCTTTTTCAGCGACCAGTTTTCTTCTCTACTGTTCGTCATCGTTCCATCTGCGATTTATTGTTACGTAACAAATGCGAGTTTGGGAACTGTAGTCGGTTTTTTTTTTGTTGTTGTCCTCTATAGACTTGTTGGGATTGCTATTGTTGTTTCGGGGGAGGCTGGCCGGTTCAGGCTTGAAAATCCGACCCTGTTTGCTCTCGGATTTGTATACTCGCTCCTATGTGTGTGTTGTGTTGTTGTGATTCGTCGGGTTAAGTTATTATTAGTCATTTTATTTATAAAACGAAATAATCTATAGTTGTTGGTATCTAAATATTGTTGGAATGCCATGTACTTCCGGCATCTTCGACTCACCGATGAAAGTCCTTATCGTAATATTCACGCTTTGTGTTATTTTAAGTGGCAGTTGTGGTCGTTGTTGGTTTCAACACTATTTCGATTTCAACTATTTCTCGAAATCTAAAATAATGTTGACAAAGTTCCAACAACAACCCAACAAAAAAAACAACTGTATTGATAACAGTACAGCGAGGGATGTTTCAACCCCTTATTAACTAGATTTGGATGCGAATAAAGGGAGGGCTTAAAGGACCAAACTATTTTTTTTCTTCTATTCTATGTTTATCATCGACGAGGGTCGAGAGAGACCGTGGGGTATATTTTCGATTTACAGATGCATCAAGTGCGCGTCTCTCTGTCTCTATGTGTGGCGTGTCTTTTGCAGGTTTTATTGAAACGACACATCTGTCCCGTTTATAATGAGTCGAAAGAGACCGGTCCAGGGGGCCCGATGAGTTACGGAAATAACGACCAACTTGGTTCGAAATCCATGTAAACACTTTAATCTCTCGCATGTTCAATCGACACACCGGAAATGACCGCGTTCTCGTTTTTCTCGATCAACGCAATTTGCAACAATCGTTGAAGGCAATTAAAATGGATTGAAAAAAGTGAGAGAAAGAGAGGGCGGAGGGTGATGTGATCACTTTTCAAATTCAATCAATCCACTACCCTCTCTATTCATAAAAAAAGGGTGTCGCAAAGAATAGTTGCGATGACTCATAAAATCACAATGTGAAAAGCAAACACTAGTGCGAAATATGCCCTTGTTGTTTAAACGATAAACGCACACCTGTTGTATTTATCAACGCAATTACAGGTGTTTAAGAAATCGTTGCCAACAATCTGTAAAAAAACATATTTTCCTAAACATAATTCCAATGGAACAAAAAGATGACACAACGTAATGTTGTCTGCAGGTCTGTTAGTAATTAAATTCAAAAAGACTGTAAAAGAGCGACTTGGTTTTGTGGAAAGGAAGTCGTGACAGGTTGATAAACGGCAACCAGAGGGTGGATGCTACGACATTTTCACTCAAAAAGATTGGGTGAGAAGCATCTCAACATTATTCGTAAATGTAAACGATGCATACGCACCGGTGTATTATTCATCTTTTTAATAATGTAACAATCGTGGCTGCTGCAGCAAATTAAAAAGTGCATCAACGCAAATGAACTGGAATAATTTCACATGTGCAATTGTTCCCAATTTTTTTTGTTGGTTCACCACCACCTTTTTGCCTACACTTAAAATGATGAGATGCTAGGCTACATTAAAAGCCTTAACTATAATTAAAAATGTGTCTATCTACATGTGTGGATTATTTTTTAAAATGTTGATCCCGTGTAATTATTTCTATTTCCATTTTAAACAATGTGCAGATTGCAAAAATTATAAATTGCGTTATTTAATGAGATATAAAACTAGTATAACCTGGATATTTTTGTATCAATTGTTAGAAGTTTCTAATTATTGTTCCGAATAGGCAATTTATTAAATTTCATTGTCTAAAGCGACCAGTTGTAGGTTTGCCAAAGAGCGTTTATTAATATCTTAAATATAAAGCTATTTAGATAAGGTTACTGTTAAATCGAGAACCTTCTTACTATTTATTAGAAGTGCGATTGGAATCGTGCCGATTAGTCAAACGACACTCTATAACGCGTGAAGCAAAGTGGTAAAGGCGGCGAAGCAACTATTTAATAACAGAAGAATCTGTTCGCACATCACGTGACTTACGTGTCCTTTGAACGTTTTCTTTGTGGTCATTAGCTTGAGAGTCGCTTATTTTCATTGTTGAAAACTTTCACTTAACTTTGAAGACGAGATTTAGGGCGAGAAGATGAATCTGGCTTAGAATCTATGATAAATATTTAATAGTTTGTTATACAGGTGTGGCGTCAAGCAAGAACGCCAAAATTTCTAAGGTCCAATTTATCTTCAGTTGCAAAGCCTTGCCTCTAAATTTGGTTTGTATTAGTAGTTGTATATAAAGCTCATTTTGCTTTGCCTCTGATTTAGAGCTTCCTTTGTTCAAATAAACCTTATGTAAAAGACAATAAAGTTCTCAAAGCTTAAGACCAACATTAAGTTTGCTTTAAGCAGTTTAAACTGAGTCGGGCCCAAGATGCCTAATTATTATATCAATTTTGTAAGGTACCACGTATTAATTTCTGCAGAGCGTCCGGTGTGCCTGATTCACTTACATGTTACTAAATTTTGTGGCCGCAATTAACTTTCCCATCGCTCTACCAACTTGGGTGAATGAGTGAGTGAGAGAAAGAGAGAGAGTTACACATACATGCAAGAAGAAATGTACGATGTCTTTGTCTTCATCATAGAAAGAAAAACCTTTTAAAACAGCTCCGGTTGAATTCTTCATGAAATAAATTGGAAAAAGTTGTAGCTCTATAAAGATATTCCTTTTACTTGAGGAGTTAAGTCAGGCTTTTCAAAAATCATTTTTTTCCATTGATTTAATGTAGAGAGGGATAATTTCGATGGTTTTGCAGAGTATCTCGTATAAGGAGAGCCCATACAACATAACGCATTCCTGTCCTTCTTTTTCGAGACTAATCCGAAGGTGTAATTAGATTTTCGCTTGTTCTTTTGTTTTGTTTTGTTTGTATTTCGTATTTCTTGTATTTGTTTTTTTGTTTTTTCATCGCAGGCGACTAGATACAGAGATATCGTGCTCACTGCAAGATGCCTTTGTTTAGCAGAACTTTCAGAAATCGACGATAGCACCAATAAGACGCATTATTTTTATGCATCAATAATGTCACAATGAAGCTAAAAGTTTCTGCATTGATCAACTGGAACGTCTACCCAACAGAAACTCTTGAAAAATCTGCAAAAAAACTTTTCTATAACTTTCATTTTTTAAGGACAAGGGTCTGAGATACCAAAAAAGGCATATTTTTGTGATTTTTTTACAGCGTACCTTATTTATTAATATTTTAAAATTTTTTGTACATTATTAAGCATTATTCTAAGAATATTCTGCTAGATTTTCATAAACAAATATTGAAAATTCAGGCAGTGGTAGTGCTGAAAACCGAGTCACCTCAAAAAAAAATTTCCATGCGGTAGTCAGGATAACTCATGATTACTTCATCTGATATTAAAAAACCCAAGGGATTTCTTTAGTACATAAGTTTATCTTGAATTTGAATGAAGGAATTAACAAAATTTTTTGGTGAAGGTACAATAAAAAAAAACCCTGATTTTTGCCAAAAATTGCTCTCTTTGATTAAAATAATAATAATAAGTTGTAATTGAAACAAAGAAAAATCCTTCGTTCAGAAACGGGTATTTAGTCTGTAAATGAAGTGTGCAAAGTTTAGGCGAAATCGGTCGGAAGGTTTTTGAGAAATTTTGGCTACCGACTTTAAAAGAAAGTTTTGAGAAAAACGCGGTTAAAGTTATCCTACATGGATAAAATAGAGAAAAATAGTTATTTACTCTACAAGGTGGTAAAGTGGACTTTACCCACGCGCGAAAGTTTGCATCTCGAGGCCGGAGACCGAGTAATCCAAATCCGCGAGTGGATAAAGCGACTTTACCACTGTATGCAATACAAGAGGGACTGAGCGCCCGGAGACTCAATCGTCTGTAACTTGGAAAGTTTTGCTCCTAATGACTTCAAATTTTCCGAGAATATTTCTTATAATTTGTAGTATCAGAAAAAAAACGATTTCCTAACCCTTGTCCCCCTTAAGATAAACTAAAAAGCCAATAACTTCTTTATTTTCAAAAAGGCGAGCAAAAGACAACGCCCCGACCACGAACACTCAGATTTAAGTTATAATTTGACCCTTCCACACAGTTTAGTACGGAAAACGTAAAATAACACGTGATGTACGTTGGGGAATAATTCCATGTTAATTTCCCCATTATCTTCTCTTCCTAAGGCACGATTCTTAAATTTACTTTAAATTCCTTAACGCCGGCTTAATCTTGTTGCTAGAGAACCTTATAGTTCCCTTACTTGAGGCTCATTTTAGAACAGGAAGCCTTAAATCTGTGCCAAACTAAAATGCTCGTCATGTACAAGAAATAAAAGCCCATTGTGCGGCCCACTATTTAGAAAAAAATCAACACTTTTGATCATCACTGTTCCGGTCAAGTCGACCAAATTAGATTTGACCCTCTATAATCATTTGACCAAAAATATGCTGATAACTATTGAGTGCATTTTAAGGAAATGACCAGGCCGATCTTTACACTTCGTATATGTGCTTTAAGCATGTTGACGTTCAAATAAAAAGATGTCACGTTTATTTTAAACAATTAACAAACACTTCCGTAATTATTATTAACACGGAAGACTAATGTTGACCTACTGACGTACAATTGTAACCTTAAAAATTACGCGTATGCAACTTCTAATGTTAATACATAACATAGTTAGATAAATAGAGTGTAGAAAAGCGATTTTATACTCAATTACCATGATATTTTAAGTAGAAACAGGTGTTCTACCAGCAATCATCATATTTTTGTATTGTGATAGTTGCCTCGATTATCCCCCTTGGTGGTAGAAGATTTGACTTGATTTAGGTACAGGTTCGAGTTTTTTTTCCCTCCACAGTCTCTGACGACTCCCTACATATCAGTGACAAGTAGAACACATGTGCCATGTGAGAACACAGGGTGCCACCCCTCTAATGTTAGAAAGACCCACCTTACATTCTGAAAATCGTGGATGTTAGAAGAAACATTGAAATAAAACACAGTTTATTTTAGAAAATCATTTCCAATAGAAATATGAATAAACTAAGAAACCAGTCGATTATTATTCAATAAAAAGACGCTTCGAAATGTTGTAAAGTTAACACTTTTATTTCTTTTTCTTTTTCGATCAGTAGTTTGTTTTTATGCTCAAAGTATTCGATAAATCCGGTAGTTTTCAATTGATTTGTGTTATTAACGGGTGATTTTTATTAAAATAGAAAACCACATGAAAATACAGTAAACGATCATCAATTGTATAGATAATTGGTCGAGCATTGCATCGATTTAATCGATAATTGATATTACGTTTGCCGTAACAACTGACAAAATTCCGATCGAATATGGTTTTATTTAAACAAGCCGAACCGTACGGACAAAGTTCAAGTTGATTAAACGTTTTTGAACGATAATCATCCGCAAATATCCCCAAAACATCTTTCGATTCGATGCAACAATCTCATCAAACGTACTGATTTGATCGTTTGGATCATCATTGAAGAAGATTTCAATCAGATCACTACAAAACCAAATCGTTATCAGCATAGTGAAGAATATCCAAAATAGCGCTAGAACACGAATTGGGTGCGATTCGAAGCGATCAAAACGATTGTGCAGAAGATTTGTGGAATTTTTCAAAAATTTTCGCCACTATAATGAAAGTGATTTGCAGCAACAACCAAACGTTCTTATCGAAAATTTGAAATATTCGTCTCCAATAGGATGTTGGTGTTTTCGATAGGACCCGTAGACGATGTGAACAAACTCGAAATGTCGATAATCGTTCGATGTTAGTGTACGCAAACGAGCCCAAAATCATATCAACTTTACGTTTCGATAACAAATCAGCATAATCACCAAAACTGATACGTTTCCCACATAAACTAAACGGAATTGTAGAATTGTTTGTAATAATTGCTAAATTTCGATTTCTGATGTCGCACAGATCACGTACGGCGGCACACACCGTATCAATGCAATTAATTCGGTGTTCCTCCACAATTTCGGTCGGTTTCCATCGAACACCAACCTGCATTTATCCCAAATAAAGCGGTTTTAGGTGCGGCCGATCAACGTGCCGATTTTTGTATGGAAAATACGTAAATGTTCGATTCGATTCTCCAATGATCGTTACACGATCGACATAGAATTTCGATAATATCTTGAATAATTCCTGTGTTATTTTCGGTGTAATTATAATGAATTTTGCTTGCTGATCGAATGATTCTAGTGTTGATAGTTTAACGAACATTTCCAAATCGTTTAATTTGATTTTGATTTTGTGAAATTTATAAAATTTCGCCGTACAATCACCGGAAATTTCCGATTGAAACCGTCCAAATTAATTGTAAAAATTGTCGGATTCTTATTAGCGAATTCTGCAATTATTTCGTTTTCACAAGGTAGATTTTGTGCAGAATTCCGGATTAAAGCCAACAATATCATGATTGCTACTCGATTAATGCTAACATCGATAATATTGAATTTAGTTTTATTTGAAAAAAAAGTAATAAATCACATCAGTTATTTCGATTCTTATCGTTAGTCCATATTTTTTTTTATAATCGCTTCTCTAGGTTAAATGGTGGTTGAAACTGTGACGAATTTCCTGGGACAACCTGTTTCTGGTGGTGCTGCAGACGAGAAAATAAATAAACGACGCAGTAAATAACGCACCCCCAAATTCTGTAACCAAATCCCCAGTTAATCTAGCCGTCCTTGTCTGAATATCTTTCTAACACCACATATGATCACCATACGTAACGGGGGGACGCTTTGGCGACAAAACAACGACAACAGAAAGTAGATCGTTGGGTGGATAAAAAAATCCCTTTGATAGATTTACATACACACACACGAAAAAAAATAAGGGGAAATTTTATGGTTTCGTATACTTGTCCAACAAGTGGTGATTCTATCCAAACCACTTTGCATAAATCGTTTTGTTTTTATTACGTTTACGGCCAGGGTGGTGGTTGAAGCCTATCAGAAACCAAAACAACAAGTAGGAAAAGACAACTGGGACATTTACAAACAGATGGTGTCAGGAAGTTTCAAGTTTCACACGTGTTTGAACTGATGATGTTTACAATTACACAATTTCGATTTTTTTTAATAAATTCAGCAGAATATTTAACGAAATATAACAACAATTTGGCCGAACTTGTGGAAATTTCGTTTAGAGTCGGTCGACATTGACTTGACTCGATAATTAAACAAATTCTATTGTCGCAATCACGTCTGAAACGGGATTTGTTCAAGACTTGTTTGCACGTTTGCTGAAACCTTGCACATTTGAGAAATCCCAAAAATAACGCGATTCTTCTAAGTACATTCAGTACAAACGTACTGGCATCGATTGTAAGTTCATTTCATTTGTTATAACGACTAGTATACATATATTTAACAATACGTACCTATATTGTTATGTAAATAATGTTGTTTAAGATACGATCGTCAATATCCTTGTGCCACGGTCATGTTTATATATATATTTGTACTATATCTATATAATAGACCTCATAAATTATGCTGAAGTATCTAAAACAAGCTGACCTTTAACCCGGAATATCTAACTTCCGGACTAACAAAAATAATCAAATTTTAAGTGGAACTGATCATTAGATTTGCTTAAGAGCGCTGGTTTTTTTTTTGGGATAAAATCGCCCGATA
This sequence comes from Epicauta chinensis, assembly GCA_021725515.1. Lineage (NCBI taxonomy): Eukaryota > Metazoa > Arthropoda > Insecta > Coleoptera > Meloidae > Epicauta > Epicauta chinensis. The sequence continues at coordinate 228,704 of JAEDXX010000068.1, forward strand.
ATTGGCGTTTTTTTCGCTGCATTCTTCATCATCTTGAGGGTAAAAAACCGAACGTGAATGCCAAGAATTTTCGGTAAAATGCAGGTCATTTTAAAATAAAACGGTTATATATGTATAGTATAATCAGTGAGTTGCATTTGTTGCGTTTCCTAAGCTATTGCAGTCTACAAATATCATGATGAGGACAGTGAACTTTTCAAAGAGTCTGCGTCTCCATGTACTTGGATTAATTAATTAGATATGTTTATTTAAGGGGATTTATAGTGCAACAGTACCACTACTGTATTTACTATGTTTATTATTATGTATATAATTACGTAAACGAGAATATGAGGGATTTGGGATGTCGTCAAAATTCACAAAAAAAATCCTGATTATTTGTGTTGTTCGCGTGGATTCGATTAGAAAATCTGCAGGAAAAAAACAATCGTGTCCCATTTAATTTGTTTTTTTCAAATACTTGTTTGCTTTGTCATCTACTCGCGATATTAATAAAAAAAAAACTTGGAAATCATCACGAGGAAAACACTTGAGACTCAATAAATTCCACTCTGTCGGGTGCGTGAGTGTCACAAACGAAAATATAGTCCATCCAAAAATTAAGTATAAACTGTCAAATGACAGAAATGCAGCTAACCTACGCAACGAAAAATAGTCCCTGTTTTAAGACCCCAAAATTTTGATTCTTTATTGTATTAAACTGAAAATTGATTCGTAAAGGATTTTACAATCTCCAAAGAAAATATCGAACCTCTTGGCTAATATAAAAAATTACCACCAAATTATGTAAACAAATGCGTAGGGTTTTATTCAAACAGGACTGCCACAATATACTGTTTCTTTCAGGTAAACATGCAAAAGTTAGGAACTTTTCAAACATTAAGTTGCCTTCTATCTGTACTTTGAAATTTTATACTTAATTATTGGACAGAGTATAGTAAATTCAGCGAGAAAACGGACTTTTTTGTAACTAGATAAGTTACTAGTTCTGTGGCGCAAAATTCAAAATTACTTCTCACAGAAAATCTCTTCAATGCGTTAGCTAAAAAAGCTGCCAAATACTTAGAAAAGCTACAAAAAGCTGCGTTTAGAATTAAATATAGGAAATTTTATTCTATCAAGTTGGTCACTAGGCTGTCAAAAGCTGTCAAAAAAGTCCGTTCTCTCAGTGAATAGGGTGTACAGTAAAATCGTTTGAATAAGAGATCGACTTAAGCCACACAGTTAAGCCACAATTGAGTTTAATTTTATGGTTTAAATCGATCTTTTATTTAAACAATTTCACTATACTTATTCTTGCTTCGCTCTGCAAAAATCAAAGCTAACAATGTGGACCTTGTTCAAACGTTAAGCACTCGAGAAGCTGATTTTAAAGTCGCTGTTTCTTTAGCTTCTTGTTTCATAAGCTTTTTTACGCGAAATTTTGTTCGTTATTTGTTTTTCTTCTACTTTAACAACAAAAAAAATACAACTGGAATTGTCTCGAATTCACTTAATGAACAGTAATTTTAAGACTACCAAGTTGGCAACTGCTAGGGACCAATTTTGAAGTTGAGCCGTTATTGACAATTTGCAGCGATGCAAACGGTGCTGAAAGAATTTGGAAGTCTGAAATTCCTGTCGGTATACAGTAACAGATTGACTTAAGTCATAAAATTAGCAATAAATGCAGTGCTGTGAATCTTTCCAATTTTCTACTGGCCCACGACAAATCTTACGACTTAAGCCAATCTCTTAATCGACGGACTTTGCTATATGTACAAAGCTGAAAACAGTCAATAATTGACTTGAATAGAGATTGCTCTCTGTTTATAAGCATTATTTCTGACAGAGCATTTGCTACGTGCCAAAGTAATCGAAAGAAGGCCTGCCCGAGGCCACAGCAAAGCTGCCTAAAGCGGCTAAAACAATCTTAAGTCTGATAGAAGATCAACTTTGTGTTGTAACTTTTTCCGAAAGAGTGCCAGGAAAGCTTGGGCCACAGTTCCAAAATGCAGTGATTTATTGGCGATTGCTGAGTAGCTCTTGCTCTAGCCAACAGTTGCTCATCTATATTGAGAAAACACTTCTAAGAAACAAGATTTCTGTAAAAAGAGCAACCCTGCCGAATATTTGTTTGATCGCCTAAATTTCAACTTTCACACTCCGTAAATATTTGCTAAAATCCACGTGATAGTCATGCGTTTTTACACGTTTCAAAGGTCAAAATACACACAAATAAGTCATGATAAAGGCTCCAGAACCACTGGAACAATAATAACTATCCATCAAAGTTAGGACTGTTTTGTTGGAATTACGCCGCTCCAGGCAGCTACCTGATTGGTTCGAGCCAAGTCGATGAAATCAAAATAGACACATTCTATATTCACTATTCTATATTTACCATTGATATTAGTATTTATAAATAAAAAATATATCAAGAATTTTGTGAAAAAAAAACGCAAAATGACATCAACTTCCTACCGATACGAGTGAAAATGTCGAGCCAACTTCCGTTTAATTTATTCACTTTAATTCTACAAATGATAACAGTTGTTTTTTTTTCTGTTCTTAGAATCTCTACAATTTCACCTTGATGGTATTATTAATTACAATAACAATAATATCTATTTACTTGAATAGAATCGGGTTATTTCCTTTAGTTGCCTTGGACTGATAAAATAATTTGTTCTAAAATTGTAGCAATTAAAAATCGAAATTAATTAAAATTGATGACAACACACAATGATAAAGAATATTTTCTGGATCAAGTTCCGGTTTGTAGTCTACATATACGTCCGGTATTTGTCATTAAATCGCTCATAGTACTATTACATTTCCGGTTCCGTTTGCAAGACACTTTTTAAAGACGGAAGGAAGTTGTGGTCGACAGTTTTGTTATTTTTTTTGTAGTTTAAGCAAACGACCAAGACACAATATTTTTAAATTGAAAACAAGAAGACATATCAACGAGTCGAATAATCAAAAATAATTAATAGTCGTGCGTTTACGTCAGAGTGCTTTGTAAACAACAAAGATAAGATTGAAAGACTCAATTTATTTGTATGATGATAATTGTTGGCTAGGATATCCGGATGTTGTGTGTATCTATCTGGCGTTATTTTTAATATTAACCAAATATTTATTAATTAGATAATTATGATGATGATGGGTGATGAGTGTTTTTAGAATTTAGCCGGCCTTGGCTGGCAAACATTTCATCTTCTATTTTACATAATTTTCTTCTTATTAGAGGGGAAAATAATAGAACCGTAACGTAATCACATATCACCAGTATGTTTGTTATATAGACTATTTACAATGCGGAAACGGATATACTAATTAAATTCTGGTTTTGCATTACGGTTAAATGGTTATTTAGAATAGTTTCCTTAACTATTTTCAACTTTAAATATGGGCTTTTACGTAAACTTTACCATTGCAACAATTAAGACGTGAAGAGAAAATTTCAAATTGCACCTATTGAATGAATTCGTCAATTAGAGCGTTGCAATTTTGTAAATCAAATCGCCAATATTATGTAATATTTTTTTTTGTTTTTTCCCCACATAATTGCTACAACTTGACTCTGTAGTCATGCCACCTTTGAACGACGATAGATTTGATTGTTTTTCGGATTGGTTTGAACTAGTTCGATCGATATCCGTTCGATTTATCGGATTTTTGTGATAAGAGGATATAAATTGTGAAAGCGATTATTATTATTTTTTATATTTATAATAAACTACGAACGTCATATCCTCGTTTATTACAGCGCAAAAAAATTTGGTGGATTATTGATAATGTTAATTAAAATATTTTGCAATTTCATTCATTCACTCATTAAATTTATGTTGTTTTTTACATGTTTTATTTCATAATTAACATTCAAATTGGTATTTTCGTATCGTACAAGCAAGGTCAGAGTGATTTCGATGTACGGTTGTGTGTGTGCAAATCGGTTCAAAGGGCTCCAAAATCGAGATTTGTGGGGTGGATGACCGGTCGCTTATTTTGGACAAAATGCAGCCCTAAAGCTGCCTCTCAGGAGCCAGGGTAGGGCCGGCAAACAACAAAGTAAATTTGCGACTAGAATTCGTCAAGCTTCTATTTTAAACAGATTCACTATCTTTTTTGATATTTCTTACGGCCGAAAGAAGCAAATAGTCGAACGACACTTAGAAAACGTAAATCAGGGGTGGATTCATTATTAAACTGTTTTTTTTTACTTTTTCTAAGCCTCCATAACTACAGAGCCGATCCTGGTAATCACATGCGATAAAGATAGAAATATCGTCTATTATTAAGTATGTCTCTGTCTGCTTCTGCCAGATTCGTTCATAATAAGGCTGCTTATCCACTTGAGCATTCGCCTCGCATGAGCTCAACATCTGAGACTGATACGTCGCGATAAGTCATGAATTGAGTCCTTGCGCAAAACAGCATTCGCGTCAAGTGGATACACGCCATAAGACTATCAAAAACGACTCAATCTAGAGTTATGGAAGCTCTTTTTCCTACTTTTTATAAGCCTCTATAACCACAGAGCCGGTCCTGGTAAGCATATCCCATGAAGATAGAAATGTCGTCTATTATTAAATATGTCTCTGTCCCCTTCTGCCAGATTCGTTCATAATAAGGCTGCTTATCCACTTAAACATTCGCCTCGTATAAGCTCAACATCTGAGACTACAATATGCCGCGATAAGTCATGAATTGAGTCCTTGTGCAAAACAGCATTCGTCTCAAGTGGATATTCGCCTTAAGTCTATCAAAAACGACTCAATCTAGAGTTATGGAAGCTTTTTTTCCTACTTTTTCTAAGCCTCCATAACCACAGAGCCGATCGTGGTAAGCATATCCGATGAAGATAGAAATATCGTCTATTATTATGTCTCTGTCTCCTTCTGCCAGATTCGTTCATAATAAGGATGCTTATCCACTTAAACATTCGCCTCGTATAAGCTCAGCATCTGAGACTGCGATGTGCCGCGATAAGTCATGAATTAGTCCCTGCGCAAAACAGCATTCGCCTCAAGTGGATACGCGCCCTAAGACTATCAAAAATGACTCAACATAGAGGCTTGACGCCAATTATTTCTTGTCACAGGATTTCAGTGAATGCGCCTCTGTTCGAAAGGCATTAACCTACTTTTGAATATTTCTGAAATTTTGGTTTAAAAACAAAAAAACCAATCGCCCGACTAAGTAGAAGGATTAACAGTTAAATCAAATTACCATCGTCGTAAATTTAAACAGAAAACCTTTAAGAGACACGTAATTCCCAGGTTTTTCAACAATTTTGGTTTTCCAACCTGTAATTCTAAAGAATTTTCTAATAGCGATTACACCAGGTTTTTGGTTGGTTTGATGAGATATTCCCTGTCGAAATTGTTTTGGTGGGTGGACAAAATCGGGCCAAATTTTGTATTGGAATACGCCACTACTTTCTCTTGCTATTAAATATACATTGAATCCTCCAAACTTAACCTCGTTCACGTTGTTTAATTTTTTTTTATAGTTGTTTTTGTTTTTTCTATTTTTGTACAGCTATCGTTTGCTTATTATACAACAAGAACGTGACATCGTCTCAAGAAATTACATTATCATTATTATTATGTTTATTATTGTGTAATAACGTAAATTATGTTTGAAATATTTGCAAATATTAAGGCATTTTTTCTGTGAGGTCAGTGACAGATTTAAGTACGATGGTGCCCTAAGCCCACTATGCAATATATTGAATTCTATTGAGAACTGCTGATATATCTTGTTGTTAAAATGCAACATTAATGACCTGGAAATAGAAAAGGTCAGATGGATTTTTAATACAATTTCCGTATATTGTTTCTTTATGTTAAACAGACATCCTGATTCATTAATGACGATGTAGTTTTTTTTTTTTAAGTTGAATATTCAATAATAACGATAATAATTTAATATTAAATTATGAATAATATAAGTTGTACGACAACTGGTAATTAATTTTAAATAGACTCTAATATCACCAACAATTTGTTAGTTAATTACGTAATTTAATAATTAATCATTTTTATATCATATGTATATATTAATAGATATCAAAACGATCGCATTAATAAGCAAATAATAATTGTTTACTTCACAACGGGCAATTATGGCGTTGCGATGGCGTTATGAAAAATAATAGCCCCACCGGTTACTATGATAAACAAGTTTTTTGCATTCATTAAAAATGTGATCATAACCTCAATGTTTCAGATGTCTAAAAAAACAAAAATAAAGATTACTTCTTTTACTTATGGCATAAGCTCATGAATGCTCCACGGGCGTTATGGCTATAATGCCCTTGGTCGACACTCAGGCGTTATTTGTCTCGTAACGCCCTTGATACATTAATTACTATAAAAGTCTAATTAATTTGTCGAATTAATTATGATGTGATGTTCTACAGAATTGATATTGAATTTTTCTAGTATTTGTTCCAAAACAAGAAAACTTGCATTTTGCGCAGAAGTTACTGTGCAACTAAAAAGACGATAGAAAAAATCAAATATACAAACTTTTAAGGGGGATCCACTGTCCAAAAGCTTCCTCACGACTAGTCAGAAGGCCGAAAAAAGTCGATTCTTCTAGAATTTCTTCTAAGTAGACATTTTAGTTTATCACTATAAAATTTCTATGTCTTTTGTGGTAACTTTTAACTTTATTTTGATGTTTTTTATACGTGAATACAATGATTTTTGATGATGCTAGAGTCGATTTCCGGCAGCTCTGCTCAGAAAAAATATCGTGCAGGGCAAATCAAAGAACCGTTCATTATAACGGATTTACCAGGTGAATTTTGGCTTTAAATTATTAATAAAGTTGAAGTTGAAGAAAAACTTTACAAACTGAGTCCGTTCAACCATTTCCAAGAAATCTTGCTCAGCAACTTTGGAAATTTCGTTCCATGCAATCTTTGACATGTAAAACAAAGACCCTCTTCGATTCTCTTCAATTATTTTCAGATCAATTACAGGATAATCCGGATGACGGGTCTCATTTGGAAGTCTCACTTTACAAACTTTATTGCAGTCGTAATTCATAACTGTTACATTACTAAATGGAAGGATTATGGGTGAATACAGTTTGTAAATCACAAATTTACCTGGTCAGACGATTTTACAAGCAGAAAAATCAGACATTGTAAATCAATTAGGCATTGTCACCTGCTTCCAAAAGGAAAAGACTTTACCACAAAAGTCTCTTTCTTATTATCTGTAGAGTGACTTTATATTTTACTAAAATTGATACAGAATTTGGTCGACTATACAAGCATTCGACTTCTTTAAAAATCACAATACTAAATATTTTGAAAAACAATAGAAGTTAATCAAAGACAAGGCTGTCTTTACGGACAAAAACGTTTGGTTTTGATTCTTATCGGAAAGGAATTGTGGGCCGCTTTGTAGCGAAGTCGGTCCTGTCGCTAACATCACCTTAATTATGCCATTACGGAAGGTTTTTTTTTTTGATTACCAGCTACTTGAACATCGTTTCTACAACTAATCGCAATTTAAAAATTAGATAAAAAAAAAACAACAAATTATAGACTTTGTTCACACCAATGAGGTGTCCGTATATTGGTTATAGTTGCGGAAACGATTTTATGTTGTGTAATTACCTTTACGACTAGAAAATCTATATTTATGATTATGGCCTTGTAACACAAAGAAAATTATAAGGAAATGGTTGGAAACAATAGGAGAATTTGTAGAGGCACACAACATAATTATGAAGACAGACCGGAAATTCTATTAATTTTATTAGTAAAACATCACACTATTTGTGGAATTTGTTTCTATGTAGAAAACGATTTCCGGTCGGAAAATTTCTTTAAAACTGGTAATTCAGAATATACGAAATTAATATATCAAGGGCGTTATGACGCAAATAACGCCCGCGTGGTGCATTAGTTTATGTCATAAGTAAAATTTGGTATTGTTTTTTAATTTTTCCTTTGACATCTGAAAAACTGAGGTTATGATCATATTTTTAATGACAGCAACGGGCGATTATTTTTCATAACGCCATCGCAACGCCCCATAATGGCCTGTCGTCAAGTAAACTTAATGCAATCGTTTTGATATCTATAAATGGTCCAATAGTAGATATGTATGACATAAAAAAATATAAAAATAATTAAACAATCAAACATTTATCGCTAATTTTCTAATAAAACATTCGTAGTCTCTATGGAAGATTCGAAATGGAAAAAAAGGTGAATGACGCAAATTGTCTAATAAATATTTACAATCTCTAGATATGAAAATCGTGTACGACAGGATATTTATCTGTTCCTTTACTTATTATTGTTACAAATTAGAGAGTTTGGATTTGATAAGAATAGAAAATTGATAAGAGTTTTTAATAAATTAAGCAAGAATTTTCCCATTTTCTCTATATGTATATATATTTTTTTATACAAATAAATATAGCTATGTGTCACCATTACGAATCATTCTAAATTTCCGTAAATTAACCACCAACACTGTATATAGCCGGTGTATGTAGGAAGGAAGTCATTGTTGAATGATTGCCAAGAATATTGGAACGTTCGTTGTTGAAGTTGGCAAATTTAATTCTGCGTTGTTGTTGTTGTTGTTGTTATTGTTAATTTTACACTTTTCGCTAAATTCCTTCGATAACATTTTAATTTTGACACTATTTTTTTCTTGTACAGAACAAAATATTGAGAAATTCGATACGAAAAATTAAAATAAAAATTAGTTCGATTGAAATTAAGAGAGATAAAAATATGTTTGTAAAAGTTTATAGGAGGAGGATACATTTGGCATGTCCGGCCGCAGTTTTCGCATTCCATACACGATGACGTCATTTGAAAACGGACACACAGTTATTTATTTATAACAGCCTTTTTTAGGGATGGACCATACTAATTATAGTGGATCAGAATCGACCGAAAATGTGGCTGGCGAAAAAGTAAACGCACAAAATTTGATTAGTTTTCTTTAAACTAACTATTAATTGTACTATAATTGCTACAGTGACTCTCAAAATTTGTTGAATTTTGTACAAATTTGGAGACTCTCATTTGACTAAGTATGCAGCCAAAATCGGATAGAAAAATAGTTAGTGGTAGACGATTTCTTGCAGAAATCCTCATAGTTAAGACAAAAATGAGTAAAACTAAATCTTAGGGTACGTTCATGTCAAAGGTACCCCACTGTGTTACCTGCCGGCGGTTTTCATAACCTGCATCTGAATCATGACAGTGAGCCATAGTCAATATAGACGTAGCCTTACAGATAGGCTTAATATGTTAGCCCCTTAAAAGCTGAGATCGCCCTTAGGGACTGTACGATCCATAAAATTCTCGAGCTGGGTCTCTAGCATCTTTTAATTAGTATAAAGATCGCTATTGTTTTTCTGTACAAAGTAGCATTATCATCTAGTCGAGATTCTTACTTAAACACATCATCAATGTGGTGCTAAAAGCGCTTGCCCAACATGGGCGGCATAGTCTTAATTATAATTTTTTGCCATCGAGTACTTAATGTAAAGATAACGATACGGCGTGCTTCGTAATTATCTAATTCAATTAACGATAAGAACGTACTTTTTTTCTAATAAGTAGGTTATTTATGGAGGTAATAAAAAAACTGTTTACAACTAATAATTTAAGAATTGTTAGCATATTTATTAAATAGCCAATTAATGGAATATCAAATTTGGAGATTATAGATAGGAGAAACATTAACATGTTGACAACCACGTGATATGGTGGGCTTAGAAGGGCTACAATAATATTTCCATTATCCTCAATCAATCTTGCAATTAAGTCATGACGACTTCTTATCAATTGGGTCAAACGTTCGCTTGGCAAAAATTTAATAATTTTTTCTTCAATTTTCATTTGAGATTAGAGCTCATTACTGTTCCAAGCGTACGGAACAGATTTTCTTAAAATAATCAATTCTAAAAAAAATAAAAACTGTTCGGTGCGCAGATTAACAAGTGTAGTTGAGTAGCGCGCGGGTTCACCCTTAACTAATGCTAACTGCCACCCTCCTTGTATCCTGTATAAAGTTAAAACCAGGACCGGCTCGAGCCCGCAAAACAGGTCCTGTTTGGAGTGCCATAATTTTCGAAACGGCATATTTTAGTGCATCTTATCTACAACAGCTTTTTATACCTTTTTATGATTGTTACACCTAATTTGTTTGGAGAGCCAGAAAAGCTTGGGCCGGCCCTCGTTAAAACAAATTATAGAAAATTGAAAAAAATTATGTCACTAGCGACCACGTATCGTTACAAAAATCTATTGTCTTCTTTGTAAGAAATTATGTAATGGCATGTGCCATTAGACTGTATCAGAAAAATCTACTATTTTGGTTGTAAATATTTTTCAATGTATTTTCCCTATGTAACGAAAATGCGTGATGCCGTGAGGGGAAACACTTCCCCTCTAACAGTCTGAGAGGGAATAGTGGGGGCGTTGCCAATAGCGTCGCTTATACTCGGTCAGTTCTGCCAGCTGTATAAAATAAACACTAGGGTCTAAAGTTGGTGTCATTGATCGATGTACAGCGCCCTCTGGAACGAAACTAAAATTTCAAGGCTTACCGCTATTTATAATGTTTACATTTATAAATTAATTAAAAAACGAGCCTTCAGGCAACGACAGAAAGAAAATAAACCAAGAAAAAAATGAACTTCATTTCTACCTAAGAAGTTTCACTTCTAACGCGCGGCGTTCCACGCAATTTCAATTTTGAATAACTTTTGAAGGACTAAATATATCAAAAAAATGTAAGAGACGTTTTTTGTAGAGCGTCAAATTTTGTATAAGAGCGAAGTTCAGTCATTCCAAAATATTGCTCCCAACGTGAGCTATAAAATTCCAAAGTGCAAGAGAATATTTCTCCCATGTTAATCAAATTGAAAATGGAAAATCGCGATGAGGCACCTGTTAATATTAAAATTAAGGGCTGATACTTCCACAGGCTTATTTTTCCGACATCCTGAACAATATTTTCAGGGTGCCTTTTGAAAAAAAAAAACAGTCGATTTTTCTGATACAGTCTAATGTGTCATGTGGAAGACAACAGACACGGGCAAATTGGCAGTAGATTTCACTCGATCCGACTGCCTAGTATCGTATTGTAATACACCAATTGGCCTTCGTTCAATGCTGGAGTGCCTAGAGGTTCAATGATGTTTACCACAGGTACTAATAAAAGCAAGCTACCACATGTCAGTTGAGTTAAGTAGAGGCATAGTGAGTCCACCTCTGCACTATAAGAACGATTGAGTTAATTATGAATCAGTATTGAGTTTTGTTTGGAAGGCTGAAATACTCGTGCCCAAGATGTCACCACTCCGGTTAACGCCGGCTCTGTTTGGAATGTAGTTCTTTCTATTGATGATGCGTTACCTGAGGCATATGCCAGTATTTTCCCTCAGGTGCCCACGTCACTGGAAAACACAGATATTTGAGAAATACGATAATTCCCAATTACGGTATAGAATAAAATATCTGGTCTTGACTCTAATGAAAGATTATAAAATATCATGATTGTTGCCGTAATTGTCGGACATTTCTGCGTAAATGGGAAAAAATGTGTTCTACAAGTAGCAAAAGGCGGTTTATCCACACGTGGATAAAAACATCCAAATCGTCTACAGTTAGCTAAAATTAACATAGAAATTTATAATATGAATACCTACACCAAAAAAAAAATAACCGTTTGGAATTTAAACTTTTATCGCCAAATTCCGGATCGTTATTTTTTTTTTCGAGACAAGTGCGTGTGGACGATAGAGAAAATAACAAAAGGTCAAGTTTTTTTTTCGTTTTCATCACGCAAAAACGTAGTGTTCTTTTTTACTGTGTAAAATGCAAAGGTAAGCACTGAAAAATTCAAGGGCAATGACTACTTTTACCGGGAAGTAAGTTTCTCTTTTTTCTTTCGTGTTTTTTTTTTATTGGCTAATTTTTTTGTACAAGTCCTGCAGCGAAATTTCGTAAAAAAAAAATCGGACAAATACCAAATTAGCGAAGAGACTCCAATCGTGCTGCTCGAACAACTTGCATAATCCGTGTTGTAAGATATGACCTATTGCGTTACTTACACACACTCCATCGGGCAGTTTCCTGGTGTATTTTTTTTTTCTATAAAATCTCCAAGGGTTGTGATGTTATTTGGTAAGAATCAGAATAATAATAAAGATGACAAAAGTGGAACACCTGCCAGATTATGGTGGTGTGCACAGATTTTTGTGTGGCTGTATTCAGTCATCCGTATATTCGTGTCTCTGTGTGTGTGTGTGAGGAGGAAGTCTGGCGCGCCCCATCCCCGTTACCGCCACCAATTCGGGACCCTCCCCGCTCCACCAATGGGACCGCAAGTGTAGATCCGGTGCAGTGATGTGGCAACATTGCATGTATTTACTCTCGCGCCCCACTCTTTCTGGTTTTACTCCCGCATATCCCAAACCCAAGACGATTCCAAAACAGTTTTCAAACAGTAGTGGTAAGGTGACGGTCGCTGCGACAGGTCACAGTTACTGCTGATATCACAACGAATACATTTTTTTTTTTGAATTTTTGAACCAGGCGAGAATTGTGATAAATTAGTAATTTGTGGTGTGTTTACCATCAAATAGAGCCCTGAAAAAATCTAGAATTAGTGTATTTTCTTGTGAATTGAAATTATCAACGAACCAATCAGTGACTTTAGTGCCCAGTTTAGCCCATATGTGCCCTTTACGGATAAACTCAACAATAAAATATTGAAGGTAATTATCGCCAGAGCCGCACACACTAATCCGTGTGGAATGCTGATTTGTCATTTTGAAAAAAAAACAAATACAATTATTGATGATGAAAGGGAAACTTTGTGTGTCACCTGGTGCACGTGTTCTATCTACCTGTTGCTGCAACGTTTCGTGGTTTCTTAGAAATCGAGTCATTTTGAAGGCATTTCCGATCACACAGCCTTCTTTAACCACCAACAGTCTACATCCGAATAATACAAAACAAAAAAAAAACAACAGATTTTAACCTTGAACGGGGCAATCACCCACAACCGGATCCACTATCATCTCAAAAGATATCTCTGAGAAATTTAACACAAAAATATTATTACGTAATTGTTGTAATAATAACGAATAGCAACGGAAATTAGCATTTGTTTTTGTTCATTTGTTTAAAAATATATATATAAAAATTCCAATTCTAATTATCAAGAGACATTTGGAAAAACCACCACGATTATATCGGGCTAGCTGTGATTAGTTTTGGTCTTGTTTATTGGTTTTCAATTGTTTTGATTAGAGATGACGTCAATAATAACATGTGACGTAATACCTATCATATTATTGGTAAATGATAGTAATTTATCACACCTACACACCTTTAATAATAAACAGTTGAAATGCCACTAGTAACTCCGATTACTATTTATTAATTATTATCTTCCGTTGTTTTTTTGTTGTTGTTGTAACAAGACGCAATTTGTTTTTTATTTTCTCTCATTTCCAAGAAGAATATAAACAAATGGAAAATAATCATAAACGTGCTGATTTGGATTAGTCTCCAGTTTCTGGACACTAACCTTTATTAAAGCCTCTTACACACTCGAGCGTTTTTCTTTCATCGTCATTATCATTATTATTATTACAATTTACGATTTGTATAAATGCTTGAAAAACAGTGGCAGTTAGCAACAGATTGCGTTTACGGAAGTACTGGTTTTCAATCGGCATTGACACATTTCTTCCTGGTATTATTTCTTTGCGATTAAAATAATATTTATAGGGAAATTCGTTTTGAAGGCAGGAAATGTTTTTTCGGGGAAACCTTGAATATTCAAGAATTATTTCCTGAGATCTATTGAATTGTCGCAACGAACGAAAACAAAAAAACAATAATAGCAAAAAGCCGGAAGTTGGTTAAATTCGATTCCTTTGTTTTATTATTATTATTATTATTTAAAATAATTATTTTTTTTCCTACATTAATACCGGATAATACAAAATGTAAATAAGTTTTGAAAAAAACAGTCTTAACCTTGGAATAACTTCCGCGAGCGTCAGACCCACGTAGATACCCAGTTTTCTGTTCTATCATTAGTTTGTGTATTTTTAAATTGCATTCCACAATTCTACAGGAATAAAAAATGTAAACGGAAAAAAAATTGTGTTTATTTTGGTTCTATACAAAGTATTTATTTTTGATTTTCGATTAGGCTCCGGTTCGCTTCCCGTTCCGAACTTTTTTCGTTTGTCTTGTTTTTGATCTAAATTATTTGATTTTTTTTTGTGTAGAAATATGAAACTAGTACCGGGTCCGTTACCGCCAATACCGACAACAACATCAATGGATCGTTTAGCATTACCATTACCGTTCGGTGCCGATTCGTTATTGTGGCGTTATCCGTTAGGATTTGCATCAATTGGACAAACACAACAGCCACCATCGTCACCATTATTAGATTATAAGAGCCAATTGCCGGCTAGTTTAGCATCAGATCCGAGAGTTTGGTCACGGGATGATGTTGTTAGTTTTTTACAATGGTCCGAACGGGAATTCGATCTACAACCAATCGATTTAGATATGTTTCAAATGAATGGTAATTACACTTGAAAAACAAAAAACACTCAGACAATTAGATTAAAATTGATTTTGTTATTAATTTATAGGCAAAGCAATCTGTCTGTTAACACGCACCGATTTAGCGGAACGTGCTCCAGGTTCCGGTGATGTCCTCTATAATGTACTTCAAATATTGGTGCGTGACGCCAACAATCTACGTATGCTACCATCAAGTCCTGTAACACCAACATCCCGCCATCCATATCCATTATCGCCGCATTCCCATCCACCAACACCAAATTGGAATCTACTTGCCCAAAATAATGATCCATTCCATACAACACATGCCGCATCATTAGCCGCCCATTTAATGGCCCAAAGTAATTCAGTAACATTAAGTCCAGCACCATCCGTTGATAGTCAAACCGGTGGTAGTCCACAACATGCTGATAATGCGCAAACATTCGGTCATTCCATATTTAGTACGAATAATTGTGGCAGTGGTAGTGCTGGTGGTGGTAGTAATAGTAATAGTGGTAATGGTAGTAATACAGATTCGGATGAGGATCAATATGAGAAGAATGGTCAGAATGGTGGTGGTAGTCCACCAAATACACCAAGTGCGTACACATTACCACCACCATTAAGTCATGGTAATAATAATAATAATAGTAACGGACGGCGGAGTCCTAAAGAGGTCGTCTCCAGTCCGAGTGCTTTCAAATCGGTCGGACGCGAATTCTTTCCTAACGAATCTCCCGAACCGAACACAAGTAAGTGTCTTGTTATATTCAACAATATACAGATGTGGCACTCCAATTAGATACCAATTTTGATTAAAACAATTATTTACAGATGGTCGACTATTGTGGGATTTCCTACAACAATTACTCAATGATCCAGCACAACGCTACACAAATTATATTGCATGGAAGAATCGCGATACTGGTGTCTTTAAAATTGTCGATCCGGCTGGTTTAGCCAAATTATGGGGTATACAAAAAAATCATCTATCAATGAATTACGATAAGATGTCGCGTGCCCTACGCTACTACTACCGGGTGAATATTTTGCGAAAAGTACAAGGCGAACGACATTGTTACCAGTAAGTCGCTATTGTAATTAATCTATCAAGGGCGTTATGAACCAAATAACGCCCTTGGTACATTCATGAGTTTATGTCATAAGTAATAGATGTTCTTTATTAATTTAACATCTGAAAAACTGATGACAGCGAAAAAAGTTGTTTATCATAGCAACGGGCTATTATTTTTCATAACGCTATCGCAACGCGCCGTAATTGCCCGTTGTCAAGTAAACTTAATGACATAAAATTGATTAAAAAAAAACTTTACACTAATATTTCGTTTCAATAATAGATTTCTACGGAATCCAACCGAATTGAAGAACATAAAAAATATCTCATTGTTGCGCCAAATGTCGCCGACGAATACTACAACATCATCGAAAACAACACCGCCACAAATTGTGCCGAATGTCACAATTAAACCGGAACCAACAGAAATTGACAGTGATAATCGTGATTTCGATGAGAAACCAACTGATTTAAGTATAAGTATGGAGGGGCCGACCGATTTAAGTAATAATAGTCGGCATGTTAATATAATTTGCTCACCGGATCCACCGATACCGCCACAACATCATTAGTATCGGGGCGGAAAAATTTTTTTTTTTATAAAGAACCATATGTGCATTATTTTTAGTGACAATTCAGTGCCAATATAAATTGTTTTTATATTATTAATAAATTAATGAAAAAAAAAAGATATGTGCAAATAGTGATCGATTAGTGTAAATAATTATTTTTATTATTAAGCATATTTAAAATACAAACAAAAAAAGATAGATAGGAATTCAAGCGTAATCTAGGGTGTTTATGGGGTGGTTTAAAGTTTGTATAAACGAAATGGTAATGTGCCAAAATATTGTAAAATAAATTATTTTTTGAATTGTATAAATGAGACACACGTAATTTTTGTAAAAAAAACAAACAAAAGTGTTCTGCCAATGGCAGCTTGTTTATCAGAATTATCTTCTGATAATTTGACGACAATAAAAGTTTTCAATTTGGAATTAATGTACAAAACACAATATCGGAAGAGATGAACTGGAATTTTTGTCAAATTTGGATATTATTTTTATCACATTCCAAAAAAACACACATCGAGGTATAGTTATGTAGTTGCCTTGAAGAAGCGAGATTTTTGTAGAAAATTATAATGCTGGATAGTTCCAGTTCGATTTCTGTGATCTCTTGTAAAGTTTTTTTTTTCTTTTTTTTTGACTCAATATTTTGTGTGTGATTTTTTCTTAATTTTGTGTATATTTTTTTTGATATTGCTTCCATCACGGAATCAATTATATATTTAAAAAGAAAATTATCAAACTCCTTTATAGCTTTATTTAAATTGGAACTGTAGAACGTACTGTTCATTTGGATGCCAGGATTTTGAATTATTATAGTTATTATTATTATTATTATTATTATTGTAAATATTCACAGAATTTGGTTTAATTTTACAACGATGTTTTGTAAACAGAGTATTGTTAACAGATATGGCAAGTTTCAAATATACGTTTTAAGTATCTTGAATCTAATCGGTCCATTGTATTTGGAACACGTCCATTATTGGGGCCTAATTATCCTTAAGGCTGATCTGCCCCAGATTCAGCTTTTTCCGATTATTCTTTTGCAACGTTTCTATTGCGAATATATACTTTCGTTCTATCTACAAGAGTTATGCGAAGTATGCGATTTGTTCACATTAAGGTTGTTGAGAAGAAAATTCGATACAATAAGAAAATTTTCAAAATTTGACAGTTCATTATTTAGATAATAAGGAATGTTTTGTCAAAATTTGAATTCATTCCTGTTCTTAGTTTTCGAGAAAAAAAATGTTAAAGTTACACTTTTGAGACGAGTTATTACATGGCGTACTGATTTAAACGTTTATATCTAAATAACCAGAATTACCAATTTCACAAAAAACTACCAAGATATTTATCGAAGTCTTAAAAATAACTATGATGAGTTTCAAAAAATTCCTGTTCTTAGTTTTTGAGATATTTAAATTTTTATACTGAAAAACATGACAAAATTTCGTCAATGATATTAAACTTGGCAACGTTGCTGCATGAGAAAAAGTGGGATGAGTGCGCGCTATTCCAATTCAAAACTTACCTTTATAACATTAATAATTGCAACATTCAGTTTTTGAAATAAAATTATTAAATTTATTAATAATTAACATTTTTAGTAAATAAATATATTATTGATTTATTTATTTATTTATTCAAAATTTATAACTCTTTTTTTTGGTTATGTCAGTAAGTACCACTACACAAGAAATATGTAAACACTGTGCAACGTTGCCGTGCTTTCTACCTCATATTGTAAATTTTTTGAAAATTGTTAAAAAATATTTAAATTAATAAAAACTCTTTAGAATATTAAAGAATGGAATTAAATCATTGAAAAATACAATTTTTTCGCCAAAAAAATATATTTTCATCAATTTTAATTAAAAAAATTTTGTTTATTTGAAGTTGGCAACAGATACTTCTGCCCATGTATTTAGATAGGACGGAGTCCCCACTCCTGCCTATCCCCACCGCTCTTCACAACAACCTTAAGGCTACTCTTTCAGCAGCCGCTCGTAAACAATCAGCGCCACTGTGCGCCCACTATTAATTTATATTTGCAACCAACGAAACACCAAACCGTAGCCCAGGCTTACAACATTCGACAAACTGGTTTGAATGATGAGATTGCGAGCGGGTTGAGGAGTAGGGAGATCTTATTCTATAATATATAGGTGTTCCGGTGTTCTCTTTAAAATAGTGAAGCTGATCTCAAATAAACATAAACAATGATAGCAAATTCTTTGTAATGAATAGCTAACAATATAGAGTGGTAAATATTTACATTTTTATTTATTTTTTGAAACGATGATGTAGATTTTGAAAGTCATTCTTATTCAACTTCTGTAGAAGTTTCGAAAAACTAAAAAAATATTAATATATTAATATAATTTGGGGTGAAAATCGTGGAGTACTTCGTCAAAACAGCCGTATTTCAAAACTTTTGAAAACATAAAAGAGCACCAATGATTTTGAAGTGGATTTGAGTAGCGAGCGCCTTTCCAACTGTTACCGTTTTTTCACAACTTGGAACATTTCGATTTTCTCGAAAACGGGTAAAGACTTTCAAAAACGCAATCATGGAGATTCTCAAAATACTGCCCTGTATGTTTTATATTAATTTCATCGAATAACACCAAAGACAATCAAAGCTATTCAAAGACCCCAGAAAACGCCATTTTCCAATTTTCTCGAAAACCAATCATTTTTTCCGGATAATTTTATATCAGAATTTTCATTATTAATAGTATAATCAAACGTCCTATCGATCGTGTCTCCAACTTTTGTAACCACAAAGATATTCAAAAGTATTTTTTACATTGTCATTATATCTATATATACACCTCGTCTAGATGAGACTTAAGTTGGAATTCCTCCTGTGTTTGGCGTGAACGTGTTAATTACACTACAAGCTAGGCAGTTAAGTGTCGTCTGAGTTTGCCCCTTTTTGACTCGCAGCCTAGATACTTGTCGAAGTTGATTTTGGGGTGGTGGTTGGGGGCTGAGATGTTTCAAATCTGTGTCACCCCTGCTATTCAACAGTGATGAAACGAATAGTTGTAACTATCCGGTATCCGGTTAGACATTGATCTCGAACTGTGGCCGGATATCGGATTTTTAACTTCTTATTGTAGTTCAGCAAGCAACACAGTACTACGCGATAACGCAATTGAGCCGATATCCTGTCAAACAACTATCTATTTCATATCTACTAATCAGTATTCGGCCGAACAGTAAAACTAGACCGGATACCGGATAGTTAGATGACTGTTTTATCACTACAAATATTTGATTATACAGGTGTGGCAAATGAAATAGGATGCATTTATGACTAACGGATCCCAAGAGAAGAGAGCGAGAGACCTACTTATTCTTAGGAATGTACAGTGAAGGGACTTTGTCCAGGTAGATAGGGAAAAGATGGCCGGTAGAAGACCTTGAAAGTGTACGTTACAGGAAAACATGTCTGTTTTTTGAGAGGTGACTGTATATTTCCTTCGAGTCATCTCTTCGCTACTCAAAAGGACTTGAAGTTCGGTCGAGTGCGATCTGTACGACTTTATTTAGAGATTCGTACTCAAAGAAAAACAAAATCTAACCTTCAAATATATGTTTTTAAAGACTAGCCAATTATTAATGTATTCAAACTTCCCTTGTAGAAATTTTACAGCCCTAAATCAAATTTTTTGTGAGCCCAAAACTTTACTGTTTGACATATCATAATCCAACAATAAAGTATTGTGGTAGTTTGACGCCTGTCCCGCCCAATTGGGATACTAATAATCCAGTTCCAATTACCGATTGGTCAAGTAAATCTTGATTTTAAAATTTTACTGGGCGGTGCTACAAATAATTCTGTACACGTGTGTTACTTTTTCCCATCACGCTTCAGTTTCGATTGGATCTTCTCAAATGAAAAACAATTTGATAATATTTAACCGAACTAAGACTGGCACTGTAATACGGATCTGTCCTAATTACCTATAATAGTGCGTCAAAAGGGCTTGCGAATATTTTAAAAATTTTAGCACACTTGGATGTGTACGAAAATCGGTTTTCGAATCAATTTTACAATTTAATAATTTTATTCGTCACGCTACCAACTTATCAACATGATAACTTTTTGTATCAAGTTCTTATCATGCATTCGTACGTTCGTGAGAACAAACGAATTACTTAACGCCCTTTCTAGAATTGTTTGTTAGTTGAGTTTTGACTTTTAATGCGTGCGTGTCGTTTTCGATCATTTTTTTCCCTAATTTATAATCAGTAATAGGTGAAGTGCTAGTGTTTTGTGATGACGCAGCCAGGGACAACACTGGACTGGCCAGCGCCCTTTTACAAGATCTTATCTAGTGCCGTAGTTGTTATTTAGAGCAAAACAAAAGAGTCCGAGATGCCACCTTTTCGAGAGCTATGCGTTCCTGTGCTATTTGAGTTTTAGTTTCCACAGTGTTAACATCACTTTGAACAATTATTAAAAGTGTAGTGCTAAGCTAGTGTTCTCGTGTAAATAGTGCTAGTGTGCAAGATAAGACATCCCATGCCGAACAGCTCCAGGACTACTATGGAAACGGTAATTCACAAACTCTCTGATTATTGATTTTCTATAATTTTAATTGTTTTTTTTTGTTCTGTGTTTCTAGCAGTTCAACTGGATCCAAACCGTGAGTCATTTGTTTATTGGTTTATCGATTTTTTTGCGAATACTTTGGAATACTCGAGGACCAAATAATGTAACGCTATTGATCATTTTTCTTGAAGTCAATTTTGGACATAAAGTAACTCACTTTACTGGCTCTGTACTTTGTTAGGTCTACCTATGTACTTCATGGGAACGTTCTTTTTTCTATAACCGTTACAATATTGAATTCAGAGATTAGTTTGGTACTACAGATGCCGAGCAAAACCATCTCTAGTTTTTTAAAATTTTGTCGTAGGGGAGTAATTTTCAAAAGATTTTTACTTTGAGACCATGTACGTTATGTAAATAACTCCTTTACAAATTTTCATACTTCTATATTCACCGGTGT
This sequence comes from Epicauta chinensis, assembly GCA_021725515.1. Classification (NCBI taxonomy): domain Eukaryota; kingdom Metazoa; phylum Arthropoda; class Insecta; order Coleoptera; family Meloidae; genus Epicauta; species Epicauta chinensis. The sequence goes on from JAEDXX010000068.1 coordinate 249,959, forward strand.
GCGTTATCCGACAGCATATGTAGCTAATTAAGAAAATCTAATCTAGTCAAATCGTTGTTTAGTTGGGGCGACTATAATTTCAAAATAACTCCACTGCAGGCCAACCAATCGAAAACGCTGTAACAATCCAATGACCAATGATATATACACATATAGATTACTATAAACTCCCATATTTTCAATGCTTTAGAAGTGATGACATTTCGGCTTCTCTTTTTCTCTTGGATTCTATTTATATAGTCTATCTCACAATCTTAAAACGGCTCGAGCTTTATTGTTGTTACGCAAATTTCGACTTAATGATTTAGGTCGTTCGAACCACGGATATTCAATATGGCCGCGCCTTACAGAACTTCACTTTAACGCTATCATTAGTAATCTGCCAATGACCACCCCCCTGTAACTTCAATAGGCGAAACAGCACAAAAAGTGAACGAATATGTCCCGTGATTTTAGTTCTTCTAGAGGGCGCTGGTGGTCCTTTGCATCGTGTGTGCCGATCGCGGTTTACTAGTTATTATTATTATATCGGATAGATATCGGACAGAAATTACTGATTTTGATTGGTGATTATCATTTTATTATTATTGTTAATAAAAAATTAATAATTATAATCTTATAATTAAACTTTTCTAAATAAGTAAAATTCAATAAAATTGAATTCAACGCTCGCGTAAAGGTGATCGGTGCAAAGGACTACTAGCGCTACCTGGCTGGTGTCCCGACATCGAACCATTTTTTGAAACATGGAGTGATAGTGGGCTGCCAATGACGTATACCTAACCTCACTTTTCTATCCGAACATAACCTCAATTTCTCATTATTGCGGTACTTCTGAAATTCATTAAAATAAAACAAATTAGGACGTAATTATGAATTTTACAAAGGTAAATAAACAACTTGGATAATTCTTTTATTAAGATCGTATTAATTTTAGTCTGTCTTCCGACCGTTCGTACGCAATTTCAACCAAATCCGGTTAAATTCATCAACAGCCACCCAACAGGAACCATCACGTATTGAAAAAAGTACGAAAAATCCGTATCAAAACACTTGTGTCTCTTTTGTTAACAATTCGATTTCTAGCAATTAATAGTGTACAATTATTGGGCCGTGTCGGTGCCGATCCACAACGTAAAGGCTCCGATGAACATCCAATTGCCGTATTCTCATTAGCCACACACACAAATTATCGATACGAATCGGGTGAATTTCTACAACGCACCGAATGGCATCGTATTGTCTGTTTTAAACCGGGTCTACGTGAGACGATTTTGAATTATTTAAAGAAAGGCCAACGGGTACACGTCACTGGTAGGATAACGTACGGTGAGATACGTGGCGATGATGGTAAACCGAAGACCACCACAGCGATTGCTGCTGAAGATGTGATCTTCTTCCAATCGTCGTAATAATTGCATAAAAACAAGATCTGTACTTTAGGCTTTTTTCTATATAATAATAATAAGATTTAAGTTACAAAAATATTATTTCATCTGTTCACAATATTCAACAAATTCGGTTTTATGATGCTCTTTAATGTACGGTTCAAGTCCTGGGATAATATAGCGGACATTATAGCGTGTCTCAAAGATCGTATTCAAATTTTGTTTAAGTTCATTGAAATTCGTTGTTGCCCTATAAGAAGCCATAGCATTAAGGAATTGTTTGAAAACATCAGGCTCTAATGCTTTCTTTACCTGCAATTTCACCAAATATAATAATACAAATAAGTACCAATCAAAGCAATAAATACCATCACAATAAACTCTTTTATTGATGTTTCCGGTGTTGTCGCCGTTGTATTATTTCGATTCGGTATTACTGAAATTTTCATCTTTTTCGATGGATTTAATAGTTCGTTACGTGGCCGTTTATTGATTGCTACCAATCCATCACTATCAGAATCGGATGTTAACGAATACGAACTGGTTGTTTGTGTCAGATCTAAACTTGGTAATGGTTTATTTTTAATTTGCGGCATCTACAAGTTGATTATTATACAATTGAAATGTTTGATGCCCTACATTACAGTTTTTTGGGCGTTACGAAAGAATCCACTCAAATCACGTATAACTTCACTAAAATGATTTGCCACTTTTATATGATCACGCAACCATAATGACATTTGATTTTTGATTTTGTAATTATTGAAACGACTATCCAATAATATGATAGCACCATAATCATCTTTATGTCGGATAATACGGCCCATTGCTTGATTAACAGCTCGACAAGCCTCCAAACTGTACCAATCATCACCACGTAAATACTATAATTTTTTTTAAATCAATTAATTAATTTAATTAATTGAAATTCATACTTCTTTATCAGTTGCATTGCACGTATCTAAATAGCGTTTCTTTAAAATAACTCTTGGATCTTTTAATGGTGGATATGGTAAACCGATAATAAAAACGGCACGTCCATTAATATCGGCAAAATCAACACCTTCAGAGATTTTACCACGACACACACCCATAAAGATGGCACCTTTCGTATTTGGATCGTTGATTGTCTGATAATAATCGGTCATTGCTGTTGTAAATGAGATTTTATCTTTTGGTTCTACAAAAATTGTCTAAAATTTGTTTTTCCATTAACACACAAAACAAAGAATGTTGTAGGGCATCAAACAATTTACGTTATATGATGCCCTACACTAAATAAAAACTAATGGGTTAATTTTCTTGTTGTACCTACCTTCAAATCATTGATATTGCCCCATATGCCGGTTTGTTGCCATAATTGTTGATATTTCTGCATTATCGGATATGATGGGAAAAATATTAATATACCATCTGGTATTATACGTATTAAATTTAATATTGTTTGTCCTAATGATTGTATATATTTTGGATTATCACGATTTTGATAATTACAATTTAATAATTCCATATCGGGACCGTGCGTTAAGATTTTCACACAGATTTGATTACCTTTTACAATATGCGGATTCTCTAAACGTACACCAACATTTAATTCTAATTCACTAATTAATGGTTTTAATGGTGCTAATGTACCACTTGTTAATATTACACAATGCACACCTTGATTCATCAATAAATTCATACTAAAATTTCGAGGAATAAAAAAAATTGGTTGTATTTCTAATTCGATAGCACTTCAAAGAGATCCGATCCGCGTAATCATACTTTAGCCTATTTGCTTCGAACAGGGCATCGAACCGAAAACCGGACAAAACCTGTACTTTGCGGAACCAAAACCGGAACAGAACCGAAACCGAGACGAAGAAAACGGTTTGAAGCTGTAAGATAAAGATAAATCAATACATACTGCATTCAATAAAAGACAGAAAAAGAGCGATATTTTATCTGTTACGAAAAACCGATATTTTACTAATAGAACCGAAACGAAAAGAATAACGGTTCGAAGCCCTGGTTTGTAGATAGCGCGCAGCTACAAGTGTTACTAATTGGTCATCTTCAACAAAGGGAAACAAATGGGTTTAAACAAGAGTATTGGAAAATTTTTGGTAAAACCGAATTCTTTGCCCCTTTTGCTATTTATAAACTAAAAATAGCTTTTCATCTGCTTATTTTTTTTCCAATCGTTTAAGAAGTGCTATCGAATCGTTGAAACGAAATTTACCCAAAACCGGGACTGAAACACCAATAACTCAAAACTCTACAACCAGGTTTTGTTGCTTTCGTTAACCAATTGTTGGCGGTCTTCTTTTTTTGTTCTTCAACCGTAATATGTACCTAAAATATTACTAAATAAAATAACAAAAATAATAAAAATGATTCAATTGTTTACTTTATAACATTTTTTGATTTTCTCACGAAAATCATTTGATGTTGATGCAAATGCTATCGTTAATAGATCAGATATTAATTGTAAACCATTACCTTTACGTTGAAAGGGACCATCCGAACTTGCACCACTTAAAAATTGTATAATTTTCTCAATTATAGCCCTAACACCATTATAATTACTATTATTAATCTACAAATTTTATTAATTGAAAGAAAAATTAATAAATAATTATAACACGAGCCTCTTTTCATTTATTGAAATAATCAACTGAATGGGGATCGATATCTTAGATCAAAACGCTTTTAGAAATATTGCTAAACGAACACTTGCATCGAAAGGAGACCTTTTCCTTTAAGGCAGTGATTCTCAACCGCTTTTGTGTACCGCCAAGTTCTGAAATTGTTAAGAGTACCTCAACAAAAGAAGGTTGAGAATCACTGCTTTAAGGGATCATATAATCGACTTTACTTTTGTCTTCGAAGTGTGCATACTTTTATGTATAAACGCCGAATATTTCATGCCAATCCGATCAATATTTTCAGAGTTACATGCGTCGCACTGTAAATAGCGACCTTTTGAAGCTTTGGACGCGTTTTCTTTTAAAGCCGTTCTGCCCCATAATTGAGCTTGTATTGTCTGAAACTGTTAAGGTTCTTATGCGTTGTGAGTTTTTAGTCGAACTCTACAGGGTGGACCATTTTCTACCTCCTATAAGGAAAGCTCGTACAAAATAACTGATAGTACATTCCTGTCCTACTTTTTCCTGACTAGTCAGATGGTGCAATTAGATTTTTGCTATGTTCTTTTGTTTTCGAGTTATTTCCGGTTTTTCATTTTTTTGCGATTTCAAAAATGCCTCATATCTCGTAGGCTATCGAAAAAGTTCATTTTCTTTTCATTGTTTTCAATGTAGTTTTTAAAGCTGATTCTATTTAGCTAATTATATTTTCTCTAGCTTTCACCGTTTTTGAAATATAACACAAACCTGTGTTTTTTTAAATTGAACATATATTTAATTTATTTGTTATTAAATTGCTTATTTTTTTCTGATTTCAAATATATATGGTTTGCTATAGTTATTTTCAAAAATGTGAGAGTTATTTGAAAAATTTCGATTTCGAAGGGAAAAATTCCTAAAATCATATTCGAAAAGACTTTAGAGTGCTATGAAACAATCGTTTTTTAGCTTGTCAACGAACTATTATTTTGGTTGCTATTTATTTATTCTTTTGTTTTCTTATTTTGCAACAGGTAAAATTTGTTTCATGGCACTCTAAAGTCCTTTCGAGTATAATTTTTGTAATCACTACTTGCGAAATCGAAATTTTCAAAATAACTCCCGCATTTTTGATAATAACTATATCAAACTATATATATTTGAAATCAGAAAAAAATAAGCAATTTAATGAGCGATAAATTAAATATAGGTTCCATTTAAAAAAAACATAAGTTTGTGTTATATTTCAAAAACGGTGAGAGCTAGAGAAAATCTAATTAGCTAAATAGAATCAGCTTTAAAAACTACACTAGAAACTGTGGAAAAAGCGTCAACTTTTTTGAAAACCTACGAGATATAAGGCATCTTCGAAATCGCGAAAAAATGAAAAACCGGAAATAACTCGAAAACAAAAGAACATAGCAAAAATCTAATTACACCATCTGACTAGTCAGGAAAAAGTAGGACAGGAATGTGCTATCCGTTAGTTTGTACGAGCTTTCCTTATAGGAGATACCCTGCAAAACCATCGAAAATGGTCCACCCTGTACATACAGGGTGTTTCACGTAATCCTTTAATCTAGAATATCTCGCTAGTTTGTGAAAGAATCTTAAAGAAAATTCAAGAACGTTTACAATATTTAGGTCGCGTTTGTATACAATTAGCAATGTTATTGCATGAATTTTAGATGGCTGCTATTTCTCTATTTCTAAATTAGCTACAGGGAACTTTTATTGGTCAAAAGACGGCTAGGTATTGTACTTTAAGTCCTATGAATTTTTACTAAAATCCGTTCACAAACAAGTAATATATGTTGAATTAAAAAATTGCCTGGGACATCCTGTATATGTCGCTTTATGAATCACTCAAACATTTCCAAATTTTTTTTACATGGTACCTTCTCAATTATTCATTAAGAAATGAAGTCAAAATAGGTAATTTTTGTTATTTTCGATTTGCTATTTGTGTAAAAGAAAAATCGTGTTTGTCAAGTCGATTGATTGATTGTAGCTGCGGTCCTAATCAAGCTGTAATGTAGGGCATGAAAAATGTACTTTTTACAGGGCGAAAGTTGTCGGTGTCTAATGTGGTTTACTCTCAAAGGGAGTTTTTTTACAATTTTTGAAGTGAAACTTCTTTAGGCGCGCTTGGGTGTAAATATTTTTCAATGTATTTTCCCTATGTAATGAACAATGCGACGCGGTGAGGGGAAATACTTCCCCTCTAACAGAAGAGTGGGGGCGTTCCCAATAGCGTCGCTTATTCACTGTCAGTTCTGCCAACTGCGTAAAATAAACACTAGACTCTAAAATTGGTAGCATTGATTGATATACAGCGCCCTCTGGAACGAAACTAAAATTTCAAGGCTTACCGCGATGATTTTTGAATTTATAAATTAACAAGCAGAGCCGGCAGACTTCGTCCCGCTCGTTCGTTGGTTTATATTCATAAAATTAACAATACCGAAATGTTTGAACAGTAACGTCAAAGAAAGTGAGGTTAGAATCACTGCTGTTAACTTTTTAAAATGAAAATTTATAAATTAATTAATGGCGTTAAATTATACAGTTGCGATCAAAAAATTGCGAAGTTGGTGTAGGACAGCCTTTAATATTTTATATTCAAAGAGTCAGTCAATTTTGACATTAAACGTTAATGATAACAGTAATGTTTGGCCCAGTCTAAATATTTTTAGACGTCAAAAAAAATGTCCAAAGTTTTTGACCACAACTGTATATGTAAATACAGTATGTACAGGTTGGACCATTTTCGATGGTTTTGCAGGGTATCTCCTATAAGGAAAGCTCGTAAAAACTAGCGGATAGCTCATTCCTATCCTACTTTTTCTTGACTAGTCAGATGGTGTAAATAGATTTTTGCTATGTTCTTTTGTTTTCAAGTTATTTCCGGTTTTTCATTTTTTCGCGATTTCGAAGATGCCTTATATCTCGTAGGTTTTCAAAAAAGTTGACGCTTTTTCCACAGTTTCTAGTGTAGTTTTTAAAGCTGATTCTATTTAGCTAATTAGATTTTCTCTAGCTCTCACCGTTTTTGAAATATAACACAAACTTATGTTTTTTTAAATGGAACCTATATTTAATTTATCGCTCATTAAATTGCTTATTTTTTTCTGATTTCAAATATATATAGTTTGATATAGTTATTATCAAAAATGCGGGAGTTATTTTGAAAATTTCGATTTCGCAAGTAGTGATTACAAAAATTATACTCGAAAGGACTTTAGTGTGTCATGAAACAAATTTTACCTATTGCAAAATACGAAAACAAAAGAATAAATAAATAGCAACCAAAATAATAGTTCGTTGACAAGCTAAAAAACGATTGTTTCATAGCACTCTAAAGTCTTTTCGAATATGATTTTAAGAATTTTTCCCTTCGAAATCGAAATTTTTCAAATAACTCTCACATTTTTGAAAATAACTATAGCAAACCATATATATTTGGAATCAGAAAAAAATAACCAATTTAATGAACAATAGATTAAATATATGTTCCATTTAAAAAAACATAAGTTTGTGTTATAACTAAAAAACGGTGAGAGCTAAAGAAAATCTAATTACCTAAATAGAATCAGCTTTAAAAACTACACTAGAAACAGTGGAAAAAGCGACAACTTTTTTGAAAGCCTACGAGATATAAGGCATCTTCGAAATCGCGAAAAAATGAGAAACCGGAAATAACTCGAAAACAAAAGAACATAGCAAAAATCTAATTGCACCATCTGTTTAGCCTCGAAAAAGTAGGACAGGAATGTACTATCCATTATTTTGTACGAGCTCTCATTATAGGAGATACCCTGCAAAACCATCGCAAATGGTCCATCCTGTACAGAGAACGACAACTGCAGCAAAAAAACGAGCTTTCAGACAACGACAGAAAGAAAATAAACCAATCAAAAAAACAAATTTCATCTCTAACCCAAGAAGTTTCAATTCTAACGCGCGGTGTTCCATGCACTTTCAATTTTTTTTGTCTAATTGTAAGACTATTAAATTACTAGAAACCACTGCTTTTGTCGTAGATTACACTGGAATAATGCAGGGCATCATGATACAGACTTGAAGCATTCTGTTGCTTACAGTTTTTCGGATCAGTGAACCCGCCACATTGGAGATGTTCTCCGCCTTTATAACAAGCCATCTTGCACGTATTTTTTGATTATTTCAATAAACAAATAAATAAATTAGCCCTTAACATACCCCAGCATTGTTGAGTAGTTCAAAGATAAAATCACCCTCAAATGTGACACCTTCTGGTAATGTTTTTAATTCAACATGTTCCAATTCCTTTTCAAAATCAAGAAACATCTGTTTCAATACACACAATTCATCAGCTGTAAAATCTCTAGGTACATCAATATCATTGAAATTCTCATTAGTTTCCTCATTAAATACTTTCATAACAGTTGTAATTTCATCGATACACAATGTTAAATCAGTTGATTTAATTTGTATTGAAGCTGAATCTTCACACATCTTCTCAATATTATGTGCCTCATCTAATATTATAATATTATTACATAATTCAATACCTAAAGCTTTACGTGCTTTAGGATCTAATAGATAATTGTATGGCATAAAAACAATATCGGCATCATTCTTTAATGATTTCGACATGTAATACGGGCAAAATTTACGATTTTCACCGATTTTCACTAAATCTTCAATATCTAAAACGGTTTTATCGAATGTCTCCGGATTGTCTTTGAATTTATCGACACGATTATAGAAATGACAACTTCTTGATTTGACTTTCAAGCGGCACATATGGATCTACAACCAAAAAAAAATATAACACATAATTATCAAATAATCTCAGATAAACAAAAGCGAATACTTGTAACGCATGGATTTGTTTCTGAACTTCCGGATGTACACACATTTGTTCCCTTGAACCTAAAGCTGTCGCCTTCACATAATTGTAACTTGTACGTTTCAATTCTTGCATAGCCTGTGATAATTGTGAATGTGTTCTTGAGGCGTAGATTATCGTAGGCATTCCTATTAAATTTTTCATTGTTGTTGTCGTTGTGGTTGTTGTACTACCAGATTTCGTTTCGATTTCGTGTCGTAATACCTCCAAATACGTATTCTGTGTATTATCATCGTTACTGTTCAACAGACTTGTTTGTCGTTCGATTTGTAATTGTGCCTTTTTGATCTCCAACCATGCCAATGAGGCGCACAATAATGACAAAGTTTTACCAGTACCTGTTGGTGATTCTAGGACACCATTACAACGATTTTGGATACAATCAATCACTTTCTCCATATAGTTTTTTTGTAGATCGTACGGTTCAAAGGGGAATTTCACGGAAACTCCACGGATTTCACATGTGGTCATTTCGATGCGTTTTTTTTTTGTTCTCGTTTACCTCACAATTATATAAAAAATTCCTTGATTTTAAACGAATAAATATTTAAAATAGAATTATTGCCGCATGCAATATGAAATTTTAACAATTTTGACAGTTTGCGCGCCTTTTTTGAGGTTATCAACAAATTTATCGTGTTCTCTTTCTAATACACTGTTGATGAACGTGTTGAAAAGAGATGAAAGGATGATGTACAATGACGTAGACATTTAGGTAGAATTTAAAGGTCGGTCCAATCCAAGCATAACTGTAACGTCATTTGAATCCATATGCTCCGTCCAAAAATTAAGTATAAAATTTCAAATGACAGAAATGCAGCTAACCTACGCAATGAAAAGTAGTCCTTCTATTAAGACCTCAAAATTTAAATTCTTTTTATTGTATTAAATCGAAAATTGATTCGAAAAGGATTTTAGAATCTCTAAACAAATATAAAATATCCAACTTCACGGTTAATATATATATAAAAAAAACACCATTAAATTATGTAAACAAATGCGTAGGGTTTTATTCAAACAGGAGTGCCACAATATATTCTCTTTTTCTTTCATGTCAATATGTAAAAGTTAGGAACTTTTCAAACATTAAGTTGCCTAAAACGCATTATATGTAATTTGAAATTTTATATTTAATTTTTGGACAGAGTATAGTATTATTATTATTATCATCATTAATTTGAAAATAAGCTATATTTTAGGTCTTGTCTTTTTTTTCCTAGTTAATTAGCTGCTTTGTAGATGGCAATTAGATGTGCAAATCAATAAACAAGTGTATTTGTATAGTATATTCACAAGTCAGAGGGTTACTAGATTTCGGTTGGTATGCTTGAATTTAGTGATATTTCTGGTGATTTTTTTGTTTACATATGTATTTTTCCTATTATACTTGGATTGTATACTTTGTTTAACAACAAATATATAGTCCATCCAAAAATTAAGTATAAAATTTCAAATGACAGAAATGCAGCTAACCTACGCAACGAAAAATAGTCCCTGTATTAAGACCTCAAAATTTTTATTTTTATAGTATTAAACTGAAAATTGATTTACAAAGGGTTTTACAATCTCCAAAGAAATATAAAATATCGAACTTCTTGGTTAATATAAAAAAAAATTACACCAAATTATGTAAACAAATGCGTAGGGTTTTATTTAAACAGGAGTGCCACAATATAATATTCTTTTTCTTTCATGTAAACATGTAAAATTTAGGAACTTTTCAAACATTAAGTTGCCGATAACCTTCTAACTGTTCTTTGAAATTTTATACTTAATTTTTGGACAGAGTATATCAAACCCTCTAGTCCGAAACTATTGTTTCGGAAATAATAGAAAAAATTGAAAAATTTCTATATTTTTTCAGTAATATTTTAAATTGAATATTCACAGCATTGTGAAAGTCTCTAAGATAGCTATACTTGGTCCATTATTGTAATATAAAATTTTGACATATTAAGTGTCAAAACTTATGCAACTTATGTTCAAAAAGTCTCTAGATTTTGACATGCTTGCTTGCTTTATTTGTATATTTTAAAAGCATCATCTTGATTTTGATGGTTAGATTTTTATTATGAAATTATCAAATGGCACAAAATAAGCTACATTAAATCCCCTTTGTTAGGGATTTTCTTCGTATTACGTTGCATAAGATTTGACATCTTTGGAGTGTACCATTTTAGATGACAATAATAAATTAAGTTTATAGGAAAAACTGCTTCAACTGGCTTGATATAGTATATTCACAGTTTAAAGGGTTACTAAATTTCGGTTGGTATACTTGAATCTAGTTATATTTCTAGTGATTTTTTTGTTTGCATATGTATCTTTACCCTCTGGTTCGAAACTATATTTTCGGAAAAATTTCTACATTTTTTCTGTAATATTGTAAATCGAATATTAACAGCATTATGAAACTCTCTAAAATAGCTATATTCGGTCCATTATTGTAATATAAAATTTTGACAAATTATGTGTCAAAACTTATGCAACTTATGTTCAAAAAGTCCCTAGATTTTGACATGCTTGTGATGATAAAATCTTAAGTCTTTGACTCTATATTTTAAAAGCATCATTTTACAATTCTATTTTGTTTATTAGTTAATCGTAGTTTGATTTTTTATTATCAAATTATCAAATTGTACAACGGTTAAATTAAATCCCCATTGTTAGGGATTTTCTTCGTATTATGTTGCATAAGATTTGACATCTTCGGAATGTACCATTTTATATGACAATAATAAATTAAGTTTATAGGAAAAACTGCTTCAACTGGCTTGATATAGTATATTCACGGATTAAAGGTAACTAAATTTCGGTTGGTATACTTCAATCTAGTTATATTTCTAGTGATTATTTTGTTTACATATGTATCATTCCTATTATCCTGAGATTACGTACTTTGTCTAACGACAAGTCTGTCAAATGTAGTAACTCTTTGGTTCCTAGATCCACTATAACAATATTTTCTGTTTATGCAATTGCTAACTTCAAGTGACGTCATTGCACTGCTTTTGTCACGTCACCTATAGCCAACCTGTACAAACGTGTTGACCTTGAATGTTTGCCGGCAATTTCTATGTCAATTTCCCTCCAAAAATTGACAGTTCTCTAACCAAAAAGCTAAAAAAAAATTATCAACAATTCGTAAAAATTAACAAAAAAAAAATAGAAGGTATTTCGAAAGACATGGAAACAATTTCCGGTAATTGTAAAATTTGTCATCATAAGACAAATATTGTTTTACAATTTACAAAGGATTACATTGAAATAATTGAAAAAATCGTACCAAAGAAATTGTTGAATAATATAGAAGTAAGTTTATTATTACTGTTAAAAGTAATTACATAAAACATTATTATTCTTTTATAGTTTGATAAAAACAATATAAAAATATGTGTGATTTGTGGGAAAAAATTGTCGATTGTCTTGCAACAAATTGGATTGATTCAATCTAAAAAAACCGTTGGTACATTAACAGAACCGGCAAAAGATCGTTGTCAGTTGTGTTATGGGGAAGAGAATTTGTTAAAATTGGCAGATAAGACCTTAATTCGTCAATGTGAAGGCATAGTCGATGAAAACAAATTATTATGTACCAATTGTTACTATTATCTAGACATTGTAGTTTTTGTCAAAAAAGGATTATTTAGGAGTTTTGTAAGTCGATTTGATATCTTTACAATTCAAGTTTTCATTGCACATTTCCTATTTTAGCCGAAAATTGTAGAGAATAATCGAGAAAAACGTAAACTCTCCGATTATCTATTGAATCTCAAACCGGTCTCGAAGAGTATCTATAAAATACCAAAAGATATCTATAATGATTTAAAATTGTACAAGAAAGTCCCTTATATTGATTTAACAACAAATAATAACAATTATTCGAAGAACAATTACAAACCGAAGAAGATTGGTAAGAATTCAAATAAAATGTTGACACCGAAATTTAAGATTAAATTAAAAAAACCGATAAATAAATCGAAACGTGAACGCAAATCAAGAATTCTCGATTTGAAAAGGGTGAAAGTAGCAATTAACCATCCACAAAATACATCAACACCAATGAAGATCGATGATGGGCCAAATGTGGAGGATGAAACACCGAAATTGAATCTATCCAATAATCTATCGCGGCGACTATCGCTTGTTTTTTAGAAGACTTTACGGGATTATTACGATAAACAAAACTATACGTATATAAGTCCTAATTTGTTTTTTTTTGCTAAATATTTCATAGTTTCTTGTAAGAATGTCTTAATTTCATTTATAATAAAATTGGGAAAATTTCATTAATTAAAGTGTTATTTGTAGTAGTTTTCCAACTTCAATTTCGGTAAATTTCGCGTTTTTCGGAAGTATGTTGCGTTTTTTCAAAAATCGCGCCTTTTTTGGGGGAATTCCGTAACGTTGGCTATATTGAGTCTGGGGTCTTTTCTATTACGTTTTTACGAAAATTATTGATAAATAGTGATAAATTCGAGAATTTTCGACAATTAACACTATTTTCGTTTTATTAATTCTCATTTATTGTTTTTAAAAAGGTTGATTCGATCAATTTTATTGGTATAATCGTTACAATTAGTCTGTTGTGTACTACCAATACAAAATTAAACTCCCTAGTTCAATTATTAATCTGGCTGAATTAAAAATGTTTCGTTCTCGTTTTCTATCGATTTTCAAGCTTGAATTTCCGTAATTACCAAATAATACAGGCATAATGCAATTTCCGAAATTTTGTTTTCTTCAAAAATCCCTCTTTTTTTTGGGGGAAAATTTAGTAACGTTGGCTATACTGAATCTTTAAACTTCACTTATTATGTGGTTGATATTTAACCGAAATTTTCGATAATTACCGGAAATTCTCTAATTAACAACAGTTAATTCTATTTTATTTTATTATTTTAGTTTCTTTTATTATTTTTTAAAATATAGATATCGGGTTAGCGCTACAATTAACGGCTTGTCGTGTACCACTAATACGAAATGAAACTCCCCACGTCAACCATTACCAACTTAACCACACTAAAAATGTCTCGTTATCAAATTGTTTAATTAGAATCTAATAAATTTCGGTATTTTATAATTATTAAAATGGATCTAGAAATTAAACTTTTATTATTTTATAGTTCAGCTTTTAGTGTTTCAATTTTTCTAACCGTACGATTTAGATTACCTAAAAAATATATGTTAATTGTTGATTTGTTGTAGATTTGTATTTATTTAATTGCCACATCGATAGGCTATCCGGTGATAAGACGCAGTAAAAAAGAACGATATTTTATAGATCCTGTAATAGGCGAATCAATAGAATTCCCATCAATTGACGATGAACCAACGATCGATTTAAGTGTAATCATTCCAGCTTACAATGAGGCGACTAGATGTAAACTTGATTAATTAACATTGGAAATTATTAAAATTAACGAATTTCTAGTGCCTCCAATGTTAGATGAATGTATCGAATTCTTAGAGAATCGTTGCAAAACTAGCAATTTCAAATATGAGATTATTATCGTGAGTGATGGTAGTACTGACGGTACTTCAACTATAGCTAATCAATATTGTAAGAAATTAGGCGTTGAGAAGTTGCGTGTATTAGATTTGGAGACGAATCGTGGTAAAGGCGGCGCCGTTCGTTTGGTATTCACCAATATAATTAGCGATTATCCGCAAATTGATTTGTTCTGTTATTAGGGAATGTTGAGTGCACGCGGTGCACTTTTATTGTTTGCCGATGCTGATGGGGCAACGAAATTCGCCGATCTTCAACATTTAGAGAATGCCTTAGAGAAATTAATATCACTTGATTATTGCAAAGATCGCAATGGTGTTAGCCAACAATCGGCTATAATAATCGGTTCACGTAGCCATTTAGAACAGGATGCTATAGCGAAACGTAATCTATTTCGTACAATATTAATGCACGGTTTCCATTTTTTAGTGTGGTTTTTTACTGTAAAAAACATTAAAGATACACAGTGCGGTTTTAAATTGTTTACACGAAATAGTGCACGTTTATGTTTCAATAGTATCCATGTGGAACGTTGGGCATTCGATGTTGAATTATTATATATTGCCCAACAATTGGATATACCAATTGTTGAGGTGGCTGTTAATTGGACGGAAATTGATGGGTCGAAATTGGTACCAGTCTTTAGTTGGTTACAAATGGGTAGTGACTTGTTGTTGATATGGTTGCGGTACACAATTGGGGCGTGGAAGATTAGGGCGAAAAATTGATTTTTTTAAAAGAATTTTCTAATATTTACAAATTAAAACAGATAAACAATCCAGATTATTTTCGATTTATACAACCCGTAATTGAAGGCACTCCATAATCGAAAATATCTGAATTTTGTCGAATCTTCGAGACTTCGTTGGAAACAATCAAATAACTCGAGCCCTCTTTTAGTTCTGATTGGGCTCAAGATATCGTAGACTGTTTTAAATGGAGGAACAATTAAGTCTAAGCTTTTACCCTGAATTATTTATTAATAATAAAAACACTATTGTGCGATATTATTGTTGCGATAGAGCCTCAACAATCATTGTGAGCAGATTGACAATTCGTTCGCGAAATTGTTGATTGTTTTGGAATTCAATCGTAACGAATTTGCTGCGATTCAAAAACGTAAACTCTTTGAATTTATCAAAATCCGATACAATCTGATCGGATAATTCGTTCGATATAAACGTATTCGTACCGAACATTGTTGATTCAATCAATGAGAATAATTTATATGTTTGTAAACTTTCTAGAAATTGTCGTTTTGGAAATCGATCACATTTCAAATGATAACGTTCCAATTCCTCAACGATTTTCCCATAATAAATATCGATTAATTTATCGAAATTGTCATCAATAAACGTACGTTGGAAATTCATAAAAATCGCTAATAAAATATCGATAGCAGGTGGTGCATAATGGCCGAATTGGAAATCGACCATAACACAATCGAGTTGTTGATTGAACATTAAATTGTTACACCACAAATCATCGTGACACAATACGTTGCGATATTGTTGGGATGGTTGCGATAATGCCGGTAATTGTTTATAAATAAATTTACGTAATTTCATACAAATCTCTTCAATATTGTTGTTGTATTCGGGCATTAATTTTAAACAATTTATTAAACAATTCGTTGATGAATCGAACCATTTCTGGCGCGGATGACCATCAATAAATGTGAATGTTGGTGATTCGTTCAATGTTGGAAATTTCTCATTTATGCGTACACAATTCGTTTCTTCATAGATTAGTGTTGATGCATGGAAACGTGCCAATGTTAACATTAATGCAACACCATAATTCATATCTAAATAATCATTCGTTATTAATTTATAATTTTTATTCAATAAATTCTCCAATACAATACATTTATCTGTATTGATATGATAACAGAATGGTGCAAATTGTTTATCACTAATCACTAATAGATCACCTAATAGATGTTGATAGAGAAATGCTTCTCGTTCGAAAACACCAATTTCTTTCATATAATCTATTTGTGATTGATTCGTTTGTGGTCGTATTTTCATAAAATAATCTTTCTCATCATTAATAATAATATTATCGTGATTATTAAATGAATAATTGATAATTAATCGAAAATGTTCACCTAAAAAGCCAATTATTTGATCACTGATCTTGTCTAGACGATAACTAGTGATTGTAGCTGGATGATTTGTTGAACGTTGTACGATTTTATAACAATCATCTTTTGTTAATAATTCGTCAATATTATTCGTAGACATTTTATACGGATTCTAACGGGACATTTAATTGTTTATGAAATTTTGCAAATTTTATACCAATTTTTGCTATTTGAACAAATCTTAAAAAGACATTTTGCGTCTATTGTTGCGCTTTGTTTCCAACAAATAATTACTTTAATTAGCATCGGTAAATAGATCTTATTGTTGGTAATAATTCTTAAATAAATTTTTTTATCACATTTCTCTTAATCAAATAGAGATTTATTCTAGAAATGGCTTTAATTGCGTAATAAATTATCTGTAAACTTTTCGCTGATTGAAGGTTTATGTTTGATTTATACACGTTTCGATACCGTAATCAGTGCAATTGGATCGGTTTTTCTAGCTCGTTGACAACTCTATTTCGAAAAAAAGGGGCGTCTTGTAACTCAATAAAACCGCAATCTTTGATTTGTTTTTTTGTTGATCGTCTCATGAACTCTTTAGAGGTGCTCCCCTGTGCTTCTCTGACCGGTGATGGGTCCTTCGTGTAGTCATTGAGCGGTCCGCAGAAGAATCTCGGTTGGGCGCAAATTTCTTGCTCGACCAAAACTACATACTACTGTGGGCAAAAAATAGTAAGACTTTGTTCATAATTTTAAAATTCTTTGTTTATTCTGCCAAATCTATTTCGTCCCCCTCAAAGTAATCCCCCCCGGCCCTAATACACTTATGCCAACGTTTTTTCCAATCCTCGAAACAGTTGTTAAAGTCAATTTCCGCAATAGTCTTCAATGCGCGTAGCGATTCACGTTTAATGTCTTCAATTGACTCAAAACGGTTTCCCCGGAGCGGTCGCTTGAGTTTGCTGAACAGCCAGAAGACACACAGAGCTAAATCAGGCAAATGCGGTGGTTGTGGAACGATATTGGGTGAATTTTTGGCGAAAAACTCACGAAGAAAATTGAGTGATTTTGGAACCAATCGTGCTTTCACTTTTCTTAGGCCCAAATGATCTTTTAAAAAATGGTTTTCACTGATCCTTCCGATATTCCAACGATACCAGCAAGGTCTCTTACTGTTAATCGTCGATCCTCGAGCACCAATTCCTTGATTTTATTGACGTGCTGATCATCCGTTGATGTTGATGGCCGTCCTGGACGTGGTTCGTCGTCAACGCGTTCTCGACCCTCTTTGAACGATTTGTACCAATCAAAAACACTTCCTTGTGACCTAAATTATCACCGAAGGCCTTTTGCAACATTCTGAACGTTTCGGCACCAGAAATTTGATTCCGCACACAAAATTTAACGAACTTCTTTGTTGAATAATTTCACTCATTGTAAAAATCGCCGAATGCACTTTTTGTACTTCAGAAAGACAAGCGTATACTAAATACTAATGATTATTTTAATGTGATATTTGGCACAGATGTCACGGACAGTCATACCGACGTAGAAAAAAAAAATTTCGACGAATGGATTTCCAAGGGAAATTTAAATTAAAAAGTCTTACTATTTTTTGCCCACAGTAGTATAATATTGTTAAATCCAGGCCTCGGTATCTTAAAGCTTTTGATGTACTTTAAACTTTTCGTTCTTGATGTTTGTTGCCCGCTTTTCGGGTTATCTCGACTAGATTTCTTATCCCATTTCAATTTATTTAGTCCGATGGAAAATCTACACTATTTCTGATTATCTGTTAAAAGCTTAAATTTAGATGATTCAAGTGTTTAGGCCTTCACGATAATCACAAAAACTACGTTTCAACAACGGTAGATTCTCTTCTAATCTCTCTTTGTAGATCGAATCTGTACTTTTGCGAATCTAGTGAATTTAATTTGAGTACCGAACGCTTATGCGAACGTGTTACAGAAGAAAGAAGGGGAAATAGTCAACGATTGTTGGATTTAATCGATTCGACTGCCTAGTATCGTATTCGACGATTACAGTTGGCTTGCACTTCAGTCCTGCTTCACAAACATGTAAACATCAACTAACACGTCTCGTAAATGTTTGAATGATCTCTACAATTTCTTCAGGATTTCGCCAGTCTCGTGGTTTTCGGTTATAGCACAAATCCCCTACCACGAGTGGTTATAGACCAACGGTGGGCAAATGCGGCTCTCGGAGCCGCATGCGGCTCTTTGTTGGGCTAAGTGCGGCTCTCATTGAAAATTTAAATCCGTTATAAGATATATAACCATATTACTATGTTACTATTATGTGGCTCTTTATGACATACGAAAAACCGGACTGCGGCTCTCATTGTCCTAGTATGTGCCCACCCCTGTTATAGACCAAGTTGTTAGGCATTCAGAATATTGTTCTAAATTGCATCTCTCCTCACACACGATTTTGCTATAAAGAGCCGATTCTACAATCGTTTTATTCCGCCCGATATTCTCTTATCCTATGCTTTCGAGATGTCGACTACTTTCGGAATATCGGGCGGAATTAAACGATGGTAGAATCGGCCCTAAGATAGTGTACAAGTTTTAAATTAAGGCTAAAATAGCACTCCCCTAATCTCACATGGAAGCTAGTGTTGTGCTCCATTTCGGAAATTAGACCAATTCTCATTTTCTAATCAATTTATTCAATTTTTTGTTTTGGTATACAATACTGTAAACATATTAAGATCTGTGCCCCAAACCGTCAACGTGTCAACTAATCAATTACCTAATTAACTAAATCGATTAAAGCCATAATTTCTTATGGCAATAATTAACAATAAATAACGTTCTTTGTTTTTGTCCGTTAGGAATTTCGCGTTGTTGTTTCATCTGATCTTCAGTGAAATTTTCGAGTTCTCCAACTTCATGTGGCGCTGCATAGATTGGATTCAACATTATTAGACAATGTTGTAATTCAAGATCGTGTAAACAATTTTTAATCTCATCTTCGAATTGTTCAATTGTAAAACAATCAATTTTACAATTAAACAATTTCAAATGTTCAATTAATTGTTCATGATAATAATTTATAAGATAATCGGCGTAAGTTTCGAGTACGGATAATTCTACACTGGTCATTAGAAAGAAAATTAGATCGCGTGCAATTGAGCCGTATTCGTAGATTTGGAAATCGACAAATTTACAATCGATCGGATGATTATCGTGGAATTTTATCATAATATTATTGACCCATAGATCGCAATGTATCCAAGAGACGTACGGTTCTCTGGTGAGTTGTTGGGAATTTTTCGCTAAATTCTCAAAATTTCTTGTATTTTTCTCGAGAACATCAACAATTTGTTGACGGAATTCTCGAATACTCTCATCACCATCCAGGATCTGTACAGTTGCCAGCATCATTTGATTCTTTGTTGTTTCGTCGTCGATTTGAAATAGAAAGAATTCTTTACAGAACGGCTTAATTTTCGCTTCTAATAATTCCGGATTATTTTGTTTGATCGCCATTGGTATTGCATGGATTTCAGCTAGATTACATAGTATTAATTTTGTTGTTTCTAAATCGAAACCAACAGTACGATCGACTGTTGTAAAATTGGCACATTTCAGATTCTCCATCAATAAAACAGCATCATTATCAACACGATCTGTTTGATTTAAATTCAATCTTGAACCGTAATATTTTGGATAACAATCAATCAATCTATCGATACCGTACTGGCGTTGGTAGGCCTGTAATGTTGGCATTATTGTCTTGTAGAATTCGATTTCATTAATAAATGTGACACCGATATTGAACATTCTTTGTAGAAATTCACTTGGTGGTGGTAATTTTGCAACAATCTGCATTTCATCAATTTTACCATCATCATTATCACTTTGAGTATTTTTAATTTGTATTTTAATTGTTAACATTAAACTGCCGTAATTTTCACCGGGTGCAGTTAATCGATTGATTTCTTGTTTTATTATTGTTCGATCGGCTGGTAATTGTAAAAGGTCGTTTAGATTTTCAATTGATTTCACATCCATTGCACGATTGTTTTCAACAAATTATTTCAACACTTTTTCGTTAATTTGCCGAAACACTGAATCTAATCCACGATTCTCCAGTATGAATTTTTATAAACTAGGTTGAATATTATTAGAGTGTATAATTTAATGTATTTTTAGCGCTTTAACATTGGAAATAATGGCAGCAATGATGATGAATAGTGGGGAAAAACGTAATCACATTGTTATATAATTGAAAGTAAATAACTGCGTTGCCAGCATTAATGGCGAGAAATTAGACAATGACGTAATTGCGTTTTCCTGTTTTAACGTTATCTTATTTATTATAAAAATACTATTATTTACCTAAATCCTCTTGTAAACATCCATTTTTTGATTATTCATTCTGTGGTAAATGACCATGAAAATCTTTACAGTTGGTACATTCGACAATGAAAGTAAATCGAATTGGAAACGAATCAATTTAGAGGACACAGTCTAGACCAGTATTTCCCAATCGTTAAAACGATCAAATTTCATCAGACTCTCTCTCCCATTAATAATCGGCGATCTGAGGGGTCTTTTCCTGGAAAATCTTCAATCTTTCTAGGCACTACATTTAGTTGATGTTTTATCAATTATCTTGAAGCTGTTTTTCTGCTCGATACAAATGCAAATTTATTGAAGGACGTATACAAAGTCGAATCGATTAAATTTATAGTTTGTCAGCGCACTAGATAAAAATTGAAGGTTCTTTTCTCTTTGATTTCTTTGCCCGCACACGGTTCGACACACAATTACCTTTTTGGATCTCTATCTGTCTCTATCTATAGCAAATTATTTTCACAGGTAAGCATGATTCTCCAATTTTTTGTGTACCTATTGTGAAGTTGCTTTCAGTTTTGTTTCGTTGTAAAAGGCTCCTTTCGAGTTGCTTTTTCTGCACTACATCAGCCAAGATCCGACGAATGAAACAGAATTTCTGGCGTACGACGTATCAGGAATTTTATAGGAAGATTCGAAGAATATGCCTGAAATATTTATTTTCTTGAAACAAGCAGTATTCTCAACGCTCTAAGCATCTGTAGAACGGCTTAAATTGATATTTTGTGGAGAGCTGCTTTCAGTCGCTTCGAAGTGAAAGCCTACCTTTTATTTTTTCGGATTGCTATAAATCAAAAGCTATTACAAGAGGCACGATCCAATGAATAAGACAGAAATTGTGCTTTTATTGTTCACCGAATTTTAGGAATTGCACGGTTTTTTTTTTGTGGAAATAGTTGAAAATAGACCCATTGCTGTCCCCCTTTCTCTGCTTGATGGTAAATCGTCATCACATAATTTTGGAATATTTCTTCTAATTATAGTCGTGCTATTTCTGTTATAAAGCATTCACTTCGTTTGGAATTGTAATGTTCTCTAGCGTACTAGATACAAATTGAACGTTTTTTTCTCTCGTTGATTTCTCTCCCCGGACATTGTTCGGTACAAAATTACCTTTTTGGGACTATAAATTACATAATAGTGTTTGTTATAAATTATTTTCACTGGTAAATAAATTGACTTTAACTAAACAGTAAAAAGAAGCACGATTCTTAATTGTTTTGAAGTTGCTTTCAGTTTTCTTTCGTTGCAAAAGCCTTTCTTAAGTTTGTTTTTTTCTGCACTACAAGAAGCTAGATTCGATGAATAAAACAAAATTCACGTGCAAAAATTGTGCTGCGTTCTATTCCTCGGCGTAGACGCGTCTTGATATAAAGTAATTTTTTGGGACTTCTCTAAACAAGCACTCAATGTTCCAAGTATCCCTGAAACGTCTCAAAATTGATATTTTTCGAGTAATTCCTGTGAAGAAGCTGCTTTTTCGGTCTCTTCGACGTCAACAGCCTACCTTTTGAGTTTGTTTCTTTGCATTGTTATAAATCAAAAGGAATTGCAAGAACAAGATCGGATGAAGAAGACAAAATTTCAGGTGTACGACGAATTGGGAATTTTATATGGTTTTGATATAAAGCTGCTTTTTGGGACTTCCTCTTGTTATCGCAAAATATCTATTTTCTCCAAAGATACAGGATTCTCAAAGTTTTAAGCATCAAAACTGATATTTCTGAGTACCTCCTGTGAAGCTGCTTTCAGTTTTTATGATGCGAAAGTCTTTTGCGTTTTTGTTTTTCCACCTTGTTATAAATCAAAAGAGCCGATGAATAAGACAGAATACTTATGGTTCCTATTAGTTCCCGTGGTAATCGCATTTGACGTTTTTCGGCTATAATTTAGAATTTGAAGAGAAGGTCGATTAAGAATCCGATAACTATGTTAATTGTGTGGGGCGCGAGGGTTTTTTTTTTGAATATGCATTTAGTTTTTCCAAAAACATGCAAATATAGTGGTTTTAGTGGGCTTCCAATTTTTCTTTTCTGCGTTCACTTTTTAATATAATTAAATAAAATTTACTCAACTAACTAGATCAATCTATTCTACAGGGCGCTAGGGTTTTTTTTTGAAAAATGTTATCCGTTTTCCGGAAAATGGATTTTAAAGCGAAGACTGTCAGATTTTCAACCAATACAATTATTCTTTTCTTATACATCGTTGAGAGAAATGCTTATGCATCCAGCAATACGAGCCCAAATTCTTATGTGAGTGGAACAAAGATTCACAAAATAGATGAAACAGATATACAAGGAGTTGGTCCTTCTACCCTGCCAAGCCCCACCCCCATCATAAATATTACCTTCTCTTACTCAAAATAGTAGAGATATGAATTTTAGATTTAGAAGATCTTGGAAGTTCTAGTCTGACAAAGTGCGAAATACCGGCTATCTTTGTTGTGATTAGAAATTTTTGTAACGAATACATAGATCTGTAAATTTGCCGAAAAGGACAACAATAAAGTCTAAGAGTTGGCCTCTTACGGTGTTTTATACATATTGTTGAAATTATTATGAACCGGATAAATATACTAAGAAAAATAATGATCGTAATTACCAATAATTTAGTTCATCTGAAACCTTTTATCACTTATATCTATAATTAATTTTATATCAGTTATAGATAATGGGCTGTAATGAGCTAACAATAAATACTAAACGAACAAAACAATTAACATTGTGTTTAATATTATTTAATGCACTCATTATTAGCATAATAAAATCAAGAAATAAACAATTGAGATTGTTTCGGTCTAAGGGCGTCCCTAATTGAAAACAGATGTTGGAAGTTCCCGGCATATTCGGAATACAACAGATGTTGAATTTTTCTAGAAATATTTCAAAAATTGGCGCTCTGGTCCATTTTACGACGCCGTCTTGTTATAAAGCAATTTTTTGGGACTTCTCTAAACAAGCACTCAATGTTTCAAGTAGGTACCTCTGGAACGTCTCAAAATTGATATTTTTCGAGTAATTCCTGTGAAAAAGCTGCTTTCTCGGTCTCTTTGACGTCAAAAGTCTACCTTTTGAGTTTGTTTCTTTGCATTGTTATAAATCAAAAGGCATTACAAGAACAAGATCCGATGAAGAAGACAAAATTTCAGGTGTACGACGAATCCTCCGCCTAGACGTGTTTTGATATAAAGTTGCTTTTTGGGACTTTCTCTTTTTATCGCAAAATATTTATTTCCTCCAAAGATGCAGGATTCTCAATGTTTTTGGTATCTTTGGAACGTCTCAAATCTGTTTTGAGTTTTTACGATGCGACAGTCTTTTGAATTATTGTTTTTTTTTGTATTGTTATAAATCAAAAGCATTACAAGAGCAAGATCCGATGAATAAGACAGAATCACAAGCCTACGTTGAACATACCCGAAATTGTGTTCTGTTTTTTTTTCCGAAACAATAGAAAATTGATCCGCACCCATTGCCGCCGCCCATTTCTCTGCCTGATGGTAAATTATCAACATATAATCTTTGAATATTTTTGTTGTAAAACATCCACATTCTTTAGAATTGAAGGATAAATCGGCGGATAATAAATAAACTATTTTTAGCGATATTAAACAACCTTAACATGTACTGACCGGAAAATAAATAAATTGAAATCAGTCCACTATTGATGATTGTCTCTAATTATCATAAAAAAAACGCTTTTAAATTCCAAACCGACTGATAAAATATCCATTAATACAAATTAAAATATTACTCATAAATTAATCAACTAGTTCGTTACAATTTCGATCGACTGAAATTTATTAACGAATGTATTAATGAAAAGATCGACTTTTTCAACTTAATTATTAGGAGAGTTCATTTAAAAAACATCCCAATATTGAAGAATTCACTTGGTAGAGAGCATTACGTGGTAGAATGAATCCCGCCACTAAAAAAAACCACATCGAAAATTGTAATTCGTGCATTCGGCTTTGCATCAATTAAACATATCTCCTGCGGTCAAATCGTGTGCAACGATTAAACAAAAAAAAAAACAAGAGTTCTTTGATTTCAAAATTTGCTTCCGGATTATGTTGTATTTATCGATTTTTTACTATATTTAAAAAAAAACAAATAAAAATTTAAATTTTTTGTTAAGTATCCAGCTTTTCTTATTCAGTTGAATAATTATGAAGCTCATGAAAAGTTTGCAGTTTGTTATTGAAGTCTCTTTATTAAGATGAAAAAAAACCGAGCAACTTAATCTTGTAAAAAACACACAAATTGAGCACTAAACGGTTCTTTTCTTCAACGAACAGATCATTCTCCATTGTTCTTTCGGTCGTTAATTGTTCAATCAATTCCTAATAAATCATTTCCGTCTAATTAATTATAAAGGAAGTTGTAGCAAACAGTAACAATAATAATGCGGAAGTGTAAACAATCTTCCTCTAGTCAACATCCATCAATTGCCAATTTGTCAACGTTTCTATCCCTTTTTAGGACAAATTTATTGCTATAGCATAATAATAATCATAATAATTGTAGAGTAAATCGAATTTGGATTGGAATAATTGCCATAAATTCTACTAAAATTGTATTATAGAGACGCATTATTGATATTGCAGTTTTTATATTCAAATCGATGCAATAAACAATTGTTATTTTTGTTATTTGCAATATTTCACTGACTACAACAATGATAATAACAAAAAATTACTATCTATCGACTGAAAAATATAGTTTTTAATAAACAATATCAACGGAATTTATAGAAAAGGCCAAATCGACAATAACAAAAATGAATAATGGGCGAATTGAATTTAGAAAAAAAAAACATAAATTATTATTGCTCTTTCCCCAACATTTTTTTGCTTGTCAATTTTCAACATTGGCGTGGTGTATCTATATATTTATTTAATTAAAAATTCTATTTTCATATATGCCAATATGCAAGGCAAAACATCCAACAGGAATGTTTATTAAAATACGAAATTAAAAAACGAATGTTTCATATATTTCAATAAATAAAGGATTACGTCTGCCGCTGGAATTTCTACGTTTTTAACAAACGTATATCATAATTTTTGATGTGTTTTATAAATGTTGCAGCGCAAATTAGCCTTTAAAGTAATAAAATTATATACGAACGCTATAATTGCGATGATCCACGACTTTATTACAAATTATCTCAAAATTTGGGGTCAGTATGAAAAATCACGTTTCACTAAAACAGGTAGTTTGTCAACAATTCATTTATTTTCTGTAAAATAATGATGTTTGGCTGCGATTTCCAAAATAATAGCGAAAAACTGTCCAAAATCAGACATTAAAAGTGAATTTTTCGGCGCTCCCAGACAATCCACCATTATTTGAAAGATTTTTGCCGTTTTTCTCAGAAAATATTGCCAAACTTTTGATTGTTCTGTAATTTGTCCAAAGTGACTGTTTCTCCCATTTATATAAATCATTAAACTTTTTGATTTGATCGGCCAAAACACCTTTTATTATAAAACCGCTTTTCTACGCACAACAAAACTTGTAATTGATCTAAATCCGGTAATTACCAAAAGTCAATCCACAACAAACCCAACCAACAGCCAGATCGATTGGAATTGTTCTAATAATATTGCTGGCTTATGATTTTCTCATCTCTCCCCCTCACCCCGCGTCTCTTTAAATTGTTGTACAGAAAACGGGAAAAGTTTGATTTCTCTTGAGATGATTTTATGGTACACTTATTTGATTTTTTGTGTACGCAGTGGTCGTACAATTGTTGCGAAATTTTCCGATTTAAATGTGAATTTAAATTACTTTTTTCTTTTATATGAGCGAGTATCTTCGGTGAATTGGGTTAGGAGATATTTTCGACAAAAAAAATGCCTCACCAAACAATTTAATTGGACACTAATTGTAGGCGTGTGCTTTTTGTGGCCTCGAGCATATTTGCGTGGTACAATTATAAAATAATTACGCAACTTTTTGTATTAAAGCTCAACGGATTTCTACAAGTAATTATTTAGAATTACACAACAAAAATTGAGCTTGATTTGAACGGTGTAGGGAGATTGTTGTAAAATGGTGGATGCGCCGGAAGATCAGGATGTAACAGAAAACTTTCAGTTGGGCAAAATTTACCTTTTTTTTCTCAATTGATTTCAGCACAGATACTTGTTTCGTTTTATTCCATTGATTTATTTACAGTGAAATTGTGTTAATTTTGAGAACAGCAACTGTTTGTGTTTTATGTTAAATTAAATCAATTACTGATGCATCAGAGAGACACATTGATGACCACGTTTCTCTAATTAACAAAACCACAATAACCTCACCAAATGCAGTACGGCTGGTAATTGTAATGGAGCAAATAGAAAAAGATCCGGTTTAGTTTGTCGGGATGGTGTGTACCAAAAATTGATTTATCCGGTATCTAACAAGGTAACTATTCGAAATGTAGACATCCAATTTTTTTGATATGTTGTTGTCCATCGAAAAATAAGCGATGCATATTTTTTTTAGCGGGCTTTATTGTGTTTTAAGGGGTGAAATCGACCCTCAAAGATTCGTCAAAATCCGGGTGGTTATGTAGTTTTGCATTTAAGGACGATAGCAATCAAACCACTTTTAGGTTATTCCCGATATGAAATAATAAAAATATACACTTTCAGATACTACCTACCCCTGTTATAAGGGAGTAAACCACCCCTTGAAAACTTTAATCCTTCATAAAAAATTATTGTATTATCCGATTGTAATGAAAATTACAATTTGTTAGAGCAAAGAAAAATAAACTTCACCTGTTTTTGGATTTTTTGAAAAAAACAGTTTTAAGGGATGAAAAATTTATTTTTCTATTTTGCGCCCGTAATAGTGCTATTGTATCGAAATCAACTCATTTCGATACTAGTGCTGAAATGAAAAATGTAGTAATTTTTTTTTACACTAGGTTTGTAACATTTTCATTGCTTTTGACAACTGTCAAAAATCATAAAAACAAGATACTTAATATACCGTTTTTTCGTACTGATCTTTGGATTTATCGGCTAGTAAATTGCTTCCTGCATTTTCAGCAATTTCCCTTATTTCAGGTGGAGTAGGTACATCAAAAATTCTTCTTTCTAAAATAATATTTTGGAGATCAAGTTAGGGATTTTCCGTTGCTTAGGTTGGTGACTCCTTGATTTGAAGTATTTTGGAAATACAGGTTAGAAACAACCTTCGCAATTCAATCATTTGATACGTACACACTTAAGGATGATTGGTCGGTACAATCGGAAATAAAAGTACGAACAATTTTCACAAAAGCAGTGTCTTTCAATATCTTTTAAAATAAAGTACTTTTGTCTGTGATTGTACCTCGAATTAAACTTTGAAAAAATAAAATACGTTAATTTTTATACCAGAAATCATCGATACAGAGTATTTTATTATACTTAAAAAAAATTAGAAATCAGATATATACTCCCAAAAGTTATAAATTTTATTTAATTTAAAATAATTAATGAAAATGAATTTTTAATGTTAGAAGGGGATAATATGCGTGTACCCGTCTCTATTCAACTTGTACTGCTTTATATTTACGTTTGAATTTACGCGGTAACATATGTTGCGAGGTTGCCACGTTTCTTTGCGAATCACACTACCCATTCAATAATATCATACATGTCACTCATATTTGTTGTTTTTTTCAATAAATAATATTGAAACCAGTTAATATTAATCGCTTATATGCTTCTTGAATATTTAATCTATTAGTTTACAAATTTACAAATTTTTCTAATTATATCTTCATTACGATTTTTTAACATTTAAGTACGTGTAAATTTGCAATAACTAAAAAATGTTATAACTTTTAAACGGTGTTGTAAAAAAATTTCTAATTTTTTCAGGCACTTCAGGAGACTTATCTGAATAATATTTTTTTTCAGCCTATTCTCATTACTTTCAATAAATCGACAAAACATCCTTAAGGGATGAAAAAATCACAATTTAATACATTATCTAAAAATTATTGTATTGATTTATAGCGGTTTGGTATTGGATTACTCTATAAATATTTACGTGACAAATTATTTAATAAAACTTCCTGCTTATAATCAGTCATTCTCATGAAAATATAAAAATAAATTTTTCATCCCTTAAAACTGTTTTTTCAAAAAATCCAACAACAGATAAACTTTATTTTTCTTTGCTCCAACAAATAACGTTATTTTCATTAAAATCGGATAATACAATAATTGTTTATGGAGAATTAAATTTTCTCAGGGGGTGGTTTACCCCTTATAATAGGGGTAGGTGGTATCTAAAACTGTGTATTTTTATTATTTGATATCAGGAATAACGTAACGTTTGGTACTGATTGCTATCGTCCTTATATGCAAAACTACATAACCACCCGGATTTTGACGAATCTTTGAGGGTCCATTTCACCCCTTAAAACGCAATAAGGGCCGCTAAAAAAAATAATATGCATCGCTTATTTTTCGATGGACAACAACATATCAAAAGCGCCAAAAAATCGAATAGTTTCCTTGTAAGTCTGTAAGTTGTCGGTTAATTTCCAGTTCAGCTCGATACAGATTAGATGCGATTTTAAAACGTATTAATGCGAATTCCTGGCGACATTTAAATAAGAAATGTGCATTTGTACAAATTGAAAATTTCAATTAATTGCAACTAGCTGCTTCCATTCTGTCTTGCCATTATTTCCAATATCATTACGTTAAAATGTATTCTCAAATCGACATAATGGATGAATAATTTTCTTCAATTTACATAAAGACAGTCTATTGTTGTTTCCGGTTATATCAGTCTATTTTCGGTAGAATAAAACTGTTACATATCTAGATCACAATAGTTTATAGGTTGTGTGATAAATGTTAGTAGTATAATAATGCAAATTGGAAATATCAAGTATTTGATGCACACACAAGCCAGACAGACATACACTTACAATTCACTATTGTTCCAATAGCAAACGTAATTCAGCTGCGGTCACATGACTGACGATGATGATGATGATGATGATGGTGGTGGTGGTTGTGGGAGTCGTTGTAGTATTTGCTAGACACCCACCCCGTACCCATCCATAAAATCTGGGCCACATTTGCCGCCTGCCATTTCCCAAACAACTATCTATGCAAATCCGGAATTTATGCAAAAGAATATGTTGGCATTTGATGAGTTCTTATCTATCTCGCTCTTGCACGTTATCAATTCAAAATCTCTATTAACATCCCTTCAATATTGAAACTATTGAATCAAATCCAAATATTTAATTGGATATGATTCTTGACATTATTGGAAAACTGACAAATCACTTGAAATCTAATGAGGAAATGTTAAAGTATACTTGTAGCTGTCCGGATCAGATTTTCGTCTGGTTTAGATTTATGTGCGTATATTAATGTAATGTAGGCGGAGTGCGAGCTAGATCGGATCGAATCCGGTTTAATCTCTGGAGATTTTTAAATGTAGCACCACCACTGGCAATATTGTAAGGTAAGCCGTATATAACGCTTTGTAGGACACTGGGGTGGTATTTTTTATTGAAAATGTGACCGTGATCGAATTTATACACAAACACACGAATCTTGTACAATTGAGACGCACACGGTAGAGAAAATATTACAACAATCATGACTATAAATAAACACAACAACATCGAATGTTGTTACCAGGAAATCCCATCAACGGGGCCCCGATAATAAAACAGTCTCTTCCAATCTATTGTTAATCGAAAAGCGTAGTAAATTTGAGAGAGGCAACGAAGAGGCAAAAAAGAAAAAGGAATTGGTGATATTTTCCCAGCAACCACCACCACCACACATCAAATAATATACCATCGTCACATTTTCAATTATAGTCGATCGTAATTCGTCTTTGCTATCGTCGGCAACCAATGAATACAGATTAATATTAGTCCGTTCTCTTCAATGTTATATACATATATAGTTGTTTTCTTATTTACGCCCCATGCACGAAACTCGTTATATCATAGAGTGATGCTTTGCATTATGAATATTGTGGATGTAACAACTACAAACTGCTTCGTTGTTGGTGTATTTTATTAAATAAAATCAAGATAGTTTCGTGATAAATTAGTTGAAGCGATTTTAATAAACCATAAATCAATGGGGGAATATTAAAAAGTTTACAACGGCAACTTGTTCAACAACATGATTTATTTTTTCTTAGTAAATTATCTACATCACCGCACCACCGTAATTGGGACTTACTCAGTAGTTGAAGTGTAGAGAGAAGTTGCGCGTTCACCGGATATTTCCGGATATAAATCCGGAAAAATGTTGGATTGAAAATATCGGAAATACTCCCATTGTAGGCTTAATAGAATCGATTAAATTCCTGTTTTTCCTGTTTATATTGCGCCTCTCCCATTGGCTACCATCCAGACAATTGTTTGATGGGGATTAAAAAAAAACAAATACCACAGGAATTATTCAAAAACTGTTCACATTCTATCATTTTAATACCCACAAAATCCATACAAATTGGGAGTTTTTTGTTATAATTGTATGCAATAATACCACAAAAATTATGGTAAAGTTTCCGTTAATTCTCCGGATTATTCGATTATTTATTATGATCAAGATCGAATCTTGTAAAATATCTTTAAAGTTGGTTTAAGTTGAAGCCTCTAGCTTTTATTATGATTCGGGTACAGTTTGCATCTTTCTACAATGGATTTTATCAAAATCTTTAGACAACTTTGGAAGTATCTCAACTATGCCGTTGTTCTACCTTTGTGCCATCCAACTGCTACAGCAAAATTTTTGTTTTAATTTCATTAAAATTGTTTTCCCCATCTCCGATATTATCTTCCGCATTTCTCTCTCTGTGTGTGTGTGTGTGGTGGATGTGTTTGTTTTTATGATTCTTTTGTTTCTATTTATTTTTATCATAACACCCGAACAACATTCGTGGCACATAAATTAACTTTACGGGTTTTTATTATGAACTCGACCAGTCCGAAAAGCCTCTTTTCTATATATTTCTATATACATATATTTTTGTTATTTTCTAATTCCAACTGTGCCTTTATAAATACAACAATAAAGCCGTGTGTGTGTGTGTGTATGTTTAATAAAATTAATGAAATTGAATTTGCTGTTTCCACTGACGATCGTTGGGTCTCGCATCCATTAAATGTTGATGAATTTCGTATTGAAACAAAAATATTTTAACGCCGGAAAAAAGTCGATTCATATATGAACATTTTCTATTGTAGCAAGTTGTGAATAAAACACTTTTATAAGTTGGACTTATTTCGATTCGAAGTAGCACAATTTCAAGTTGGCGTTATTCAATTTACAAGTTTTTAATGGATAGTTCTGGTCTTTGGGATTTGGAGCTGTGTGAGCCAAATGTGGCATCTATTTCTCGTCAATTTCAATTTAGTTGTGGTATTTGTAATGTTTCTAAATAATGCTAACAATAAGTGCACAAACGTGTATATAGAGAGTTTTTGATTGGATATAGAGGCGTCAATCATAGATGGCGTCACTAATAAGACCATGAAAACGATATTTTTCGTAATTCGTGAGGGACGAGTATACTTAAGATTTGGCAGCTTAAGTTTCTGGTTTTTGCAAGATCCCCACTCAAACAACCAAGATATCGAGGTTAAAAAGTTACGTGACTGTTTAACGATCAGATCCGGCCTGAGTTAAAATCGCCACATCACTCAATTAGTCTCCGGTCTAAGAAAAACAGTTTTATTTTTAGAAATTCCACTTTATTCATCAACATAGTCTCCATCAAGAGTGGTGCATTCATTCCAGCGCTCTTCCAACTTTTCTATGCCCTTTATGTACAATGATTCGTCTTTGCTCTCAAAATAAGCCACAGTTTCGGCAATCACTTCTTGATTTGAGCCAAATTTTTTTCATTGGAGCTTTTTTTTCATGTCTGCAAAAAGCCAGTAGACGCTGGAGGTCAAAACTGGAGAGTACGGTGGGTGGGGAAGCATTTCGAAGAGTAATTCATCTAATTTAACCATTGTTTTCATCGACTTGTGATACGGGTGAAACAGCACTTTTTTCTTTTGCATGTGGGACCGTTTATCCTCGATCTCTGCACTCAATCGATCCAATAATGCCACTATTGATAGTTTTGCCTTTCTCAAGATAGTCGATGAGCAAAATTCCATGCTCGTCCCAAAATACGAACGCCTTAATCTTGCTAGCCGACTTTTGAATTTTTGGTCGCTTTGGACGACTTTCACCGACTGCTCTCCACTCAGCTGACGCTTTTTTTGATTCAGGCGTGTAGTGGTGGATCCATGTTTCATCCACTGTCACATACCGACGCAAGAAATCCTTTTTATTTCGCTTGAACAGCTCCAAACAGCGCTCTGAATCGTCGACGCGTTGTTGCTTCTGGTCCGGTGTGAGCAAATGCGGCACCCACTTCGAAAGCAACTTACGCATGCCCAAATTTTCATGCAAAATTGTAAAGACACTTCAGGTTGTCAGCTATATCATGTAACTTCATTTTACGGTCTTTTAAATCTATTTTATGGACCTTTTTCATGTTTTCCGGAACAACTACCGATTTTGGGCGACCAGAGCGTTCAGCATCATCAGTGCTTGTACGACCGCGTTTCAATTCAGCATACCAGTCAATGATAGTTGATTTCCCTGGTGCAGAGTCCCCATAATGCTTATCAAGCCACTGTTTGGCTTCAACGGTACTTTTCCCCATCAAAAAACAGTGTTTAATCAACACACAAAATTCTTTTTTATGCATTGTCTTGAAAATTATAAAACTGGTGTCACTAAAACGACTGTAACTTATACACTAACTGTCAGAAAGCCGTGAAATTTTGACAACTACTATTTGAAGGTTGGTACTACCTGGAAATGACGTGGGTCTGTCTACAATGTTACCACATATGTGTCAAACCGGGGACTTATTGAGTGTCCTCATTACGCAGCTCAGTTTTTACTGTTCGCAATTTTTGTCTTTCGCATGCTTAGTTGTAGACAATTTCGAAAAATTAGTGGCAGCTCTTCGGACCGGAAAAGCTGCTTTTTCGCTTGTGTTGTTTCAATTTTAACTGACAAAAGTAGTCGGCGGCTTGTCCAACTTGACGAGAAAAATCTTCTAAATTGCCAACGAAACTCACCTTGTCGCTCATTAAAACTTAACCAAAGACGGAGTGATTTCGTATAGAGTCATAAATTGGCTAGAAAATAAAACAAATCTGAAATTCCCACTTATTTCATACATTTTATACAGTTATTGTACAAGAAAAATCCATTACTGTAGCGAATTCGTTTATTGATAAGTTTAAGTAGAGTTGGAAGTGTTTTAATATTTCAGTATTTCGCAGTACAAAAATCGATTTAATCTACTCGAATAAGCAAGCGTGTTTTTTTTTGTTTTGTTTTTATTTTGTCGCACAACACTACACATTTCGCAAATTATAGTTGCGTAAAGTGTGCGAAAATCCAACTTAAAAGCATTCAACATTCAATGATTCAAACGGATTGTGGTTAATTCACCAGTTTGTATTCTCTCGCATGTAACATAGCAACAATTTTACATTACAATTATAATATTAATTAATTACTACAAAACAGTTCACTGGATAATATCGATTTTGTGCAACAATTGCAAAAATCGATTGGTAATAAAATTTAATTAATTACTGAATTAAAGAAACTCTTGATTATTGACTGTTTTAAATTGAGAGACCAAGGGAATGTTATTGGTTAATAGTAGCTTCAAAGTGGCTCTCTATCGACACTTCAAAGCTGTTGCCTCTCAACTTGTCTAGACAGGTGTATCTGGAATGCACAAGTATCCGTATAAAGTCCAAATATTTCGACAAAGTTGATCCCAGCTGAGTGTTATTGGGCCCTATTGTTACACTGAGACAACATCAAAGTTAAATATGATTCATTAGAAAAACGTCCAATTGATTAACTGGAAAATTACACAATCATACAATCAACAATTCTTCCGGTTAGTTTAAATATCTCGTCGCTGGTCGGTGTAAGAAACTATCCAGAAACTTAGCAGGCACGCTCGTGGCGTGTGCTTTTTTTTTGTTGTTGAGAGAGAACCTTCGTTGTCCATTCCGGAGAGCTAGCAACGTAATTCGATTTGTTTGTCGGCCGTGTCAGATGGATTGGAAAGACAACATCCAATGTTAGGGGGAATAGAGAACCACTCTTTGATCCTAGATCTATCCGTGTATACGTCTGTATTTACTAATACACTAGCGCTTGTATTTGTGTGTTTTGTTTTATGTAGAGGATGGTAAATTTAATTTGTAATACATTGGAGAGTTGTATTTCGTATATCTACAGAACGAGAGCAGATACGTGTGCAAGTTCTTTGAGAAATTCCACATATTTCAAGTCACACTACAACGACAATTAATTATTTAATAAATTGTTTTTTTTTCGTTATTTGTTATAGTTGAAGTGATGTGAGAAATAAAGCAATATAACAACGCGTACAATCCATCATAACTGTGTCTTAAATGTAGCCTAAAGTCGTTTTTCTGATCACGCAAACGGAAATCTGAAAGTGTAGGCCTGCAGCAACACGGACATCTGATGGACAAATTGTGTTACGAATACGATATAACACAATATAATTCTATGAAGCGCGCCCTATAGGGACGTTGTTAGATAATCGATCAAAACTGTATCGAATTAATTGATACGATACGTACACGTTTTGTGAATAAGTTTGCCGACTTTTACTCCATTTCCGATACGATCTCATTAATTGGCTTAATTATGATATGTAAACTTCCGACAGCGATTCAGATATCCGATAACATCATTAGTAAAGTCGCCAGGTTGCAATAATAATAGTTGATATTTATTGTAATTCAATACAAATTAATTAAATTAATTTATTGAAAATTTTTCAATTACAAATATGTAAAATTGATTGGATAACAACCACACCTATCACCACACACAATACCGGAATTTTTTATTCTATTTTTTCCCTATCGCGTACACAATTCAATCCAATTAAGTTGAATTGAAAAGGCGCGTTCTAATTAACTATTTTAATCATACACAAATCGTATATAATTATATCGTGTGATTATTTATTAATTCAATTAGAAATTCTTGCAACAATTGTCTTTGTATGTTGCCGTCAAATATTCAATTTCCTTGGATTAAACGGTTAATTGTATATTAACTCAAATATTGAATGTGGCCATTGTTGTCGAGTTAACAAAAAGCCTTCACCACGTATCTTTGTTATTTACATGTAGATTGATATGTGTTGCTGTATTCAAATACAAATTGCCCTATTTCGTTTATTCATCCACTTTGATAGAGTTAATGGTACGTATTATTTTGCCTCAATTGTAAGTTAATTATTTGTAAAAAAAATGCTATGAAGAGATTGAAAATTTTGCTTACATTCGCGCCCCTTTTATAACTTCTTGTTTGTATATTATCTCTACAAGAATACAACAAAGAAATAAAGAGAGAAAAGCCAGTTATTCCAGGCTTTTAGGTCTGTAACTGTCTGTAAAGGCGGTAGCTTAAGTTTTCGTTAAAATAGCGTCAAAGTAGAGGTTCTTTTAAACAAACAAGTTAAGGGTGAAGGCGAGAATCGCACATCTCCCCAACATATCTACGTAGAAAAGATATTCATTAAAGGTGGTAGTAATCTACGCACATTTGTAAATACCCACACACACTTAGATATTAACAAACTAATTAGTATTGTGAGCCAAAGTGAGCAACTCTATCTCTTTTACATCAAAGACTCAACTTTGGGTTGTGTGCACATACATATAGCGATATAGTCATGGCTTAGATGTATAATAAATGTTAAAATGGGGGGTGGTTTCTAGTGGTATGGTGGTGGCTTTGTGATATCATCATTAAAACACCACGCTACCGGCATACTGAATCATTTCAGTTTTTACATTATATATTCTCTTACATTAAGGGTAACACAAGTTTTGAATTATTTATAGACGTCATGCACTTCCTACTCAACTATATCCTTTTAGATAATGTGATGAGGAAGAAAAAGGTCCATATCCCTATTGCACTATCGTTTGTTTGCATCTCATTACTGACACACAAACCAAAAGACGCATCAACAATTTTACCATCAGGCGGGTAGAGATTTTTAATCTTTTCAATGCGAATTTTCGAGAATCCAGGATCAACGGGAATATTGTCGAGATTATAATGATTTAGTCTTATTTCAACATAAATATTCTAAATCTCTGTTGATTCTTATAATATTTGAGTAAAGTACTCGTAAGATAAATTCAGGAAATCTTGTTTGAATTACAACTTAAAATCTCGCGCCCGTTCTCTACATTCAAAGCAATGGAGTTGTTCGTATTAAAAGATGGAATAAAAGACGAATCAACTCGTCCTACCGCCCAACGACTCCCCCGAATGATTAAATCTTCAACAATTGTTGTTGTCAGCGATGTCTTTGTCATTTGTCGTTTTGAATTTTGTCGCGTGTCATCGTGTTAATTGCCCACATTACTGAAACTATTACCGAAATCTAATTACAGCAATATGCCAGGAATTCTGAGACGACAATTATCCTAATTTGCACCTATTATACAACCTACTACACATTCAACAATCGTTCAATCCCTTAACCCTTCTTCTATATTGTTGTCTTAACTGGAAGTTTGCTGTGTGTGCGCGATTTAATGTCAAGATCGACTTAATTGGAAAGCCGTTTCTATTCTCAACTTATTATTGATGTTAACACTTCCTATGCCCCAGTAGATCAAATGGAATTCGAAACAAATCATATGATTTAGTGTAATCGACAAGGTCGTGATTTATTCTTGTTTAGGATGCGCAATGCTTGCAACTTCTGGTCAGTTCTATTCCGTATGATTTATGATAGAATTCGATTTGTGTAATATTTTGATAAGTCCGCTTATTTCAACGAAAATGTCATCTATATATATGTACAGTACACATATAATATGTAGTATACGGAGATTTTGTTGGCTTATCTTCCATTTACACTCGCACATCGCATATAACAGGGTTATACCATTGAGACGCAACCGCTGAATAAATCAAATTCTACAGGATCTGTTTGAATTGAAGATTTACACACGTGTACCTGAGAAAAATGTACAAAACAACGTTACAAATAAGCACAATTAAATTATGTCAACGGACTCAATTAAGTCGACATAAATCTAAATTAAATTGAAACTGTAGACAATTTTTTGTGGAATTTTCCATTATTAATTCGTTGTTGACAATTTTCTTTCGGTTAACAAATTCGTCTCTCTAAGGATAGATGGGTCGAATATAATTTTTTGGCAGTCGAGATGGCCCGCAATGCGTCATCCCCCTTTACTCTCTGAACTGAGAGGAGCGAAAAAAAATGAACCACCCAACAAGTAGACATAATCAAGAGTTAGTGATTTATTTATAAGCAATTCCACTTTTCAACTTGCTAGATTTCCCCCGTTAGTTTGCTTTAATTCTCTCTCGCTCATTCTCGTTCGTTATGTATCTTCTGTTCTCTTTTATTGTATTACAGGTCGAATAAAGTCGCCATCTGGAATTTTCCGATGTAGTTTTCTTTGTTGGAACGGTTTTTCTAATTAATCAAATATAAATTGTTTAAATGATTCTATTGCAAGTGTGGTTGTGTTTAAAACTTTTATTAGAAAATTATATAAATCGTGGGATTTCTCGAGAGATTTACACAACTATTGTTTGACTTTTCTGTAATGAATTTTATTATGGATAATTTTCTAATTTTGTAATTATACGGTAATATAGATTCATTGTAGTTTAATTACAACCTTTAATATCAATAATGATTAATAATTTATACGTTGTAACGATAACGCTTTATTATCAAAATAGTAATGCATTTTAAATACCATTACCCCGGAGATACAACTCATATATAGATCGATTCGAAATTATTATTCACAATTTATTCGACTATAAAACCGTATAATGTTGAGTGCACATTGGCTATTGTATTAAACGTTTACAAATTGCGAATTTATGAAAAATTGATGAAATTGCCTTTCAATTAAAGACCCACACAATCGATAATTGTATACCTACGTTATTTCGAAATGAGAAGAAAAAAAAACGTGATTTATATTATATTATATAAGATGTATTTTATATGTTGTATAATTTCCGATTGTTGATAGGTCGGTGACAAAAAAATATTCCACCAATTTCCGGAACGTTATCGGCATCATCAAAACACGGAAATCAGCACAGACTTGATTTCCTTGTAGGTGATCATATTTCGATGTGTTTAGAGAAGATCGTCCACAGTTTTTAATAAAATTCAAATTGTAATCGAACGAAAGCGGTCAACTTATCGAAGTGTGGTTCTCCCGGCGCGTCCACCATTTTTGCCCGTTAACCAAATCAATTATCCATATTTTAAATTTGGCAAGAATAATGTGAAATGTTGAAACTTGATGCCATGGGCAGGGCCGGCCTGAGAGCACAGCAAAACAGGCAGATGCATGGAGCGGCTTAATTTAAACTGATAGAAGTCTGAGGAATTTGCTTTGGAAGCTGCGATTCAGTTCAAGAGGAGTTAGTCACTGGTTGAAGTTGGAAAAGTTTGAAATTTTATGTCAGATCTTCAGAATTCGTAGATTGTGAAAAGGGTGCAGTTTTGGGAAAATTCTCTCAGTCAAAAATTGCCTTTATTTTGGATGTACAAAAAGTGGCAACCTAAAATTAAATTCTGGAGTTTTCCAAATCCATGGAAGTTTTCTTTTTGAAGTTTCCAATTATCCCTTTAGTCCCAGTCCCATTTGTATTGTGTGTGTTTTTGGGTAGCCGTATTTTCATTTACCAAAGATATTTTTAATACTTTTCACCTTTTTTTTGTGGAGGTTAGATTAATTGTGTATTTACGTTGTTGATAAGAATCGACACTTACTTAACACTCTCTCTAGCTTGATTCGTTCGGGTTGTTGAAATGCTAATATTATTTTATTGTTAATTAATGATTAATTGCGTTTAGTGTTAGTGCCTTTAAAACCAGGCATCCCATTCCGAACGGCTCCAGGATTCCCATTAACCTAACTAACAGTTTTTCTTTCTATTTTTTCTACAGTTGTGCAGTTATCAACTGGTACCAAACCATGAATCTATTTCTTCAACGGCGTCCTATACGAAAAGGTCGATTTTTTAAACGTTTTAACGCGAAA
This sequence comes from Epicauta chinensis, assembly GCA_021725515.1. Lineage (NCBI taxonomy): Eukaryota > Metazoa > Arthropoda > Insecta > Coleoptera > Meloidae > Epicauta > Epicauta chinensis. The sequence continues at coordinate 290,027 of JAEDXX010000068.1, forward strand.
TCTTTTATGGCACTTTTCGATGGGGCACCTTAAGTTTTCTTTTTATTAATAATTAGATTACGAAATATAAAAAGTCATGCAGTCAGTTATTATTAATTTCTAGAAAGGGGCGCCGAAAATAAGCTTGCCTGGAACGCCCCCAACTATTAGAATAAAAGACTCTATTGTTGGCTTGCCGAACGTAGTGTTTCGCGAGAACGAAAAATGTAACTTCTATGTATCACTGCAAGACCTGCAGATTTTGTTTCCAGAAAGCGTCTGGAACAATTTTAGCTCTATGCGAATTTTTCTCGAGTGATAATGATAGAGAAAGAAGGGAGGAGACGTTTCTGAAGGAAAAAGAGCTTCTAAATGGCGTATTTTTCTATTCTCCCGGCGCATCCACCATTTTGCACTGATTACCAATAGCAACATTGAAATGCTCTCACCTTTTCAATTTTTTACAGTAGTGTCTGCAAATAGCACTGAATTCGATCATGTCTTCGTTATTAAGCTGTCTGCTCTTGTAAAGCTCCGCAAAAATGTTTTAAAAAATCGATAGTTCTTAAATACTTCCAAAAATTAAGACGGAACACTTCTGTGGCAGTGCTTAAAAACTTTCTCGCAATTTTTTATGCTGCATAATAAGTTATTAGCAAGGTTTTGCTGCCGTTCTTTTTTTAAACTTTAACATTCCACATATTATTAAATCGTTTTGGCATGGTCTTAATTTTATGATTTTTAAATTAGGAAAACTGAGTGTTCTCCTTGTTGCTTTTAATTTAAGGTCGCAAAAGCTGCAGGCGACATTTGTACTGTGTATAGAAACGGCAGCAAGAAAATTGCGTCAAACCACAAAGGAACTGGCAAAGAAAATATCTCCACACTACTATGGAGGAGCATAATAAATAGTTTATTGAATACTAAAAAAAAACCAGTGCGACAAAGCACCTTTTTTGACGCCATCCGAGTCCTGTGGCGATGCCACATAAAACACAAACAAACTTTATCAGTGAGACGATAAAATATGCATAGGGTGTGATAATAAACTACACCAAGTCCATTCTAAATGGTGATGAGAAATGTGTTAATCCCTCATTTAATCTCTTTTCGCCGCAGTTTGCAAATTAAAGTAGCTCGTGAGATGTGCATCGACTACCAACAGCTTTTACTGATAATTTTCAAGATCATAATCTAGAGAAAAAAACATCAATTTCAACCGTTTTTAAATAATTTAATTGGTACGAGCACAAAAATAACATGTTCGTAGGACTTTCTAAGCACGATTGTTGATAATTGAATTTACTCTAAAAAAAAAGAACGTGGACGGGGGGACCGAAAAACAAAATTAGGTTTTATTGTGCCATCGTGAGATAAATGTAGAGAAAAGTACACTTTTTGGACGGGTTTTTTTTCCCCACCCAACATCTAATACAAATGTAAACAATATTCATTCGCGCTTGACTATCAAATCGTTTCTCACAGACGTATACATTTCTATTCAAGTGTACATTATTCCGTTTGAATATTCTTATTAGGCGCCTCTCTTTTATTTTATTCATTCCGTACACAACCGCAAATTATTTTGCAATTTCATAAATTGTGAAATAAATTTGTTTGAAATATGGATGATGGAAGGCAGGCGTTATTGTGCGCAATTAAAATTAACGAAAATGCGGATTGTTTAATATTAACTGTTGCAGCATTGTTTGTTAATTAATTTCGATTAAATATCGTACGATTGTAGTAGCTGGAATGTTTCTTTAATTCAAATGGAACAAAAAAATGAATCGTTGTATGTAGAATTATTCAAAAACTACTCCAACTTTTGTATAGTTTCATTTATTTATTTATCAATTAAAGTGGCAGTTGCGGAACGGTTTCGATAATTTTGAGCTTTTACAATTAAACCAGCTCCATTTGTCAATACCGATACAGACTAATTATTAATAGAAATTGTTTTGATTGCTATGAAAACTATATTGGAACTTTATTTTCTAGTTAAACATAAATCGAATTTATCGGAACGTTCTAATAAAACGGAAATCGAAGTTTTCGAGCAATATGGTTTTGCGTAATAATAATAAATACCCAGACTATCTTGCCGTACAATACGAACAGAGAACAACTAGCTACGGTGGTGGAAGAGTGAGCGAGAATAGGTCATTTGTGAAATTATCATCCAGTGTCATCCAAACATTTATTCTACTACCGGAGATAGAACATCCACACACACAAATATGCGAGATAGAAGTAGTTTTTCTTGTTTTTAAAAAATAGTAGAAAAACAAATTATAACAAACAACGAAATTACGTTGAGAATTTAAATAAGCTACAAGCTTAATGTTGCATCCGAAAATGATTGGAATACTGCACTAAAATCAAAAATCAATACTGAAGGAATTTTCATAATAATTTCGAATATTGCCTTTGAAATGTTTCATTAAAAATTCCAATGTGCATGCACTGTATTCATTATTATTGTTTAACAAAAAATTATTTCACTCCAATCGGAATTTGGATTTTCTCCGAAATAAAATTTGAACAATTCGTAATAAAGCTTTGAAGTGGTTTAAAATAAAACGTGCCAGTGTACGCTTTATTACACAAATGAAAGATTAGGGCCCTTTGTTGGCTCTTCTCTGGCACACCAGCCGACAATTTAAACTATTGAAGGCAGACAAGTTGGTGGTACACTTGAAGACACCTTATACATCTGGTTTCTTAACATGAAATCTCCACTGCGGCTTCGATTTGAAATTGCGAGTTCTTGGGGCGAAATTCTCCCGTTACCACCAATCATTTGTCTGTTATTTTTGGGTGGCGTTTCAGTCGGCTGGACTGTTTTTGTTGGACTGAAAATTATAAATTTTATATAACGTTTCAAAGGTTATGATGATTAGAATAGAAAATGTTGCACACAATCCAATAAAAACCGATTCTTATAGCTACAGTCACTGGAAATCGTCCGCCATAAATCCGGTTCGTGATACATCATAAAAACGTTTCAATAAAATGCTTTACATTTTGCATTATTCGAATCGATAATAATCATGGATTTGTTAATGAAAAACGAACAAAAAGTGTTTTTAGACTCGGGCGATTATGAACATGCCCTAGTGGAAGTCAACCAGATGCCGCCCTAAAATTAGATTAATCTGCAGTTATAGAGAAGCTTACCAATTTGGTGGGTTTCCAGTGATTGCAATTTGATTTTGGTCCCCCAGATCTCTCCTGGCGCATCCACCAATTTCCAACTAGTGTGATTCGAAAGATTTTAAAATTTCATTTCTTTTCCAAATCTCTAGATACTTTAGTGCCAGTCCGGTGAAAAACGTTCGTATCCGGCTCCTCTCTGATGTCTTTGTTCTTTCATCTATTACAATATTCTAACAAACTTGATCGGCTTAAACAAGAAATTAAAACTTTAATATGATAAAGGCGGCATTACTAGTCAACGACTATTCATTAAAATTTTAATGAAACTGTTCACAAGAGCGGAATCTGATTTCAATTTGTGTTATGAACTAAATAATTCGAATTTCTTCTTAATTAAATAACAACAGTAATAATAATCGTATTGTATAATAGATAGGTCGAGGTGGAAAATATAACAGCGTATTCCCTAATGAATGATTATTTGGACAATAAAATTAAACTATAGACATTCGTACAGGTATTGCATAGAATGCAAATGACTCTTTATGCGTCTCTTGCGGGTGATATTCGTCCGTTTTATGACACATTCTTGTATAAACTTAAACAGAAAAAAAACCAACAAACTTTGAATTGAATATTAAATTGTATTCGGTTTTTTTTTTGGTGTGTTGTGAGTGTACCTGTCGTTAACTAGAATCATATTTTCTAATGTCTGCAAGAGAATTATGTTGCATTTATAAATAATAAACCGATATATTATTTCAAAACAAGACTGTAGCCGACACGTTACTGTCTTGGTGGTTTATGAATCAAAGCTGAAAGTTGATATATTCCAAGTACAACTTCTCTATCTTTAACAGTTTCTTCACATTTAAACAGATTGCAAATTAATTTCAAATCAAATTATATGGCGAAAAAGTACTCAAAACAAGAAACATCAAAGCAACTTAATGATAGACTAATTAAAAGAGATTTTCTGTGGTTCAAATTGTTGTTGAGAAATCGTTAATAGAATCGCTGTTTTTTTTTGTACGATTGCACTATTGTGTTCATTATCAAGTCACCATATCAAATAATCCGATTTCAACTAATAACCCTTTGAAGCTAATATTTGCTACAATCCTTGAAGCAACAGAATAAACGATTCACGATCATCAAAGGGCTTCCATTAAAACTAATGAAATAAATGGGAACGTTGAAATTAGCGCCTGGATCTGTAAAATCGGGACAAAGTAGATCGGGTAAAGAATAACCTGAAAGAGATGATGAAGGCAAACGACATGTTGTTGTTATTATTATTATTATTGTAGCCGCTACAGGGAAGAATGGGAAATGAGTGGCGCAGTTGACAAGGAGATGGCCGTCTTTGATGCTCACCCGGTAGAAATGAGTAATAACTGGCGATACAAGAGAGACGTCTTTCGTTTATTATTAAAATTTGAAAATATTCTAAATTAGAATCCTCTTTAAAATCAAATTAATTTCCGAATTGATGATTTAATGAAAAGACCGGGCGCTATCTTGTACAACAAACAAGACATTCAATTAGTCTAAGATGTTATTTACATCGTTCATGTTACACGATACACCGAAATATCTACTCGTACAAACAGACAACTACAAATTGCTCATTATAAAAACAATGTCTTTGTTGAGTACGTGTACGGATCTCTCCTGCTTATATTTATCCTTTCATACACAAACAAGTGCTTTGTCAACGTTAACTGGAACGCTCACTCTGTTTTGTACACGTTTCAGCATTTATTCTACACTGTTCTTCTGCGACTGATAAACTCAGAAAAATGATGTGCCCGCTCGTCATTTCTCTCAATTATTTTGCGAATTTCTATAAACTGCGACATCTTAGAATTAATCTTTTAGCCGGTGGAAGTCATGAAAAATCGCGTAAAGTTTGCCAACAGATATATTACAATAGTGTTTGCTTTCGTGCTGTAATAAAGTTGGACGTTAAATTTTCAGAAAGCTGTCGAGCCAAACTAATGTACATATGCGTCAGAGTTATTGTCGTTATTCTAGTTTTCGGCAAATCTGTTGTAGCATGCTGCAAATTGGTTTGCAAAAATTTGGATTTCAATCTGCAAACAAAAAAATTGCTACAGAAACAAAGCAATGATACGACAGATTATGCCAATAGTTTTATTATGAATGCATCGAGAATGACTAGAAAATTTGCAACGAAATAATGGTGTGTTATTAGTTTAACCCGCCTGCAGGTGTAATCATGCAATAATTAAGCTGACACGGCCGTATCCCCGTTAGGTTGTAGTAACTACATGGAAACATCACATATATGATGCTCAAGCATTGATTACCTTTTAATTAAATCACGGACTACATAAATTATTATTTAATTTACATTGTAATTGTATCCCGACAATATGATGTTATGCTTTTCAACGGTGTAATGATCGAAAATTGTTCGATCATTTACAATTGCTATTAATGTTGTATTTCTTTTTGGATTTTGCCAATTTCTATTGCGAATATTAACCATGTCTATTTTGAATAGTTGAAAGCTGCTTTGATGTACTACTCGGCATTTTTAAATTTATTCTAAATGCAATATAAAATGAAATTCAATTGCAATTTTCCTGCAAACGACATAAAAAAGTGGTGCGTGGTTGTTGGTAAACATCTAAATTATCAAAAGGCAACAATACCAAATCATCAATAAATTGCGTTGAAATATTTGAACGTTTTTTGTGTGTGTGTGTTTGGAAACCGTAAAGCATGCCTTGCAGTTTCCATAAATTCCAAAGCAATTACTTCCGTCTTGAATTGAACTGTGCTGTAAGTATCTTACATTACCGACCTGTCAAATTCAGAGATTGTACTTTTTCGTAAGAATACTAGAAGGCGTACGTTTCAATTTGCTTCCATTTCCTCGTCCATCATTATTCCAGTTGCTTATACAACAAATAATTTGCACAATTTTCGTTAAATATTTCGTATGTTTTTCTGTTGTTGGTGTGATTGTGTGAATTTCCGTCTTTTTCATTTGCTCGACGTTGTCTCAACTTAATCCGCCCGTCATGCCGCCTTCACTATGTACGGTTAGCTGGCGGCTATTATTTTCAATTTGGCGTAACTGTATTTTAGCAGTCTTTCGTGGGGTGGTTTGTTTTTTTTTTCTGTTGGGCTACAATCATCGCAACGATGTCTAAATGAAAACAAATCTGTGCTCGGTGACACGTGCAGTCATAGAACCATCCATTCGCAAATCAACCAACAAAAAGTATAGCTGGAAATTTATTTGTTATACCAACTTTCCGGATGTTTCCCAACGGATCGTTGCAAATATTGAAATTAAATTTATCAAATTTGTTGTAATTCTTTCCGATTGATGAAGATAGAATGTTTCAGTAATTGCCGCCTATATTGAAGGGAGACGGGTCGTATTGCAGAGTTACACAGGCAAAATTAATAGCAACTCAACAGCTCTAATTGTCGCATTACGTGCCGCCACTCTTTAATTTTTCAACAGACAAGAGAACAGCTAGGATAAAAAAAAACCAACAGTTCCATTCGGAAATAGAGAGAGGGACAGAATTTCAAAAGCACTGGTGATTTATAATTTGCAAGAATTTCCGTCACAGAATATTTCCTTCGGGGCATTAGCTTCGACTATAATACTAACAGAGTAAAAAAGAAGAGAGCAAGAAAGAGAATTTACGACACAATAATTTTTGTGTAAACTTACAGTCGACTAACCCATCCCAGACACTTATTTGTAGTATGCAGATCGTGGATATATCGAAGCTTTGCCATTATTTATTTATAAAAAGCAAAAAAAAAATAAACACCGTACTCGTTTTGTATACAAAATAGGATAAACATGCGGCATTTTCAGTTAAATCGGCTCGCTATTACAGCGCCTAGTCAATATTTGATGATAATACACGTGTCAAAAGTTGTAAATTTGATTTGTTCTCGGGAATATGAAGAGAGAATCGAATCATCTTCGTTTGTTCGTAATTAAATCACTATTTGGATGAGTTTTGAAAAACTCGTGCACAATTATCGTGCTCTTCATATGCCCGTCATATTTTTCTCGTTTCTTTTCCGGCAAAGATGGATTGATGTCAATAGAAAATTGAATTCTGCGGTCGGTCGCACCAATCTCTCTCTTCTATTCTACGATTTTTTACCAGAATTTCTCTCTATAAAAGTAAATGACAGTGAGCTTTACACATATAACTTCTTATCAGCATCCGTCTACCGTATACCGTTTTATGTGGAATATAAGCCGTGATTGACTTTCAGATCGATTGCCTTCCATTATATATCTGCAATTTAGATTTGTCGCAATTTCGACCATCTGCAACATAAAGTCAGTTTAGAATTTAGGTCTGTATTGCGCCACTACAACTACCGCGCCACAACTAATACATCATCAGGGGTTGAAACTGGCTAGAAGCTTACTATAGTTCTATAGTCATTTATAACCGACAACCTGGAGCTATACTGGATGGACGGACAACAGCGCACAGACGGTTAAGTTATTGATGGTGACACGTATTAAGCGAACTTGTCAACCGAATTATTTTTTATCGAAATTTAATAACAAACACGTCGCGCAAAAAGTGATTGTTTATAAGACGAAAAAAAAGTACGTTCATCATTCCCTTTATTCATGTCGATCGAGAACCGTCGAAATTGTTGATAATCGCACAACAAAACAATATCGGATATTAATTAAATGAAAGCTACGAACGAAAGAAAGTGTCCCTCTTTTTTCCCTCTCTCGCTCGCTCGCCTCTCTTACTTTAATTAATTCGTTTGAAAAACGCTTTCACGAGAAGTGGGCATTTAATAATAGTAATAATAATGATAATATGAGGGTTTGATGGGTTTTTGTAACTGTCCATTAGCCGGAATTTGTGTTGGAACGGTCCCCGACTGTTTCATTAAATGTTTTAGTCAAATAACTAATCCGGCGCCTCCACCATTTTTGTATAAAGTTCTTCAATCGAATTTGTGTATTTAATTATTATTCTATCGTTATCATTTGTATTGTTCCTATGTTGGTATTATTTCATTTACAACATGGCAATTTATTTGGCATCAAAAAGTCGAAGACGAGCTAGAATCTAAACAAGAATTACAAAGCCAACCCTATTATCTTTGTTGTTGGAGCTCTTTCGGAAAAGCCTATAAATAATAACTAATGTTTTCTCCTCACGTAACTAATCTATGAGAACAGGAACACCAATAACTGCCAACTCATCAATTCAACTCCTGTTCAACGAAAGACAGAATAAAAAAAACGGAAACGAGAAAAAAATGATAATAAAAGAGAGTCTCGATGTATGTGAGAGAGAAACGATGGCAGTGAAGCAAATATTAAAAAGATAGCTAGTTAATAGTCGAGTTTGGTCGTAGTGAATTTCCCTATAAATCTTCTTATCTGTTTTATAAAATCCTATAAGACAGTAATTTTGGTTCGATTTAGTTTCTGTAAGATATTTGTCAATTACATTTGGAATTGTGGCAATGTATCTTTGCTTAAATTGAATACAAGCCACATGAAATTTGTTTTCTTTCGACAAGACAGCCTACAAATCTTCACCGAATTCGGTACACACACACACACATTCTCAAAATTCCAATAATATTTTTAATTTTTAACGTAATCGTCGACGATTTGTCGTCATAGAATGTGCCGGATTGGCAGAGAGGAACGAGACACAACCACATCCACACAACGACTGGTATTTTATTGTTTTAATCTTCGCTTCGTTCAGATTGTATTTCATTGTAAATGTCTGATATTTCTTCTGGATCAAGTTCAATATTAATAAATACTTCTTTGTAAAGTATTTACGGTCGGATAGGCGTTCCATCTGAGATTCATTGCAATGTCTCTACGTTCTGTTATTGGTTCTGTGTTCTATTGTAGCGTCTTGATTGTTATAGATCGAGAAAGAAAGATAGATTAGACGCTTAATTGTGTACAAGTTGAATTCAACTGAATATGTACGTATTTTTTTTTGCTTATTTATTGTTTGTTTACGATTCGTGACGAATGCTTATTAAAATTTGACCCGATAATAAACAATAACAACTTGAGATACTTATGATTATGTCGCATTTGCATGATAATCATCTTCGTTTATATTTTAATATCGATTAATCAAACAAAGCGGTAGTTTTAATGAATTTTTTTGTGTCTGTGTTGTAAACGGAACTAGAATCGATTACGTTTTGGAAATCCTTGGTTGTGTTCGCCGTTTTAATTTTGATTAATTATTTATCATCTAAACAGTTAACATTTCACATAATCATATGTAGATTTATGTATGTGATATGCGGTAAATTTATGTTAAAATTTGATAAAATTATTATTAATTACCGTATTAAATTTATCATAAACTATATACCGTAAAATAATGCTACTAGTCTATTAGTATAGAAAGGAGGATGAAATTAATTAGTTTCACATACGGTGGGAGTTTGGGAAATTTTCGTGAAACACGATACTTGAGTTATGATTACATGAAAATTTATATTTAAGTATGTTAATGAATAGAACATAAACTCGAATGTAGTTCTGGAGCAGAGATTCGAATAAAAGTGATATGTTTCCAAACCGAAGCAAACCCAACCAGAAAAAAAAAACCCGATGAAAATGTTCCACGAATTACACCACCAGTCGAAAATTCAATTAACATCTAATATCGCTCGTCATTTCGTATCGAATAGATGAATGTGATTTGTGGACTATCCGTAATGGAGCTTTAAAGTCGGTTTGTTCATTTCCATAAATTTTAATTATCGTATCGAACTTGCAGCTATTTTTTTTTTGGTAATCGTCATTTACATAAGAAGTGAGTTTATTGGGGATTTTAATGGGTTAATTCTCTATAAATTCACAAAAAAAATTAACGTTCCTAGTGGAAGTTTCATTGATTTTTACGCTAAATTAAGTAAATTAAAAATTAAAATAATCCATCAACTATTAAATGCTAATTAATGAACTTGTCTATAAATTTTTAATCTTCTGAAATAAAAGAAAAAAATGCACATTAAAAATGTGGCGTTGAAATGAGGGGGTAGAAATACAGTGATTCTTGATATCAAAGCCGGCTCGAGAAGGCCTAATACAGTGGAAGACATCGAAATTTTATTTTATAGTTTTCACTGGAATTTAATGGTGAAAAAGTACGCAAGGTGCCGAGCAATGGGGGCGGGTTTGTACGGGCCCCTAACTTTTTTCCAAAATTGCAGCGTACGATGCAACGTGTTTCACTGGGACTTCCCAACAAAATAATATTCCACAATTTGTACAGATAGTCTAGGTCGCCGAAAATTATGCTCCAAGGCTCATTGGAATGACCTCTAGAAACCTTTTGAAAAATTTAAAGGTGTGTCTGCAAAAATTGCAAAAGTTCTAAACAATTTAGCAAAAAAAAAATGGGGGGCTGGTTTTTTGCTAATATCTCGGAAACTGTTAAAGATATTCGAAATTTGAGAAAAGATCCTTAAAGAGGAGGAAATTTACTTAAAAATCCTGATAATTGCTAAGCTAAGAACCTCAAATCTTTTGCACTTCTTGGACCTATTCTTGAAAGGCATTAGAAAAGATCCCCGTTGGAGAAATTAAAAAATTTTGAGTTTCCAATTTGTTATTAATAATCTCATAGATCAAAATTGTTAATTAACAAATGCGTTTTTAAGCAATAATTTTTCTTTAAGAAACGATTTTGTTCTTAAAATCCAAAATTATTTAAATAATTAGAGTAAAAATTATAAAAAACGATTTTTATGTAAGTTTAAATAGTAAGAATATGAACAAATTGGAATGTTAAAAAAAATATTGCTTGAAAAAGCATGTGTTTATTAACAATTTTAACCTCTTTGATTGTTAATAACAAAGTGGAAAATCAAATTTTTTTAATTTTTCGAACGGCGATTTTTTCTAATGCCTTTCAAGAATAGTTCCAAGAAGTGAAATAGATTTAAGGCTTTTACTTTAACAATTATCAGGGTTTTTATGTAATTTTTAAACTTTTAAAAATTAGTTAATTAACAAAAGCATATCTAATAAAATAATTACGGGAAGAAAAAATTTTCGATGGATTTCCGTTTATTCAAGTGTCTATAAGGGATGTGAGTTTTTTTATTTCTTAATATTGATATTTGATCGGTTAAAATTATTTTTATTGTTCAAGAGTCCGTGTCGGACAGAGTACGCGGAACGCACGTCACCCGCTGTTAGCGCTATTTTCGCCTCAAAATTAAAATTATAAATATTAGTGATAGAGTTCCGGGAGATAAAACTTTTTTTTAGAAAATTTCCTCCTCTTTAAGGATCTTCTTTCAAATTTCGAATACCTTTAATAGTTTTCGAGATATTTGCAAAAAACCAAACCCCCATTTTTTTTTAAAATTCTTTATAACCCTTGCAATTTTTGCTGGCGTACCTTCAAATTTTTCAAAAAGTTTCTAGAGGTCATTGAAGAGAAATTCACTAGAATGGCCGATGTTGCCTAGACTATGAAGGTTGCTATACACGTATAGTCTTGCCCAAAAAATTTGATGCACGATAATTGCTGAGTTCATAAGACACGCAGAACTCACAGCCACAACTGCGGCTTTGTTTCCATCTGAGCTAGGAATCGAATGCCGAAAACCGAAACCGAAACGATATATGTGTTACTGGTAGAACCGAAACCGAAAACAGCAACGAAAAAGTAAATGTTCCTGCTTGATTTCATTCAGATGAAGCACTCAAAGGTGTCATTCAAGTCAAAAAAAAAAATAGATTTTCTCGAAGTTACAGCTACATTTTTAGAGACTTCCCGAACTGTTTGTAATACATCTTCGGAAATTTCGACCCGTTGTTCTCAAAACTGTGTTTTCTAAGTTGGCGAGCAAGATTTCTTGGAAACGACCGAACCGACCAGTGTCAAATTTGTGAATGCAAAAACTTAATAAATCTTCTTTTCAGCTGTTGAGAGCTTTTCGGTGTCGATAAATAATTTCCATCTTTTTCTTGAAAAATAATATTTTGTTGTTTCCTGCGATCGCCTTTCAGATATCACCGCATAATCCAGAAAAATTGTAGGTACTCTCCACAAGACTCTTTTTTTAAGTAGAGCTCCCAGAGATCATATCAGCATCAAAAACGAACATTTTTACAAATCAAAAATACCAAAATAAGACTCTCCGGGAGAAAATCTTGACTGCCGCTTCAGTTTTTTGACCATTTGCCGAAATAGTAATTCTAGAAAAACTGTACGTTGAAAACTGTGTTTTTCTGACGTTATAGCAAAAAACCGGCCGCCTATTGACCACCACCCGCTTAGCTAGAAAACTCCCAAATAATTCACTCCACGAATTATCTTTATATTACAGAAAAGAAAAACTAGATTGGAGATTTCTCGATTCGACTATTTATATCTGAAAAACAACTTTTAATAGCCAATTATGTTGGTTTCCGGGAAACTCTGAGACAGATCTATTGAATTAGCTTTGAGTCGTAGAAAACATCCAGAAGATACCAACTTTTTTTTTTCTCTCAATTATTTATTTCAACTTAGAAATTAAACAATAAATAAACTTACTAATTAAACAATATAAATCTCTCAATATGTGATATCGAATTTGGAATTTTTTAGATTCGCTTTAGCACTTTTAATGATTGCAATCTTCTCATTCAACGTACTAACATCAAACATTATATTGCCGGCTTTATAATAATCAGCTTTCACCACATCAATTGATGGTAATTGTAATCTACCTCGAAGAATAACTCGAACTGCATCGATTGCATCATCAAATGTATTGCCGACACCGTGTAAACGTAACGTTTTACTCATATTCGATTTCTCAACCATATCGATCAACAATCGATTCGTTTCACGTAAATCTTCCAAATCGTGTTGTAAGCCCAATAACGTTTCTGTTAAATTAACCAAAACTCTGTCGCACTGTGTAGTTGAATTACAACGATCTGTAGCCTCTCCCGATCCAAGGTTATTTTTTATATGATCATCATTAATATTATTATAATTGACATCATCATCATTATCTAAAATAATGAATAATTCTCTTAATTATCCACGATAGATCAAATCAAATTACCTGTAACCGTATAGGTGTTGTCCAATGATCTATAGCCGAGATTATCTTTCATCACATACAACCAAAAATTGATTGTATCGCCCTTGTTCAATTTCAAATTCCTATCCCTAAATACCCACCGATCATTCTCTCTACGCCAGTATATCTTGAGATAATTGTCCAGCTTCGATATTATTTAATGGTTGGTTGATGTTACCGTGGAATGCGAATAATTGTACACCCGGACTATCGGGAATACTCACTTCTAAGCCGCGCGGCTTCAATACGACAATTCTCGGCTTTGGAACGTTATAAGGTGTTGTAGTAGCAGCCCCTAAATTTATATAAATCACGAATAACGTATTTATTAGAAAATATTTGAATGTTGTCATTTTTCGGCAGTTAAATCACTACTGTACGATTTTATTCGATTGAATCGCCTATTTATATTATTGTATTTCCAATAGCGATAACCTTAAGGTCTTGTAAATGTTTCGAACCGGTTTTTACGTCGATCGAAAAATTCCAATATTGTGTGTTGTTTTAATATTACGATGTGATTCCCTACACTGATCAGACTTTGGAATTTTCTAATATATTGTTGTTCAAATAAATTACAAAGAATCCGGCTCTCATTGTTGTTTAAATTCAAAGAGAAAAAATAATGCTATAACAACAAAAAAATCATCCATTTTTCCAATAGGATCCCATTTATCAATCTATACTATAGGAGTTTGCTTTTGAAAAATAAAATACACATATACATGTATATAAAGTATATCCTTTTTTTTTTTTTTGAAAAAAGCTTAACATTGTATGATGTATGTACATGACTTTAGATTGATCATAGTGTACCGACTACGAAAAGGGGCGAGGATTAAACCCATTAGCCACCTGGATACTGTCAGGCAAACTTATATGGGTGACAAATGACGAGCTGTACACCCATTGAAGATGATGATGATGAAGTACGGCAAAGGTTGCGCGCGTCATTACACTATCTACGAACATTAATGTGCTAAAGTTTTTCAAATCGTTTCTGTTCACGTAAATCACAACTCAATACACAAATGACAAAGAGCGTGTGTCGACGGATTCGTTTCCAAATCTTATTTGATTTGAAAAAAAATATCAATCAATTAATTTGGTTCTGTTTCGATCGATATGGTCTTTTGAGTTTATGGAATCGCCAGATTCTAAAATCTAAACCAAGTTAACGTGAGCCTTTTGCACGATGTAAATTGGTTGGTCGAAGTTTCGGCTTCAGTATCGAGATTTGAGATGACTAAGGCGCAAAATATCGTTTAAAATAGTATTTTTGTAGCAACAGTGCAAAATCTTTGTTAATTAACGGTTTTCGTGCTCACGATCTGTGATTTGAGAAACGTGTCATTCGTCAGTTGACATTGAGGGTCGTCGGGGACGCTTTGTAAGGACTGTTTTGCGACATAACTGCATTACCATCCTCTGAGAGAAATGTTGTCAAATCTATCTGGATTTGAAACTCTACAAAGAGATCAAGAGCACTCCTCACTACGACTTAGCTTAGAAAAAAAATAATTTTCGAATAAGTACAATTTTTTGGACGTTGCGGTAAATGTGTGTTTGAATGGCAAAAAAAAACCTATCTATTTCTCATGTTGCCTGGCAAAACTTTGACAGATTGAGCCAAATTGGTTTCGTGACGGATTCGTTCCCAAATCTTACATGGTTTGAAAAAAAAAGAAAGAAATCTTTATTTAATCGTCTAAATCAGTTTCGCTCTGATGGCTTGAAAGCCTCGGTTGATTCGGCTTTTATAGTCGAAACGGAATCGATACAGTCTTTGGATATCAGGCACTTGCCAGCTTTTTAAAATCTAAACCAGACGAATAATCGAAGAAAACTGTTAACTAGGACCTTTTGCACGATATTTTGTAGATTTGTCGGTTAGTTCTCGGTCGTAGGTCGGGATTCAGGTGTCGTCGAAGGCACCGAAATTTTTGTAATGGTAGCAGTCTCAGTAAAATCTCTGTTAATTGACGTTTTGAGCAGCGATGGTCGCCGGAGATGCTTTCTCTGCCTCCTTTAAAATTTTTGTATTGTTTGTAAATGGCTTCTGTTAGATCTTCAACGTTTCTGAGGAAAATTTATCGATCAAAATCTCTCTTAATTTGAAACTCTACATAGAGACCAAAAGCACTACGACTTATCAGCTTAGAAAAAGTTAATTTTTGATTAAGCACAATTTTTTGGATGTTGCGGTAAATGCGAAAGCTTTGCATGGCAAAAAACACAGAAGATCTATTTTTCATGTTGTCGTAAAGAATGTAATTTCTCATTTCATCATTATGTATTACTAGCGAGCTTGCAAGACTTTCAACGGCAAAACTTTGTCAAGATTCAGCCTAATTTGCAGGGCCTAAAAATTGTAATATTCTACAAAATACGTGAGTTTGTGTGTTGTTGCTGATAAGACGTGATAATAGTCAAGCAAAACGTCACATCTTTCCCCGTTAAGGCTATCGAGAAAGTACGTGTATACAGCGTGTCCTAGGTTACAGTTTCACCTCAAATATCTCGTTTGTTTGTCAATTGAAGTGGAAAAGAATCTCAAGAAATTAGACTAAAATATCTATACTTCAATTGACCGATACGATTTATTTTTCAACAATTTGGAAATGCCAGAAAGGACATATAAGATCTCGAAAATTGCTCAATATTAAAGGTCTAGAAATTTGAAAAAATCGATTTTTTTTCTCTTATATTTTCAAAGCTTAGTCCTTTGAGAATGTGTGTTTGAGAGGATATTTCAAAATTCAAATTATTTTCGGAGATATAGCTGTTTTAGTGACTCGGCATCCAAAGCGGCTCGGTCGCAACGCCTTTTTCTCGAAACTATCTTTTTTTAAATGGCACCCACGATTTCGGAAGTTCTTCTGAACCGATTTAAGTACTTGAAATTTGGCGTCTTCTCTATATTAATCGTATGAACTATCCTCAGTCCAAAATTTGAATTTTTACTATATTTAAAAAATTCGGAAAGCTCCAAAAAATTATTTTTTTTCAGACAGCTGCCGTTTTATGAAAAAGAAAATATTTTTCAACTCTTTAAGTTCATGCAATAGCGGCATTATAATAGATTAAGAATCTTTTATTTATTTATTTTTTCGAATTACTAGGAGGGTTGGAATCGTGGTCACCGTCGCATGCCGTTCTTTTGAGACTCCCCACTTCATCGGCCGATAACTTTTTGAATTTCAAATTTTTTTAGTTTTTTCTTTATTTTAGGTATTCTTTAAATGTTAATTAATAAATATGTGATAAAAAATGCACAGTAAAAATATTGTTTGCCTTATTTTTACGGCACTTCAAAAAGTATCTAAGATTCGTGCCTCTAGACCAGAATACCCCAACCAAACATCAAAATAATTTTTTTTATTTTCAAAATTTCGGCTTAAAGACTGTATTTCAGATGAAAGACGTTATAATTAATCGCGTAAAATGCCAGCTTTTATCAATTTAACACCTCCACACTATGTAGAATGGTGGAGGCGCCGGGCGAATCGCATTTTTCTATTTTCTTTTATAAGAAATTTTGGCATTTTCAAAATAGTTAGAATGAAAATGGCGATAGGCAATTGAACTATGGACATTGTAGTCTAATTTCTTTAGATACTATTCCACTTCAATTCGCAAACAAGCGAGATATTTGAGATGAAACCGTTAGCTGAAACACTCTGTATATCGCGCCTGATGAAAGGCAAAAGCAGAATGGTTTCTGTAACATCTTCAACGTCACTGAGGGAAATTTTCTCAAATCTAGCTGGACTTGAAACTCTACATAAAGATCAACAACACTACGAATTATCAGGTTTTTTCGTGTTAAAGAATATAATTTCTCACCAGCCAAGATTTTCCAAAACTTTGCCAGATTCCGCCTAATTTGCGGGACCTGTGCGGTGAACGTGCCTTGTTCGACTATATGCCATACTCTCCATATAGATATTCGATTCATTATATTACCAGAATAATTAGCACGAACCCGCCTATATCGATAAAATACGACGGTTGGGAGAGAAATTAAGACAATCATAAGTTAGTGAAATCTCGATCTCCACCCATTCGAATTGTGCAAACGATTAAAGGCATCGAACACAATTCAAATCGGTTATTAAATTATACGCAATTTAATGATAAATCTTGAAATTTGCCTTAAATAAAATCTCTTCAACGATCATGGCAAAGTTTCTTGGTGTAAAGTTTTCAGTATATATATATATGTAGCACACAGAGTGTCAAGTTGGAATTATAGCTGGGATCGTATTCAACAGACCACGAATATAAAATCACCGACAAACTTTACCTATAACAATTACAGTTATTGTGTGCACTCACAACGTTACACTCCAACACTACGTTGTTTAAAACTTCTGGTGCATTGTTGAATTTATTAGTTACCCGCAACCATATTAAGCCTACATCTTTCATAATTATTTAATAATTAATTCGACTCGCTAGTAATGCCAACATTATTGTTAAACTTCATCGTTCAACTTATTATTGTTTGTGAATAATATTGTCGTTGTGATGTTTTATGGCCGTAAAGCGACATGATTTTCGTTTTTTCCCCCATAAAGTTCACAGTTGGAATAATGTCGCCGTCACCTTTAAAAACGACGTAATTTTTCCGTATTTTCCTCACAGCCGGCTGTCGTCTGTTGACATCGCTTATTATTTAAAATAAACATTAGCGGTACGTCGACTATTGTGATGTTTGTGTGTCGAAAGACACGTATTGATCCGATGATAATTTGAATCTAAATGTTTCTGACAATAGCCTCGTCAATAACCGCACACACATCCAACACCCGATCACATCCATATTCAAACAGTGATCTAACGTTTCATATGTATGGGTACGTGTTTGATCCTAACTTCTATCAGACGATGTTGTGACTTATCAATATGTATGCACGTTTCTTGGTTACAATCTAACCACATTCGGTTGGGAAATGTGGGTGTTGATGGTGGTTGCCTTTATCGCGCCTTCCCATCACAACAGACACATTCACAGCGCCCCTCAAAGCACACCAAAAAAAAATATGTGAATTTTGCATAAAATTGAAATTTCCTCGCCGATATATAAATGTAATCAATTCGCCATATCAGTATTTATACGGTGTGTGTGTGTGTGCGTGGGTGGATAGGGCGTTGTGTTTGTCTTCGCAACGAACAAGTCAATTTCCTGGAAAAATTCCAAGATTATCTTTCTAGATGAAAAATTGGAATGGCAACAAATTTGAAACACATTGTTTATCTTCTTTATTTACACTTTGCCAGCCTACCAGAAATGCAATCCAAGCTATGCTAACATTTATCCACCGCAACTGTGCGTTTATATAAAAAATTCTTGTGAAATGTACACACACACAGGTCGAACATAAACATCAACTTTGATTATGTTTGTTTATGTCAAAAATTGTCGACTTTTACACAATTACAACAAAGAGTCGGATTTGGACTGGAAACGGGGCGAATTGTTGGATTTGCACGAATCATTCGAACGAACAAAATTAATTGATTATAAACATTCGTTATCGATATTGGGATGAAGTCGATCGTATCAAATCACCAACTTATGATATCTTCGAACATAATTTAAGAATATTTGTGTCTTGTGATCCGTGGCAATTTACAAGAATACAACGCCGCACACAGTGGATAGCAATCCGAAATAATGATGTATCCGAAGAATGGTTAAAGATCTTGTTAAAGTCGAATATTTTCGTTTGATCCACTTCAACGGGATATTGAATTTTTCAATAAAATCTCATTAATATTATGGTTTCCACGAAAGCAAAAAAAAAACTATAAAACTAACAACACTATCCCAACGGTTTCAGCCATTGGTTGTCGTATTTCCTTAAAAATTGCATGTTGTGTGTATCCTAGTTCCACTATAAATTCCACATCAGAAAACATACAGTGGGACCAGGAACAATTCCCCAAGTCTCTGACATTTGATGTCAACACATACGGCCCCGATAAATTAGAAAAGGGAATAAACACACACACCAACACACCCATGTTATAATATTACAAACAACAATAAGGGTTGGTGGAAATTAAGAGAACTTGTCAAAAGATGGTAGATAGTAGTTGTGGTATTGTGTATTGTTCAGTTTCTAATCCTCACCACTAATTACCCAAAACGCCCAGATGGTGTTCATGTAAAACGTACACAACCCTTATGACACTTTCATATTTGTTGTCACAGTATACTGTGTTGAATTTTCTTTTACGTTTGCGTGTCTCTCATGTTTATATGTGCTTAACAAACTTTCCTGTTATTTGTTACAAGAGTCGTTGGGATAATGATGCTTTGATGAATTTTGTTCGCACAAAAGCAACATTTAAAATTGTTTTTGTTTTTTGGTATCGACTCGGATTCTATTTATCCACACAAAATCTTCGTTTGTTTTTGGATTGAAAAGACAGAATAATTGTCAGACCGCTTCGGATTGGGTCTTAACATAACAACATTTTGTACGGTGAAAGGTCCAGTTTCTAGTCTGATTTATTAAACTTTAATTAACACTCGACGTGAGCTGGTTCTATTGTTTATCTCTGGATTGAGGGGAAATTGAATAAAATTGCACAGTTGTTTATTTTTTGTTATCAACTCGTTGACCACAACACGTGTAAACTTTATATTGGATTAATTATAAAATCTGACGTATTGCAGTTGGAGTGAAATTCACGGTTGAGAGTCCATAATTTTTGCAACAACTTGTTGGTGGGTTTGTGGGGAAATTCAGGATAGAAGCTTGTTCGGCGCGGTAATAATAGAATTATTCTTCAATTGATACATCCGTGCAGATTTGCAAGCGGATTGTTAGAACAATACTATCAAGTAAGCTTTTCTTCGGAACTATTGGTTGTATAAAACGAACGGATTTCCTGGAATTGTTGAAATATAGAATATCGTTGTTTTTCGATTAACAAAATAGTTGTTTTTTTAAAGGCTGCAGAATTCGTGATTTTTACATAAATCCCAACTGTTAACAACAATATGTTTAGGATTGCTTTATTGTTGGATGGAACTGTAAAAGAAAGTTTTGTGGGAGACCAAGCGGAAAATTGGATTCAAGTTTTTCTATCCTATCCTATCCTGTCCTATCCTGTGTATGTAAGAGAAGTTTTAGGTAAACACTTAAACATCAAAACTATAGTTGGAGAAAAAGAATGAGATTCTATATTGTGTTTTTCCGATCGTGTTTTGTGAACTTTTCATATGCGATCATATTACATGTTCATCCAATCTTTTTACATATTGCCATCCGGCTAGATTCAAAGATAAAAGAATTTCCCTGTAATACTAAACTCTTTTGATTTGTTCAGATTACATAGTTGAAATAGATAGAATTTCCAGATCAAATGAGGATCTCTCTTTTTGCTTTTATGTGGGCGTTATTCGGTAGACGACGACTGTAGTATAGATTTGTTTATTGGTTGGATTGTTGCTCTTATTCTAGTCGACTAGAAAACTTTATTTGTAACTTGTCAGAACTCATCAAAGGCTAGTGTTGATCTTTCTTAGATTTCCTCCGGCTGACGTCAAAGATGGAGTTTATTACATATAAATCGAGCCTGTTTGGGCAGCTTTAAACAGTCTTTCACAAATAAAGCGTCAGTAGTGCTCAACTACAAAACTGCAGGCACGTTTCTTGGTGGGTTAATTGAGAGAATCCAAATTATCAATCAATTTTTCTTGAAATAAACGGTCCTAAACAGCTTTCAACAAACAAATCGCATAATATTCGTGGCGTGAGATATTTTTTCTTAAATTTAATCTTTTCCGAACTCTGTTCTCATTTGCAATGTGAGGATAATTTGTTCGTAATCGGCGGTCTTCCGTTCCAAATAATTTTGCATTTCTGTTGCCATCGTGCAGTTGCATTTTATCTTATACGGTTCTAATAAGCGCATCTCATCTGAAAATCTGCTAATTACCTTCTGTTTGTTTGTATCAATTTCACGGTTAAGATAAGTCGATTTCTCCAGTTCCAAGTTATTTTACTTTCATTTCTTGCATACTTTAATAAATGGGAAATTTAATTTTAATGAATTTTATTTTGTTTAGATTAGAACAATTAGTTTTTCTTTATTTTGTGATGTTTCAAATACAGCCCGTTATATTGTTAATTGGCCACAACTCATCAAAATAACCCTTCGATCGAATTGGCTCGATTGATTGTTGCATTTATCGGAAAGCAATCATCACTGATTGGAACTACGCATTTATCTCTATTTCTATTTTCTATTGTGATTGGTTGGTTAGACCGAACTCTTAATCAAATTCAAAATCACCGCTAAAACTGCAACGTGTAAGTTGCTGATACGTGTTTTTTTTTTGTTTAAAACTCAAGCCACAACGAATTGAATATTGCTCATGTTTGTGAATCGATCTTGAAGAAAATAATGAGCTGGAAGTAAGCAAAAAACTCTTGAAATTCAGTGTGCATGCGAAAGGGCTTTAAATCTTGTACTTTTGTCTAAAAAATACTCGACAATTGCTTACTATTAATAATTAAAACTGCAGATTTCAGCAAAACCGAGTTTTTAGAGATAAACCGATAAACGATATTGCGTGGCAACGAAATTTATACATTTCCCAAGATATCACATCACTCAATAAGTCCCCGGTCTTTTTCCAGGTAGTACCAATCTTCAAATAGTAGGTGTCAAAATTTCACGGCTTTCTGACCGTTAGTGTATAAGTTGCAGTCGTTTTTGTGACACAAGTTTTATAATTTTCAAGACAATGCATAAAAAGGAATTTCGTGTGTTGATTAAACACTGTTTTTTGATGGGGAAAAATACGGTTGAAGCCAAACAGTGGTTTGATAAGCATTATGCACCAGAGAAATCAACTACTATTGACTGGTATGCTGAATTGAAACGCGGTCGTACAAGCACTGATGATGCTGAACGCTCTGGTCGCCCAAAATCGGTAGTTGTTCCGGAAAACATGAAAAAGGTGCACAAAATAGTTTTAAAAGACCGTAAAATGAAGTTACATGATATAGCTGACAACCTGAAGTGTCTTTACAATTTTGCATGAAAATTTGGGCATGCGTAAGTTGCTTTCGAAGTGGGTGCCGCATTTGCTCACACCCGACCAGAAGCAACAACGCGTCGACGATCCAGAGCGCTGTTTGGAGCTGTTCAAGCGAAATGAAAAGGATTTTTTGCGTCGGTATGTGACAGTGGATGAAACATAGATCCATCACTATACGTTTGAATCAAAAAAAGCGTCAGATGAGCGGAGAGCAGTCGGTGAAAATCGTCCAAAGCGACCAAAAATTCAAAAGTCGGCTGGCAAGATTATGGCATCCGTATTTTGGGACGCGCATGGAATTTTGTTCATCGACTATCTTGAGAAAGGCAAAACTATCAATAGTGAATATTACATGGCATTATTAGATCGATTGAGTGCAGAAATCGAGGAAAAACGGTCCCACATGCAAACGAAAAAAGTGCTGTTTCACCCGTATCACAAGTCGATGAAAACAATGGTTAAATTGGATGAATTACTATTTGAATTGCTTCCTCACCCACCGTACTCTTCAGATTTGGCCTCCAGCGTCTACTGGTTTTTTGGAGACATGAATAAAATGCTCCAGGGCAAGGAATTTGGCTCAAATGAAGAAGTGATTGCCGAAACTGAGGCTTATTTTGAGAGCAAAGACAAACCGTTGTACATAAAGGGCATAGAAAAGTTAGAAGAGCGCTGGAATGAATACATCACTCTTGAAGGAGAGTATGTTGATGAATTAGTTAGACCGGAGACTTATTGAGTGATGTGTTACTTCAACAGTAAACATTTTTAAAGAAGAAGTGTCTTATATTTACAGATTAGCTACATAGTAACTTTTAAAGACCAAAGCAAGTCTGGACTGCTGTTTAGTATCTTGAATATTTTGTAAGATCCGTTCGCAATCAAGCGAAATATTCGAATTCAAAGAATTAAGCAACCTGTATATTTGCGTCGTTAATGTTCTTCAGTTGTCCTAGCTCAATTAAAGCCGCCCTTCTTCTAGATCAATTTTTCGAGATTTGGCAAACTATGTCATCAATTTTCTTCAGCTAATCATTGGATTCGTATAAAAGCTGTAATAAATATCACAAATACTTCAACAGTAAACATTTTTGAAGTTGAAGTGTCTTTTATATTTCCAAATTAGCTACGTGGTGACTTGTAGTGACCAAAACAAGCCTGGATTGCTGTTTATTTGCTCGAATCTTTTGTGAGCCGCCTCTCTGCTAAATTAAGTTCCCTAATTTAGCAAGCTTTGTAATTAACTTTGTTCGAATAATCATTGGATTCCGTATAAAAGCTGTAATAATCAAATTGTGACGTCAAATAGTTGGTAACAGGTAAACTGATAATTGTTAAGGCTTGTCTGGACCACAAATACGACGATAGTTACTGTGAAACCAGTTGTAATTTTACGTAAATTTAATAAATTGTAGTGGAAAGTTTCGTTATAGTGTTAGAAAAGTTTTAGTTTTGATTAGAAATGGTTCTTCTATTAGATTTACAATACTTTAACTTTCTTATAAAATTCAGTTTGAAACTTTTAGGTGATATAAGGCACATTCCTATATTAGATTTTTATTTCGATTCGAACATATTTTAACGGAACAATTTTTATTTATTTATTTCTTCTATACGGTCCCGAACAATTCACTCAATTCATTTAATATCGTTTGCTTCTTTTTTTTTTGTAAATTGAAATTGCTCGTTTATCATAAAATTATACAAAGATATATATGTATAGCAAAATAACAAAAAGGCTTTAGGGTGGATTCCAGCCAATTGAAAATTCGAATAGAACCCATTACTGCTCTGCTGAATTCAATAACATTATCCTGTAGTAATTTTGATAATTTCGTCTCTTTCTTAACGTATAACAACAATAGAGACAGAGATAGATGTATGATTACAGTCTCACTTTGTGCAATCATGTATAGTGCTAAGAGGACCATCAATCAGGACCTACAGGTGACTCTTGCGACGCAATCAGGATAATGGCATCGTCGCTCTGTTGTTGTTGGCGGCATTCAGGTGCACATTGTGTAAAAGGAAAAGGATCAACTTTATATATATATATGGCACATCGGCTTTGAAATGTCGACCTATCATCATTCTACACAAAAACTACCTACATAAAATTAAAAATAATAACAATCGCAACAAGAACATTTGATAGATTGTGGTATTTTTCCGAACAATTTAAGGAACTAAGCCAAATATCGTTTCGTTCCAAGTCTTAAATCTCTAGATTGTATCTATTTGCGGTTAAAGTCATAACAATAAACAAAATGTAATGTCGGTTTAAATCAAACTTTAATCTAAAATGGATTTTATCATTGTTTCCATTCAAATATTCAGTTTTATTAGAATCGTTGTCCAGATCCGGCGGTTATCCATAATTCCAACCTCTTTCTATCTCTCTCTCTCTTTTACTCTCTCAACACCCACTCTAGATTATAATTTATAATAGAACGGACACTACTATGCGACTATATTCAAACAGTTAACTTAATTAAATTTAGATTAACTATGCCTAAAATAGCCCTCAACCAAAAACTCTCTCTCTGTGTAATCTCTACAAATATATATCTTCGTTTGTTAGGTTTTCACTGTTGTTGTTAGTGGTGGGTTAATGTATGAAGTGGAAAGTCACCCCTCCCTTCGCTCACACTCTCGCTCACCCATAATCCTGTATAACTGGACCGAGTGAAGCACTAAATCATTTCTCGCTCGCTTTAACTCGATTCCGATTGAATCATGAATGTGCGGATTTGCGTGTGTGTGTATAAATGTGTGTGAGGGTAGAATTTTGTAGCTGAAAACTGAATATTACAGCACTTTTGGTAACCTGTAGGATATCACCCCGATTCTGAGATAATGTCCAGCAATTGTCGACCAACAAATTTCGTATCCGTACCTATATTGTCGTCGAGAATTAAATATAATTAGGAACCGGTTGCAGTTTAATTAAATCCCGGGTGGGTTGTAGCAGCCGCGATGGAAAGTAACGGCACGTTATCAGCGCACAGGCAGACAACAGAAGGTGGAAATGTGGGGTTTTATCAGTGGCACGTGCATATAGGCACACACAGATTGGAATTATAGGATGTAGGGGCGATTTCTTTTAATAATATTTAAAAAAAATTTAAAGAGGTCTTATGAACAAACATAAAACGGATGCGGCAATCTTATAAATAAATCAAAGACATTAGCATATGATTGCTGAGTACTTTGAAATATTCCACACAATACGTGTGTTTGTGTGTTGTTAGTGATAAGACGTGATAACAGTCGAACAGGAAGTCACGCCTCTCCCCTTTATTGCTATCGAGGAAGTACGTGTATATAGCGCGCCTGATGAAAGGCAGTTCGTTATTTTTTCAACTTGATAGGAGGTGGAGCTGGTTTACTGTTTTTATTAACCCATGTGCCAGGGGAAGTTTCCACCATTGGCAATAATTATAGGAATTGTTTGTTAATTTATCTACTGTTTGTATAGAATATTTACAGATTTTCTATGTTAAAAGACGCTTAGCAATTGGAGAACCGTTAATTTAGTTTAAATCTATTTTGAAACGGATTAATTACACATGTGCAACACTAATTTTCTTTGTCGAATTTATCAGACATACGCTTCGGGATTCTTCTAATGTGTACACAGACAACTCCAGCTAATGCAACTTAATCTGTATGTATGTGAGCGAAATTAACTAGTTTACAGTTCCATTAGCGCAGATTGTTGTTCTTAAATTTCTCAATTAAATATTTATGGAGATTTCCCGGCTATGAAACAGTGATTTTAAATTAATATACCATGCATATGGAGCGTATACATTAAAGATTCTCATCGATAAAGCCTGGCCCTTATTATACTGCAAATGAATAGAAATCGTTCTCAAATACGATTATTGACGGGGATGGAATCAACCCTTCGTAAAAAAAGGACGACGATCTGAATATACAGGCTTTGACCAGATATTGCACAGACCCTTTCCCCTTTCCCATATATACACTTGTGTTCACTTTCTTCTCATATATGCAGTATATTGGTTGGAACGAGATTTCGTCGTTTCGTGTGCGCATTCATTTCATATTCGGCCCCCTATTCTTATTCCAATCGACTACATTTTCCGATATTACCCAATACGTTACGGTGTTCGTGTATTTTATCATCGCCAATACGAAAACTAACAATCACCATTTTTTGTTTTTTTTGGGTAAAAACGACACCATCGCCATCATCTTTTACAACTTGCACCAGATGATGGTTGAAATTCGGAATAACAATCGTCGGTAGATAAAAATGAACGATCTATGATTTTAGAATACGAAATTGTTGCATAATTCAGCAGTTGAACTAATTCAGTTGATAAATATCCGAATAGATATAGCTAGACGAGAACTTGTCTAATGTTTGATAATACGTAACGGAACAATGATGATGATGATGATAATAGTAGAAAACAGTTGAACGGGAAGAGACAATCTCACATAAATCTGAACTGGTAACAGGTTTTCGGGGGAAAATCGCTTGGGATTTAGAACAATCTGACTATAAAGCTCTTAAGAATGAAACAATTTCAAGATGAGTTAGGTATTTGTGCATAGATAAAGTTATAAAATAGAATCCAGTCTATAACGTCATAAAAAACGTCGTCTTAATGAAGACGTTTCCTCCTTTTCCGTGTATAATATCGCAAATAAACTTTATAGAGTTGGGGGGGCGGGCGAGAAAAAACACCCGACCAGCAAACAGAATCTGACGAACGATAAGTTGACCGAGCCGATAATAAAACTCGAATGGATGAAGCGTAAAGTAACAAGTAAGAAGTAGAAATTGTTGTGGAAAAGTTTACTTTTCAATTTTCTTTTTAGAAAGGAAAAATAAACCAACAATGTTTAGTCGATGTCTTTTAGCAGTTAACACACAATTCGATTATTTTATTTATTCTCTCGTTCCAAATAGATTACGTTGAATTGTCACTCGGCTTTACGACGCAATTGTCCGTGCGGAAAATTCGTATCAATTGCGAAATAGGTACGGTTTCATGGCGAACGATCCGACAATTTTATCGATGTTTGAGGGGTCAAGAAATTAAACAAAAAAAAAAACTGAGGCTATTCTGCAACGTGCAGATTTATGAATCGGAATATAAAGCGTGTTTATGAAACATTAATAACGTGTTCATATTTAAAAAAAAAATACAACAGTCGATGATTAATTGTGTTACAACATTATGAGGATATATTTCCATATTAAAATCGTGTATCTGTGTGAAAGTGGGGTGGTAATAAATATAAAAATAAAATTGTAAAGCCAACGGTTAACAAAAATAAATTGAACTTTTAATCGTTCTGTTCTATAGCTTTTAAATTATCTGAATATCGCCAGACTTCTCTCCATTACATTCTATATACAGTTTTTTTTTTTTTTTTACCAACTTCATCTCCCTAACACCGCCACGAGTAATTCTCATTAAATTAAATAACAAAAAGATAAAAATTTACAGACTGCGGTCTTGTACTTTATAAAATAAGTAATTCTTAACTGTTGAATTTTTAAATTGGAAAACTTCGTCCGAACATTACGAATAATTCACAATTCATCACGATTTTTTTTCAATATCACCGTCTCCGTGTATTCTCTCCTACTTAATTGTCTCTAAATGGTAGATTTCGTAATTAAAAAAGTTCAAATGAACTGTCGACCGATCTAAACTTGCCCAAATGCAACAAAGAAACTGGCAGGCACTAGATTAATGTTTGCGTGGACGTGTTGACGATTTTACCTCACCACATTCGATAGAATTAGACAACTTCATCAGAACTTGTACGACATGCAAAGATTCCACAGGGGTTTGGTGTTCAGTTGGGGGGAGGGCGGTTGTGGGGATGTTCCACACAATCATATAAATATAGTCAACATATTTCCATGTATTCGGCAAATAGTCGAGTTTAGTTGTTGTATTTTCAAACGATCAAATCTTTGTCAACAATCATTATCAAAACAATATTGAATACGTTATTACTGGTCTCTCTCTCGATGATGATTTATGGGAAAGTTACAGTTGTATATGTTTTTGCATCGACATTTCAATATTTGTCTAGGATTTGATATTAAATATGATTCTGTTTATAGAACAACAATATTTCAATTGTTATTAAAAAGAGGGATCCCCGTATAGAAAGCGACTGATTTAATTCACTACATTCTTGTTTTATTTATTTATTTATCAACTCGTCCATCAGTGCAATACGTCTTTTTAAACAACAAACACGGGAGAGAAAAAAAACAACGAACGACAAAGATAAATGATAGGATAAACTGGATGCATTTTTTATAAAGGCGACACGTTCATTCGTGAACATCTTGATTCACATCCACCATATACAGCCCCACATCTATAAAAGACGACAGCAATTTCACAAATAAGCCTATGAAACTTTGGTTTGATCCGAGCATTTCGAACCGGGTTGGATTTTTAATAAAATTACCCAAATTTATAACAACTGTTGGTGTACTTTTTTATGTTGTTGTTGTTGTTATTTTCTTCGGAAAGTTGTAGTAAGTTTGGAAAGTACCTGCTAATACTATCAGTTGTGTTTGACAACAATTTGAAATATTCCCCTTGAATTTCAGCCAAAACTATCCAGTTAATTTAGAACTGTTGTAAATTTTCTGTGATATAATCCAGTTATTGGTTTGATTCTCTATGATATTTATGTTAATACACATGTGACAGATGATTCCTATTGATTTGTGAATGCTTCTAAATTGATAGCGTTTAAATCCAATTTTCTAATTAATACAAACATTTTATGTTCTTTATAAATACTTTTTATATTATGAAGAAGCGTCTAGAAAATCGTTATCTTTCTCTCGAAACATTAATTAACTGTGTAGCTAGCATAAAAACAAAATAAAACAATAAAGTCGAAACGAAACACAAGATAACTAGTCAACAACGTTATAATTTTTATTGTACTAGCCGATTGGTCGAGTTTTTTGGGGCCTAGTAAATATTTATAGAGGCTTAAAAAATCCTAGACTCTTCTGGTAACAGAAATCTGAAGCTCCAGCTCTTCTCAAAGTTGACGTTATCCTGGCTGTAGCAAAGTACCACGTTTTACAAAAATTGCTGTATTTTCAAAACATGAGTTTTTAAAAATACAATAATGTATGCATTTTTTCATTAGTTTTTCTATTTGGAAGTGTAAGCGTTTGTAATGTAAAAATAGCCACTTTGTTGTAACAAATTTAGTTTTCTGTTTCTGGAAATTCAGAAAAACAGTTATAAAAAGTTTTTCACCGATACTTTATTCTGAAAATTCAGAATGCATGGTTTTGAATATTCAGAACAAATGATTCTGAAAATTCAGAGAATAAATAGTTTGAAAATTCAGAAATAATAGATTTGAAAATTCAGAATGCTTGGTTTTAAAATTCAGAAAGTATGACTGAAAATTCAGAACAAATGGTTTTCACATTTAGAAAGTATGGCTCTAAAAACTCAGAATAAATAGTTTGAAAATTCAGAAAGTATGACTGAAAATTCAGAATGTATGGTTCTAACATTCAGCATGTATGACTGAAAATTATACCTCAAGTGCCTAATATTCAGACTTACCGAAAAAAAATCACAATATTCCTTAGAGAAATGCGCTTTTTGAGTAATAAAAAAAATATTGAAAGCCCGCTATCTCTAGTCAACTACTTTCAAGTTCAAATATCTCGAAAATACACCCATTGGTATGAATTTTTCGCATTTTTAAGCTCTTGGCCTAAAAACAATAACTTCCGGAACTTTGGAAAATTCTAACGTTTTATGGAAAATTCAAATATTAGCAAGGGTTGCATTTTTTTTCTCATATTTTGTATATTTCTGAACTTTCAGGTGATAATCTGAAATTACGAATAATTTTCACAAAAATACAACAGATATTCCAGATAAATTACTTTACGAAATTGCAGAACATCTTTTTACAAATACTACTGCTTTATTAATTATTCTCGGAATACATTCAGAAATGTTAGTTTCTAAATTTTCGAAAATTTTCTTAAAAACAATCCAATTTTCAAATACGTTCTGAAAATTCAGAATAATCTTATCCCTGAAACACTGTCAGAATGTAGATTCTGTAAATTCAGAATAATATTATTCTTGAAACATTTCCAGAATATTGATTCTGAAATTCCAGAAAATTCTTAACGATGTTTGTATTTTTAAAAGACAATTTTTGCAAGTTTTTTGGTTAATATTTGAAGAGATATTTTGAAAGCGTTAAATGATTCAGTGTTTTAATTGTTACAAAATATGTAATAGACTCTTTTGAGTTGCCAAAAGGGCACTTCTTAAGAGATAGCCTATAAAACTTTTCCTCCTATCTAATCCATAAATTCCCAGTTTAAGGGCGGCTTCTACAATTGACAGAACCTATTCAAAAGTTATTCTGTCAAATATTTACGCTCTACAACATTCCCCAATTTATTGCAATCCTCTTTTCTAGTTGTATCTCACCACTTTTGTCAACACAACGAAAACAGTCAATAGAGAAACATAGCGAGTGTTCCAAACAGCGCTTTCTATTCAACTTGTACAACTTCTACGATTTCTCACGCTCGCAGAATTCGCTCTAAGCAAAATTAAGCTTGAAGCGGGCTTCATGGGGCAACAAAAATTGCTAAAATTCCAATGTGTTAGGAAATATTTTGAGAGATTATCCGTAACCAGTTATGTAATCAAGAGGCCGGGGGTATCCGCCCCGGGTGCCGTTTCGAATGGGGCGCCGAATTATTTAACTATGAGGAATATTATTTAATAGATAATGAAAAGGGCGCAAGAAAGTCTTGTTTGCCCCGGGCGCAATTTCGTTAGTATCAATGTGAAAATTTATACGTAAATTGTCTTAGCTTTTGAGCACAGATAATCTGATATTATGACATAGCAAAAGAACAAATCATTGTGGTGGCTTTTCAAAGGAAAAATTCGATTTTCGATGAAAATTTTGGTCTTGAACTGTTTAGAAACAGGAAAATATTTATCGACGAGAAAAGGCCTCGATCTGTGTCTTAAAAATACGCTTACACTGCACACTTCAGATTGATCGGTTCAGCTGTTTCAGAGAAAACTTGCTTTCCGACTTTGAAAACGTGGTTTTGAGAAAAAACGCGTTTAAATAAAAAGCAATATTTGATGATTGACAGGTTTTTATAGTAGTCTTTGTGGACATCCTTACCGCGTCTAAAAGGTGTTAATGTTAGATTTTTTGTTGGAAATTTTAGCACTTGCCGATTTGAATTCGATAATTTTGATAACAAATTCGTAATTGGCGACCCCCTAAAAACCTAATCATAACAATTTCCTAAATAATGCTCTCACCTGCTGCTCGTTTGCTAGATCCGAGCAGGGTCGGCTCGAGCCTTCCTGACGCTCCAGGCAAGCTCGTTTTCGGCGCCCTTTTCCAGAAATTAACAATGATTGAGCGCATTACTCTTATGCATATTTCGTAACCGAATGCTTGGATATGTTCGCGAATCAATAAATTTTGATAAAATAGGCTTTATCTAAATTTTATCATTGATTGAAAACCGGATCATTTGCATTACGACATTTTGCGTTGAAAAATTCAAATTGCAAAATCATTGCGATAATTTTTTGTCGAATTTTACAACGACGGAATAGAAGAGAATGTCCGGTGATCCATCGAAGAGTGTCATAAAAATTTCGAATTAAAACAATTCAAAACAATTAAAAAATCGATTTTTTCGTGTGAGGCAATGTTTTAGAAAAATAGAAACAGACTCACGATTTGTTTCCAGATGATAACTGTATCGCCGTAACAAAACTAGAAAGCTGTTCGGCATGGGATGTGTGTTCGGGTCGGCCCTGGATCCAAGCTATACTGTGCTGGGGCTGCTATTGTAATCAATTGAAATAGATGATACCATTAGATAATTAATAGGAAAAACGGGAAAAGCCAGTTTTTTATCCGCACAATATTAACGAATGAATAAAGGAAAACATGAAAAGCTTTTAGGAAATGCTCGACTCTCATGAGAGACCGGAAACTCTAGTTAACTACCAGAAAGTCGGTTTTTTTGAAAATGTTTCCAAAACGAGCTTAAAAACGTTTTTACGTGAGCTAGTCTAGTGTTCCACTTCCTTTTACACGTACAAGTAGCAAATTAGAAACTGAAAATTACTGTTTGAAGATTGTGTCGTTCGAAAATCTTGATTTCGTGTGAAAACTGAACGATAGAACTTACTCCGCTAAGTAAGCTTCAACTTCCTGACCATACTGTTGTGGACATTCTTTGTATCTTAAATTGCACTAGAGCAATGCTATCAGAGCAATACGATCAGCTTCGTATAATTCTTGAATTCATTCCAGTTCGCTTTATTTTGTTATTGCAGCAACTTCATTAAGTTTAATTTGAGAACCTTCAACAGAATAAACAGAAACTTAAATAAGCTTAATACAGCATAATTAGTAGAATTCTCTACGGCATACCACTACAGTCCATTATAAATTCACAGAAATTCTGTTTAGTGTTACTTTTGGTGGATGCGCCAGGTCAACCGTCCGTGCTCACAAATTATTCAATTACCCCAGTTGGTGTTGTATATTTTTTCCAAACGATTAAAATGTTTATCAATGTCAAAATCTACATTGCACCGTTAAAAAAATGGGAATAAAATAAAGTTAACGTTTGTACACAGCGCGTAATCCAAATAATAGCATTAAAATGGCGTGATAATTGATAAAGTACGCGTGTGTAGGTGTGTGATGAGTGTGGCGTAAATTTTTTCCATTGTATTTTCAGTTGGTTAACAATTTTACACATACACACGCCAGTTTCGGGTGATATAGAGTGAAAGAGAGAATTTGAAATGGGCGACCAGACGACGTACAACATTAGTGAAAATTTCCCTTGTGGCTATAGACTTCATTTGATACAACTATACATGCCCTGCTCTGCTTTGAACCATCTATCTACAAAGAAACATCCGATGATTTGCCGATTTTTTTCCTTCATCAATACACAACAAGAATTTTTCATAATTACAAAATTGTCTGATATATTCGCTAAATAAAGAGATAAATATGATACGGTTGGGTGGATAGAAGATGAGTTGTTTAAAGTTGGAACAAGTTACCTCGTTAGCCTTGTTAGTGTAACTATCTATGTACAATATTAAACGCCGAATCCACTAAAGTTGGGTATTCTATTACAAATTCTAACATGAAACGACTATTTCGGTGTAGTTGTTTTTTTGTTGTTCTTATATGAGAAACTAGATGCGATCTTTGAGGTGAATAATAGAGAATTTTGACGGCTTTTCACCTTCTCTTACAAAACAGTGTTGTTAAAATGCTGTATTCTATACTATGACCGCTCTCATAAATCATAAACAACTTAACAATATAACAATAAATCTGCATTTGACATAACAAAAGCAGCAGCTACACAAATATAACAACAACAACAGCGAGAGTAAATGCAATTTATAAATATATCTACGTATTTATAGCGAAAATAGATGTAAAAATTTTGAAAAATAAATCAACGGCTGCCATCTCCAACATAATTTATTTCAATTTATTTGTCCCGAAGATAACGTTTTTCTAACGAAATAAGAGAGTCACTCTTCGTCGGCTAAAAAGTAATTTAAAAGTAATTTCACAAACAAACAAACATTTATTGTGAACGGTACTGATCGCAACAATAGAAGAAAAACAAGTTGCACGTTGTTAAAATCGAAAAAAAACTGCGCCACACTAAATTCACTAGAGTCGCATATATATTGTGCGCGGTTGCCTTTGTTGCATACATTTTTAAAATAAATGCGGTATTTTTACTATGTGGAACACATGTACAAAAAGGCACAACTGTAATGGCGACAGTCGTACGTGAGAGTTTTATTAGTATTGTGTTTTACTAGTGTTGGATCAGGTGGTAGCTTGATGTAATAAAGAAGGATATATCTGTGTATGTGTCTACATAACGTTGATACTACAAATAAGTTGATCAATTTTGTATAAAATACACACAGAAAAAAAACGGTGTAGAATTCCAAGATTATTTTATATTCTGTTCGGGAATAATGTATGAGCAGCTGGATTTTGATTAATGGTTAATAGAAAATTCCACATAAACACGCATTTATAAAGGAACATTTTCCTAAATATAGACCGTCAGATGGAGACTTTAAAAATTCATTTATCTGTCAGGACTGAGGAAATTGATGAAACAAACAATAAACAACAAGAAGAAGAAGCAAAAAAAAAACGGATAACTCCAGTGTATTCGATGGAAAAGTTTCAAGATAATTGACAAAAACCCCCAATTTATCCTTCCGATTGCTTTCAATCCATTTAACAAATCTTGTTACAGTATTGTTACGTAAATCATGAAATTCTGCCAAACTACGGATAGTGGAGAAGGTGCGTAATTGCGTCCGAACAATTGTCAATAAAATTCAAATTAAGCCGGTTTTTTGTTAAGAACCACACAATTGTTGGACGCTGAAGAAATACCCGCTTTTTATTCCATTCGTAACGCCCGATTATCATGCAAGTTCCACATTAAATTCGTTACCGGCGTCGTCTCTAACGTTCCTGCTGTTGTTGTTGTATGCTTTCTCTCAATAATTGTAATCGTTGTAATAACACAACAAGTCTACGTATCCGGCTCAGTTCATCGATTTTGATCTAAAGATAACACAGCCTTTAATCTTCTACATTTTTTTTAAAGATATACGTTTTCCCCCAAATTTTCTTATTAAAATATAACGTAAACAACAATGAAAGCTCTAACGATTCTTTATAAAACGCGGCCGAAAATCCCCCAGCCGACACCTGTCACGGACCTGTCAGCTTCCGGCTTCTGGTGTTTCCGTTTTTAATCTAGCCAGATATTGTTTAGTCCCCGAGTGTTAGCTGTTGCTCTCCACTGCCGCCCCTGGTGGTGGTGATGGTGACGGTGGTGGTGTTGGCACGCGCGTACCAAAGACGTGATCTATCTCTCTGTACGTGTGCGTCGAAGCGACAGCAGCAACGATTTTGAAAAGGAGTGGAATGAGTAAATTTGGAGCAAATTGTTTGATTTATTGTTGTTTTTTCGTCTTTAGTTGTTTCTTTTACGAACTGTGCACGTCTTAACGTAAGATGTTGAAGAAACACAAATCATCCAAGAAGAGTTAAAGTAAAAATAAATCAAGCAGTTTTTTTGTTTTTTTTTTTTTAAAAAAAGAAGAAAATCTAGTAAATATTCTCGATTGAAATATTATAGAAATGTTGTTTTTTTGAATGATGAGTGGCTGAATAACCGAAAACCTGATAACACGATATATACACACACATATCACTATATATATATATTTAAGAATTTATTAGTTCGAAATCCTATCGGTGCTTTCTATTTGTTGGCATTTAGCCAGAAGGAAACAGGATGAGAAATATTACGTGTCGAGTTTTTACACTGGGAATACTACATCTATTCAGAATGTGGTATGAAGTGGTAGCAGAGACTCTTCTTCACCTGCCAGTCGGTCTTGTTTTAATCTCCTCACCTCATTTAAGTTGACGCGAACGAATCGAACCACTTAATCTTCTCTATAATAAGCAGTTAACTATATTAATTCGTCACAGAAACAACAACGTTCAATTGCTTCAGAGATTTCAACAAAAAAAAACTTAACCGATTTTTATCGCTTGATGTGAACAGAAAACGAAACAAATCAAGTTGATATTACTTCGACTAGATGGAGAACGTATTTATTTTTAATTTCTCACAAAGTTGAGCACTGACATATACACACAGACAACTACATATACTCATTCCGATAGTATTGTACCAAGTTCAATTCCCAAAAGAGTCTATTGGATGACTTTACGTGCCAACTTCGCTTCGACTTTCTTTCTAATGGAGTTTGTTTGACAGTGGAAAATGTTGGGAGAGTGATGGAAAAAGTCAACGGTCAAATTCTACCACTTACTAAATGCTCCACTAAATAGCGTCTCTCTTGTGGATGGATTTCTTATTAGTTTTTCCGTTCGTAATTAGACGTTTTCAGTAGACTTGTTTTGTTGTTTTTATCTTGTGATCAATTAGTCAAAAGTAAATATTCAGCTTTTCGACTTTCTCAAATACCTCTATTGTACAAACTGTTTACTCAATTAGCCGATGAAGCGAAAATTTGCTAAATTCCCAACTGATCAATTTAGAAACTTTGTTGTGTTTAAATAACAACAACAACTGCACGAATGTGGAAATATTTTGATGATATTCCCGCCGTCTCTATCAATTGGGAATTGGATCTAATGTCGCCTGTCAGCTTGTCTCACATCTTAAATTCGCAACATCGTGTGTGTGTGTGAAGGTCTTTAGCCTCACGGGAGAATGTCAGGATTGCTCCAGAAAACCAAGTTGACCTCTGTTCACTGTCACGTTTAATAAAAGTCGTGCAATTCCGCCCATTTGTGTGGCAAACTTGAGAGAGAGACATAGAGAAATTGAAAACTTGCTGTCATTTAACTAGAACAATCGTTTCGAAAGAATATGAAAGAGGAAAAAACGAACCGCTCAGAAAACAACTGTCGATATTTTCCAGATGAAATAGTGGCGTGCCCGCCGATTTTCATCCACTTATTCGTTCCATCCGAACCATATCAAAAGACGACGTTAAACCCATTTGGTGTGTGTGTGTTCATTTAGTTCAATCAGAATCGTGGAAGTTTTATGCCCCTGAGATATTAGTTGAGCATGCAGTCGAGCACGCTGTACACTTGACGCCATTGAGTGAAAAATGATGTTGGAAAGCATGAACTTTCCGATTATATTCAATACAGTACGATATTGAATATAATTGATTTTAATATAAGACTAGATTGGTTTTTTTTTTGTTTGGCTTTTCCTGCGATTACATTTCGGGGTGCACAGTTGTAACTGTAGCAGTAAAAGAGTCATATTTCTTTAAAGCCGTTCTCAACATAAAAATACATGGAATAATATAAAAGTCCAAATCAGATTAATGCGAAATAGGAAGCAACGAGAAATATTACATTTTTATGTTCTATTTTATTACAGATTATTCTTTATAGCGATATCTACATATAATTGTCTGGAATAATATTTCATTTTGCTGTTTATACAAACGAGCACGAATCGATCTCTATTGAAATGTGTCAAATTTATACAAATTCCCAACGTTACACACACAAAACAAAGATCAAACACTTGAAGCGAACTCAACAAAAATTGATTTCACTTTATACGTTCTATTTCGCTGGTAGTTTTTTGTCTTTATTATTTCTGTTGGAAAAACGTCGCCGTATTGTTTTGTCGTTGACATATCTCCAGATGGAAATATAACGTGTTCTTGTTATATGTGCTTTTTTGCCGTCCGTTACGGGAAAGAAAAACAAATTTTATATAGAAAATTTCAATTTAATAAAAATTTTTTCCGCCCCAACCGTCATTACCGCTAAGGATATCATCGGTCGTACGGAAAATCAACGTCGATATCTGGCCGGTAAGAGAAGGCAAAAAATTTATATACAATCGAGCCCAACTTTTCGATATCTAGTCGTAATAATGATACGAAAACCTCACCGATTTTACGAGAAAAGTAACAGCGTATTAATCAATGCAAAAATTTCAAGTATCGTGCTGATAACAGTGCTAGAACAAGAAGATAAAAGCCCGGTAATAATACAGTCTGTATTGTAAGCATGCTAGTTTTCTACTCAACAAACCTATTATTTATGGCTTTCTTTACCTGATAGAAACGTATATTTCGAAAAATTTTCTCTAGTTAATAATACAAACTTTTGATTATATACGTTCGGAAGCAAATCTAATAATCCATATCGACGGTACAATTGTGTCAATACAATTAACACAACTGTAATCGAACTAGTTAATTGTTTACTGATTGGACATTAACAGTCGGTTTGTTGATCGATCAATTGGTGTTTGTGTTAGGAAAAAGTGTCGAAAATTGGGTCGACAATCGGATCAAACGAGTTGCCACTCAGTGTATCAGGTCAAAAAAAAAATATATTGCATTTATAGCGACAATCAAATTCGCAAAAACGCTGCCACATTTTCCGAAAGACACGTGTTTTATTTACAGTCTGAAACGCGTCAGCTG
Source organism: Epicauta chinensis (assembly GCA_021725515.1). Classification (NCBI taxonomy): domain Eukaryota; kingdom Metazoa; phylum Arthropoda; class Insecta; order Coleoptera; family Meloidae; genus Epicauta; species Epicauta chinensis. The sequence continues at coordinate 328,490 of JAEDXX010000068.1, forward strand.
AAAGCTCATATTAATCAGTACTACTCGAGTACTACTTTAGAACTGCTACTAAATACGAAAGGTTTGATTCAGTTTGGAAAATGTTATTTCTGAAGGAATTATTTACTAGTTGGCGGTGGAAAAGTTTCAAATCTAGACATAAACAATTGATGAATTCTGTGTCAGATATCTAGATGTTAAAGATCGTAGAAGAGATTGTCTTTATTTTGAAAGTACAACCGGAGACTCTACAATCGGATCTACCTAGACCTGGCATTTTCCAAATCTACCCTTGGAAGTTTTTCCAGTTGCATCCTTAGCCTGAATCCCTTCATCTGCATATTGCCCTTCATTTGAATAAGTCGTATTTTTATTTACAAAAGATATTTTTAATATGTTACGGTTATGATTAGATTAATCGCGTTCTTGATGAAAACTGAACAAAGAACACTTACTTAACACCATTTTTAGATTTGTTCGTTCTTTTTCAGTTGTTTTCGGGTCGTAATTGTGTCTAGTGTTAGTGTTAGTGTAAGTGATTTTGGTATAAAAACAGACATTCCATGCCGAAAGGCTCCAGAATTCCCGTGGAGATGGTGAAATTTCAAATAATTATGTTTTTTTACAATACTGATAGTTTCTCGTTTTATTTCTGTTACAGTTTTGCAGTTTTCAACTGGAACCAAACCGTGAGTCTGTTTTTCCTCAACAGTGCCATACAAAGCTCGAATTTTAATTGTTTTGAAGTGTTTTAATACGAAATCTTTTCAGTGGGACGCCAAACGTTTTCTTAATACGGATTTCTAAAATTCGAGAGAGAATTATGAGGATTTTTAATTTTTAAACACAATTTTTTTTGCTACCAAAATAACTATTTTCGATCGCAGATAAGATTTAATTAAAGCTTAGTTTTTCCAAAATTTATTAATTCGCGTTTGATTATTTTTAAAATAAATAGAAAAAGTAATTAATTTTAAGCATAATAAGCATATAGCAGAGCCGGATCGAGGCGAATTTGCGCTCGGTGCAAACAAGAGTTCGATGCGCCCTTTCTGCTATTTTCTAAATAATGTTCTTCATACTTAAATGGTTACCCAACAGGAAACGGTGTCCCCTGCTAGAATATAAGCAAAACCAAATCGAGGTAAGTCTAAAATATATATCGTACAACGTAGGACAAGAGAAAGTCTCTTTTTTGCACATATTATAGGAATCGCGAATAGTTCTCGACTCGTTCTTCAATCGTAGTGTTTCCTGTTTGTACAAACTACAACTTTTACAGTAGGTACTTGAACAGGGTCGGGCCGCAGTCATAGCAAAGCAGGCAGTTGCCTGGTGCGGCTTTCTTACTATTACAAAAAAAATCTAGACAAATCGCTAATTATTTTATCTTTCTGGAGAGCTTGGGCCGGCCCTGGATGCAATATCGTGTTGCTGTTGATAGAAATTCAAATCAACGAATTACGTAGAAAAACTGCATAAACCACCCTTTGATAAATCCACACTAAAAAAAAGTAACTTCCAGTTAACAAGTCGAATCAATAAAACTAGACTGCATTGTAAATTTCTTTGGCTGATCTAACGCCGTATCTAGTCGCCGTTTTCTATAGTCTTTTGTAACGTAAATGTTATGAATAATTCAACAGGATATGGAGAGGAAATTCCATTATGTGTAACTAGAACAATTAATAAAAATACACGTGTTGTGGACGTAGTGTTGAGGGGTATTATCAAAGAATATGGTTTGATTATTATTACTTCTTTTTTTTTTTGTTATGTTATGGTAATGGGGTTGAAGTATGATGATTCTTCTCCATTCAACCAACCCCTTTCAAATTTCAAATCTCTAAGGATTTATTTCGTGTACGTTGCCATTATGCAAAAAAGCACAGGAGGTCTTTTCACTACAGGAATCCTCTCTTTATTTCGTTTTCTACGTGTATATCCGGTAATTTGTTTCAAACAAAATTGGTTTCTTTATTATTCCACCACACAAACAATGTCTTCGATGGGTGGTTTTGTTTTATTTTATTTTTTTATTTTAGCTACTTGAATTTAATTCGTTTTAATTTTCCTATCGTTTCTAAATAATTTCCTAAAGATTGCTCGTGTTGTATAATAAGTGATTGATAAAAGGCCACCAAGAACAATAACAAGGAATAGAATAACATCTAAAAGTAAGTATTTATACAATGGCATGTCGACGGCTGCAGTTCGCATGTGGTGTGCACCACGATGACGGGCAACATATTCAACCCAATAGATGGCAGTTTCTAGCGGCGGAAGTGGACGATCCTTGAAGCGTGCTGAAAGCTCCTGCGCTCCTTTCCTAAACCTGAAAACAATTTTCGTAAAAATCAATACAACTCTTTTTCTTCTTCATAGTCTCTTCGATTCGACTGTTTTAATTCCGTCTATTTTTCTCGCTTTTAAATTTCCAACAATTCAACTTACTTCGGCTCTAAAATGGTTTTAAGTGCATTGTAAATCTTCTCCTCATTAGCTTCATGTAATTGCAATATGACACCGCCTCGATTTGCTTCGATGGCACGTGCATTCAAATGCTGATCACCGTATTGTGGCATCACAACGATTGGTACACCACAATGGACGGCCTCGATGGTGCCGAGTAGGCCGCCATGGGAAATAAAACCGACCACATTCGGATGACCTATTATAAACAAATATAACCGTAATTTTGAACGTTTTTCGACTTATTACAAAATTTATCGCATTAGAAACTATTCCAGACATGTAATCGTAACAATTCCATTCATGTTCTAGTTTCCAAATCGATTTAGGAAATTGTTTACAATTGGACTGAAATACACAAAATACCACACAACACAAAGTCAATTTCTTTGCCACAATTTCCAAATGTGAATGATTTTCAATAATTTGTGAATCAAGAGTTAGATACGTACATAAAATGTCGAGTTGGGGCGTCCACTTTTGTATCATGATATTGTCCGATTTGTCGGGCATCGTTTCATTCTCCCATTTCCACAGGATGCGTTGTGGTAAACGTTTGAATGCTCTCAAAAATGCTAGCCGTTTCTCTTCAGGAAACGTATGACCTTTGATCATAGAACCAAAACTGAAGTAAATCACACCATGACTTGATTCGTTTATCCATTTCTCTATATTCTACAAAAAAAAACAAGCTTAATTTCAATTTCATTTCCTATTAATTAATTATAAACGAAATTTTAATAAAACACTAACTATGTAAGTTCTTAAGTCTTATAAATAGATATTTAAAGTTGGAATGCTACTTAGAAAACTCATTTGTCGGCTTACTTCAACATATATAAAGGATCTACTTATACTCTCAAATAATAAATTATTTGCGGGAAATGACGACGATCAAAGTGGAGATTAAGTTGGAATTATTTACAAAATCGTGGAGATTCTCATGAATATTTAAGAATTCGAAAAAGTGGCAAACGGATAATCAGATTTAACGAAACATGTGTGTAGAACAAGCTTAAACAAATTCTAATCTACGGATCACAACACAACAAAAACGAACCAAAACGTATAATTGCAGAATAATTGATCAGCAATAGATTGTTAAATTATTTCGTTTGTAACATGTTTAAAGCGATTCGCTTATAATAAAATAATAAGTGTAGCTTTCAATCGGAGGCACAGTTTATTATTTAGCTCATCTGTATTATTCATTGTTTCGTTCTCTAATTGATCAACGATTTATCAGAATAATTTTACAATTGATTGACAATTCGAAAGTTATTTTAGATTATCTGTATCGTTCGAGTTATTATTAAAGTAAAATGTTAGCATTGCAATAACTAGGAAATCATCTTAGACGATTGGCAATAATGAATTATTAGGCAATTCATCTCCACTTTGCAACAATCTGGGCGTGATTCTTTGTTCTGTATTGTGTGATTTTTTGCCGAAATATCACTCACAGGAATCAAATCGTTTGTTAGTCGACGTTTCGAATAAAAACACAGAACGAACACAGCAGGAAGCTGAAAGAAGAGCGTTTTTTCTTAGATTGACATTTTAGATTATCAATGTAAAAATGTAGGTATATTGCGGTAAATTGTTGCTTTCTTTTGATATTTCTTGCTTGTGAAAATTGATGTAGCTACAGTCGATTTCCGGGAGCTTTGCTTAGACAAAGCACGATATATCACAGCCGGATCATATGTGAGATGGAGAAAAGATAAAGAATCATTCCTTGATGATTTTGATCGGGGGTAATAACAGCAAAATTTTTAACAAAATGCCGGCTTTTTAAAGAGAAAATTTCGATTTTTTTCTATCAAACAGAAGTTATTTATTCGCGAGAGAAAACGATCGACCAATCTCTGCAAAATGCATTTATTGCTTATAAATTTGAGTCGGATCGGTACAACTTCGAGAATATTTTAAATAAAAAAAATCGACTTTTTGAAAAAAACGTCCGGAAAAAGTCAAAAATCAGCTCTGTAACGCACACAAACTCAAACCTATAATTGATACGTTGTAACTCTTTGCGATACCACCAAGAAAACAATCTCTTTTCTTTGAGAAATTTCTACAACGATTCCGATTGAAAGACAACTTTACATGTTCGTTTCCTCCAAAGCTATCAGCGATTGATACTTTCCATATCGATAACCATGAAATAGAGTAATTTCAACCGAATTTATTATGGGTGTTGGATTTACTAATTGGATATCTTTATAATTATGATACGGTTGTGGTAATAGAGAATGATTAACATCCGTAACTTGATGTCTTTTATAAGCTAAACATTCCATCAACTGTATAAACACGTCAATATGATGTTTGCCAGGTTATTGGAGCAATGCGAGTATTTCATATGATAAACTTACAACCAGGGCCGGCGGAAGCGGGCATTCAGAGCATGCCCTGCATGCGGGCGCCGCTACGACAGGGGCGCCGCTTCTGGGACATAGTTCTTAAGTTCATTTTTGATTAACAGAATTTTAGAAGTTAATTTTATGTTATCACATCAATTTGCAGTATAAAAAATCGAGTATTTTTGAAGTGAAACTTCTTTAGTCGCGCTTGGGTGTAAATATTTTTCAATGTATTTTCCCTATGTAACGAAAATGCGAGACCCCGTGAGGGAAAGCACTTCCCCTCTAACAGACAGCTGAGAGGGAAGAGTGGGGGCGTTGCCAATAGCGCCGCTTATACTTTGTCAGTTCTGCCAACTGTGTAAAATAAACACTAGGATCTAGAGTTGATGTCCTTGATCGATGTACAAATTTCAAGGGTTACCCCGATTTATAATTTTTATATTTATAATATTTTAATAATTAATGACGTTAAATTGAGATAAGCGAAATGCCGGAAAATACAACTGCAGAACAAAAACGAGCCTTCAGGTGACAGAAAGAAAATAAACCAAGAAAAAAAGAGCTTCATCTCTAACCTAAGAAGTTTTACTTCTAACGCGCGGCGTTCCACGCACTTTCATTTTTTTTCTAAAATGTACCCTGCAAATATGGTTCAGGATGTCGAAAAAATTAGCCTGTGAAAATATATGCCCTTAATTTTAATATTAACATGTGGCTCAACGCGATTTTCCATTTTCCATTTAATTAATATGGGAAAAAATTTTCTTCAAGATTTGGAATTTTGTAACTCTAACCGTTTATTAGATTGATAAGATCATGCGACATTCTTATAGGGAATTGAACGCACTACAAAAGAGGTTTCTTATAATTTTTTGATAAATTTACTCTTTCTAAAGTTATTTAAGGTTAAAGTGGAATTCACCAAAACTTTTGAGATATTTTCAATTTTTGGTGAATTTATCGAACTAATTGCCACATTTTGCCCTAAATTATTTGTTTCAAAGTCTTTTTGAAATTCTGAGAGTATCTTCAGTCCATTTGATTGGTAGTTTTGTCCAAAAAATCTTGATCTAGACACTTTTCTTGATTTAACCACATTAAAAATAGTAATCTTTATTATCAAACCTCATATTTCTGATCTACGATTTTTTTCTGCATTAATAATATCTAAATTTTAGTTAAAGTCATAATTATAAATTGTTTTTGCTTAAATTTTTGCTTTTGCTTGAACTGTTTAAATTTTTGGTCTCGAATTTTTTATAATTTAAGAGTACATTTCAAAGTTGAAGCGTACTGAAGATACGACCATAATGTTAAAATTATTTTGATGTGTATAAATGTCTAAATTTTCTTCTAAAATCAATTTAATATCTTGCAGAAATATCATCAGAAAAACGATTATAAAGAATTTCTAGAACTTCCTTCGATTTTTTGGGAGCTACTCCAACAGACCAAATTTCCTTCAAAATTCCAGGAGATGTGAGGCCATATTCGATGGATGGCAAATGCTATTTATAGTCTTCGTCATTTTTGCATCTTTATTAATTTAGGGCAAAATTTGGCAATTAGTTTGATAAATTCACCAAAAAAGTGAAAATATCGCAAAAATTTTGGTGAATTCCACTTTAACCTTAAATAACTTTTGAAAGAGTCAATTTATCAAAAAATTATGAGAAACCTCTTTTATAGTGCGTTCAATTCCCTATAAGAGTGTTCCATGATCTTATCAATGTGATAAACGGTTAAAGAGTTACAAAATTCCATACCATGAAGAAAAATTTTTCCCATGTTAGTTAAATGGAAAAAAATAATATTAAAATTAAGAGCTGATATTTTCACAGGCTCATTTTTTCGACATCCTGAACAAAATTTGCAGGGTACTTTTTGGAAGAAAAAAAATAGTCGATATTTTCGATGCAGTCTAGTAAGCAAATATTTATTATTGATCAGCAATCGTTTCATTACTGATTATGCGTAAAATTGCTGTTGGAGGGGGGCGGATGTGTAAAGGGGACGCTTAGAAATAAACTGCATGCGGGCGGCAAAGTCCTTAGCACCGGCACTGCTTACAACTACGTACAGGACTAATTCGACTTGACACGTTTGTATTTGAGGCACAGTTTTTACTGTTAAGTGTTATTAAAATTTGCTTATTTTGATTATAGCCACGTACTTGGAGTGGTGATAATTTTTTTTATTTGTTGAATCGTTCTAGAGAGAGGATTTGCACTGGTGTATTTTGCAATATGAATAATGAATTTACTCTTGGTTGGGATTTCTGGTTTGATCTATAATTTTGCAAATCAAATATTGAGTAATGCTAACATGTTCGAGTCTCCAGTTTGTAATAATTTTAGTTTAAATCGGCCTTTGATGTCTCAAGTATAAATACAAATCTTAAAAAACGTAATTGAACTTATCGTTAGATAAAGTCAATAGTAAACACGAAACAATTAACCAAAACCGTTTTTTAAGTGTTCAAGAAAAGGCAAAACGATTGTAAAAATGTTTTAAATTATATTATTTTCTGTGGTTATCTTGATTGCCGGTTTTCTTTTATCAATCAAGCGACAAAAGGCTTCGAATCAATTCGCTTGATGACAAATCGGATTCCGGTATCAAGATATGATTCGTATGAAACAGTTCCGATATTAAATATTGTTTAGAATAAATGAGAATAGGTGACAGAGTTTAAAATCGATCGAGTTGATGGTTGCACCGTTTTCGACCAATTCAAATCAAGTAAAATTGCATTGACGGACGCTATATCGGTAGAGCAATAGTCGATACGAGCCGTTGTTTTTTTAAATTCTAGATAAATTACACATAATTTTTGTATCCAAAGCGATAAAATAGTATTGTTTATTAATTGCGATAAGGAAAATAATAGTAAATATATTTCTACCGTTTGACAATTTTCAACCTCAATATTATAGATAAAATTCTACATTTTTCTAATGCAGAATTTTTTAAAACCAAATACCAGGTACGAAGAGCCTTGGTAAATTCAAAGAGAAATGCATATTGACCAACAATAAACATTATTTGAAGCTGTAGTGAATGTTGTTTTTTTCAATACTCGCTATTAAAGTCCTACTTTATCGACTAAAAACCCGATGGTAAAGTAGCACTTTACCCATCTCAATGATAAAGTGTTTACTTTAGCCACGTCAGCGGTAAAGTGTTCAATTTACAAGTCGAACAATCCCACAAGCATATTTGCCCGAGTCCGTCAGGTCTGCAAGCTTACCCGAGGCTCACATGCTCTATTAAAACTCAATTTTGTTTATGAATGAAGATAATTAAATGTCTCGAGAGCGACTGATTTAGCATTATTTGTTAAAAAATTATATTTCCTGTTTAAGCAAAATTATCGTAATATAAAAAATTTGCGAGATTTAAAATTTAGAGAGATTGGTGGGAGTTGGTGTTACTGATATAACAATTGAACATTGTTTGATTTTTTTTATTGATGTATTAGTGGTTGTATATGTTACCAAAAATTACTATGTATTTTGTTTATGATTTTTGACATTTGTCAAAATCAGTGAAAACGTTACCAACGTTAGGGCAAAAAAATTACTACATTTTCGATACACTAGCAAGTTTAAAACTAGCGCTATTATTGACGCAAAATAGAAAAAAATAATTATTGCTTACATTCGGTAGCGGTTTGATGTTTTGTACGTGGATGCCACCAATTTCAACAACAGCAGGTACGAAGGGCCTCGGTAAATTCAAAGAGAAATGCGTATTGACCAACAATAAACTAACATTATTTATGATTTGTTTCAAATCAATCTCATCATTTAAATATTGTTTTATATAGAACTCATCACTTTTTAATATAAATAAATTATAAAATAATTCACTAATAATATTAATCAATGTATTTTCGACACGTTCAAAGAAATCCATACGATCAGAAAAATCTAATAAATTATGCGGTATATAAGACGGATTCCATGGATTTCGAAATCGTGCATTTGTCCAACTCATTACTGTACACGAACTTATGCCAATAATCGGCGCACTGTATCTCTTTGCAATAGCAAGAAGACAATCGCTGTTGAAGAATGCACTGATAATCACATCGAATCGATGAGTTTCTTTGAGAAATTCTCGTAATGATGCCGATTCAAATGCGGCTTTGCATGAGTTTTTAGCGAAATAATTCAAAATCAACAATGTTTCAAATTTTTCATACCGATACCCTTTGAATTGATCCATTGTAAAATGATTCGTTAACGGTCCCACATTTGTTAGTCGAATGTCTCTATAATTAGGATACGGTTTTTCTAATGGACAATGACTTACAACTGTGACTTCATGTCCTTTATCCGCCAAACCTTTCATCAACGGTATAAACACGTTCATATGACTTTTACCCGGATGTTGGAATAGGGCGAGTATTTTATAAGATGAACTTATCGGTATAGAAATCAATAATACTAACACAATAAATTTCAAGAATATTACCGTGAACATATTCATTTCAAGTGTCTCTGCTTAGGTAAAATTAACTGTTGTGCACGTTGGCTCAATCGACCTCTTTTATATTTACGATTGGAATAGATAATAAGTGTTATTGAAATGTTGTTCCAATTTGTTTTTTATCTGTTGACGGTACATGTTATATTGATAAGTTTTCTATCTTTCCTTGACCGTACCATAATCGTATAGGTAAAAACAATAATTTACAACGTTCCATTTGTTTGCTAATTGTTTTATTTACAATCCTAAGCACTAATTCTGGTTATTATTACGTGTTTTTTTTTTTGAATACTAATACATCAATCAAAAAAATCAAACAATGTTCAATTGTTATGTCAGTAACACCAACTCCCACCAATTTCCCTAAATTGTAAATCTTGCAAACTTTTTTGTAAAAAAGGGCACACTCGTGTGAGAACTCGTATATTGCACTCGTCCTCTAAATTAGACTCGTGCAATAATTGTCGACTTCTGACACTTATTTTTTAATATACTATTTTTATGATACAAGAATTAAAAGTGTTATTTTATCTTGCTGCTGTGGACTAAACAAGTCGAACAACTCCAAGAGCATATTTATCCGAGCACGTCATATCTGTAAGCTTACCGATGCGTATATGCTCTATTAAAATTCAATTCTCTTGATGAATACAGATAATTAAGTGTGAAGATTTTCCGAATTCCCGTTTAAATCGAGATTTTTTACTTTGAAATGCTTTGACCCAACAAAGGATTCTTCATCATTCATTTTTTAATAGGTTAAATAATGTTTATCTTTTTTTTGAAATTAGAAAAATGAAACTTGACGTTTAGAGTTCTCTTTATAAATAAATTTAGATATATTATCACTTTTTTTTTAATTCATCCTTTAATAGCGTAAAATGAGAGACAACAGTTGTACGGGAAGTACAAGTTTCAAAACGTCATCTAAGGTCTCGAAAATTATACAATATTAGGAAACCAATTACCTATTATAAGTACAGTGAATGAATTTCATATAAAAATAATGTTTTTTCTTTTAAAAACCACTCATTTGCTGCTGAAAAAAAAATAGAACTTCTCTGGAATCATTGGCCTATCCATTGATGAAAACAGCCGACGTCAGAATTGTTTATTATACTTACAATGCGAATGTTATTATTACAACTGTTGACAAAATTTGATTCATAAACAATTGTAAGGCCAATAGTATTTATAAAACGTACATTCAAGTAAAGAAGAAATAGAAATTCAATCTGTTGTAAGAATAATTATTCTTATGTTATTAACAACAAAAGTTTTTCTCTCGATTGTACTGTTTGTAAATACTATTGGCCTTGCAATTGTTTATGAATCAAATGTTGTCAACAGTTGTAATAATAACATTCGCATTGCAAGTATAGTAGACAATTCTGACGTAGGCTTTTTTATCAATGGATACGTCATTGGTCCCAGAGGAGTTATATTATTTTTGGCAGCAAATGAGTGGTTTTTAAAAGAAAAAACATCATTTTTATATGAAATTTATGCACAGTACTCATTATAGGTTATTGATTTCCTAAAATTGTATCGTTTTTGAGACCTTATATAACGTTTTGGCATTTCCAAAATAGCTAGAACGAAAATCGTGTCGGTCAATTAAAGTATAGACATTGTAGTGTAATTTCTTTCGATACTTTTTCATTTCAATTCATAAACAAACGAGATATTTGAGGTGTCAAACTTGAAAAAAAAACACCCAGTATAAAGGTTGTATAACACTATAAGCACTTGCGATTGTTGAAAAATCGATTCATTTCCATAATTTGTATACGCTTACGTTTACACACAAAGGTTTCAGGTACTATCGGAAAAATACTCCTCAAGTTTGAGGCCCATTTATAAAGACACCTGTGACGTGCTTTTCGAGGTCGTAAAGCATTTTTCTCTAAACTGCACTTTCTAGCGATTAATTGTGTAGTCCAGAACTATTTTTTAGAAGTACGCGACTAGACAGTAAGTGGAACGTATTCGTTGCTTTCCATAAATGGAACGACTCCACAAAAGGAACCACATGCCTATCTCTAGTGTTTTCAGAATCGGCGAGCAAAAAATTATATTTCCAGTTTCCTTTGATCCAGTTGCAGATATCTAGTAAGTACGTTATATTTACGAACTGTTTTTTTTTGTTTTCTCGTCTTTGATGATTCAGATGAGAGATATCGCGCCCACTGCAAGATACCTCTTTGTAGCCGAGCTCCCGCAAATCGACCATAGCAGCATCAAAAAAATATCAAAATAAAGCTAAAAGTTGTAACAAGGTGCGTAGAATATTTTACGTTGATTATAAGATGTTTAGAAATTCTTGAAAAGTCGTTTTTGCCTTAAAATAGCCGCAATTAAGAATGTTCTAAAATTGTATTGAAGGTGACTGCATTGCTATTTTGGTCGACACGACTCGGAAATTTTCTGAAACTATAAATAACCCACTATTTAAATATTATACAAAAGCTAATAAAGCAATTCTATGTAGTAATTACGATAAGCAAAATTATCGCAATATGTTTTTTTTTCGATAACATATTTATATTGTTTGAGAATTATCTAAATTTTTCTAGTTTGGAATTTTTCAAAAACTATTGTTATGAGAATGGAATTTCGGCTCATTAACAATTGAAATTAAAAAGAATTATTGCTTACATTCGGTAACGGTTTGAGATTTTGCACGTGGATGCCACCAATTTCAACAACAGCAGGTACGAAGGGCCTCGGTAAATTCAAAGAGAAATGCGTATTGACCAACAATAAACTAACATTATTTATGATTTGTTTCAAATCAATGTCATTATCATTTAAATATTGTTTTATATAGAACTCATCACTTTTTAATACAAATAAATTATAAAATAATTCACTAATAATATTCATCAATGTATTTTCGACACGTTCAAAGAAATCCATACGATCAGAAAAATCTAAAAAACCATGCGGTATATAAGACGGATTCCATGGATTTCGAAATCGTGCATTCGTCCAACTCATCATTGCACACGAACTTAATCCAATAATTGGCGCATTGTATCGCTTTGCAATAGCAAGGGCGCAATCACTGTTGAAGAATTCCGTGATAATCACGTCAAACCGATGAGTTTCTTCGAGAAATTCTTGTAATGATTCCGTTTCGAAGGCAGCTTTACATGATTGTTCACCAGTACGTTTTAAAATCAACATATTCTCATATTTCTCATATCGATAGCCTTTAAATAGATCCAATTCGAAATTATTTATAAAAGGTGCCAGTTTCGTCAATCTGATATCTTTATAGTTGCGATACGGTTGTTGTAATGGGAAATAACTAATGACCGTAACTTCGTGTCCTTTATCGGCTAAACCTTTCATCAACGGTTGAAACACATCATTATGACTTTTGCCGGGATGCAGGAATATTGCGAGTATTTTATAAGATGAACTTAACGGTATAAAGGTTAAAAATATTAACACAATTAATTTCAATAATATTAACGTGAACATGTTCGCGAACTGCACAGAATTGCTTGTTATTGTCCGTTCAATCCAGACACGATTGACTATTTCCTACTGCTTTTTATTTATTTTAAACACTGTGTTGTTGATAAAAATTGATTGTTGATAATAAGAATTATTAAAATAGTTGACTAGTGATTATCGGTTTAAGTTGACGTTGATAATGATTGTTTGTGATTGATAATATCCTGTTATCAGTGGAAGGAGTCATTTATTTATCATAGTGCACATTGTAATATTAATAGACTAGAAGCTTGGTAGGGATTTCTATTTTGACTTAAACTACTCCTAGGATGACGAATTACTTTGGCACAAATTATAAGTATAGTTATTATATAATTGAATAGTTATAATGGCGCTTCAATAACGAACAGGTCAGATCTAAGACTACGGAATTGTGGCAGCGTCATGCAAGCCTTATCACTTTCGTTCACAAAATTGAGAAAACATTGCAATTCTCTTTTGTTGTTCAAAGATTGCAGAGGTCACTGCCAAGGGCTTCGAACCGTTATCTATCTCGTTCCACTTTTCGATCCGTAATACGTAAATCGGTTGGATTCCGATTTTGTTTCCGGAAAAATATCGGTTTTTTCGGTGTTCAGTTCAGTTCCGATTGGAAGCTCTAGCCCCTGTCTGAAGACACTTTGTTGAGAGTATTGCCACTATTTTTAGCAAAAAGGAAGCTGGCTTCGATGAGTCTCTTTCTATTATTTGTTCGCAGTTTACCTGGAGCTACACAAACAATAATCAATTTTAAAGAAACTTAGACTTTTCAGTGGTCCTGAAATTGGTTAATTAAGCGGGATTCACACTCGACTATAGCTTAAGTATAGTTAGACAAATTGTGGACCGATTTTAAGGTCTAATTTTAATACATGATGGACGCAGAGAAATAGAATAAAACTTGCCCAACTCTTTATCGTTTGGTCTAATTCGGCAATATTCCAATGATTAACAGCCTTCAGGCAACATACTCAATAAAAAAATAGCAACAATATAGCATTTTGAAAATTTCCACCAGACTGATTGCCGGCAAATTATTCGATTTAAGTCGCCAATAACGCTCCAGATTATAACATTTCTACAGCCTCTAAATAATACAATTACCGTCTGATTAAATGAAATTAGTAAATAATCTCATTATGCATTTATCACACTTCCACTGTTATTGAGCTATAATTAGATAAATGCAAGCGATTAAGGTCGACTTTTATATAATTGAACTTGATCTTGAACGTCACAAATCTAATGTTTATCCCGCAAAAAAACTCGTGTCATGTAAATTGAAATATAAAGTTGGAATTGCGCAATATCTCGTCATTGTTCCACGAATATAATTATTGATCGACTACGAACGATGACAGAACATAAATAGTCGTAATTATATAGTGAAATCGCGAATAATCTCAACAACGGACAAGATCGTGACGAAATCTTCTTTAAAACCCCGAAAAGTTGTTGTTTTTGTGTCGCGATAATCGTACGAATTCGATCGAGTGTGGAATTGTTTTCGATAAGAGTCTTTGAATCGCTTACAAATTGTTGCATTTACCTAGATAATCTCCGTTAATGTGCTGTTGCGGCGATTAAACGCAAATAAAATTCTCGATATTATCGAAACGTTTCTAAATAATAATAAAAAAAAATCGAAGCAATTTCCTTTAACTGGTGATCGGTTGCGATTCGCTTGTTAATATTGGATTAATTGAAAAATTTCAAATGATCATTATCAAGTGGAAATTAGGTAATTTTCGTAATTCCCACATTTCATCCCGACCATCCTTATAAACTTTAATCAGAAGCTAGACAGTTTGACTATTAAAGTAAAGTTTCGTGAAGCCTCTATATCACTTTTAAAAGTAATTAGAAGTTTTGAACAAGTTCCGCCACCCATCCCAATTACTTTTAGCAGCAGTGGCAAGGCTTTAAGAAAAAATCTATTAACTATATATATATGAAAACACTACTGACCTGTGGTAGTCTTTTGACTTTCGGCATATGCACACCGGCAATATCGATCACATTCGGCACCGCTGGTTTCGGTAGATTCAAACTGAAATGGGCATTGACCAAGATCAAACTCAGTTTTGTTGTTATCAGTTCATCAATGGTCGGATAATCGTTGCCAAAGTATTGTTGTGTTATCCAATTATCATTTGTACGTACAACAATATTGAATAGTAGATGATTAAAGAGGAGTATGAGCGTATTTTCGACACGTTCGAAAAATGTCATACGATCCGTATAATCCATATTCGTTTGTGGTATATAAGCGGGATGTGCGGGATTTGCAAATCTTGGATAATGATACGACATCATTGTGCACGAACTTAAAGCAATCATTGGTGCTTGAAATTTATGTGCAAACGGTAAATAACAATCCGTATTGAATAATTCGTATAAGATCACATCGAAATGTTCATTTTTTGAATGGATCAAGTCTTGTAGGGGCGGTGAGGAGAGCGTTTGATGGCATGTCCGATTGGCCAAATACGCTAACAGAACATAACATAATTGTTTCTCAAAACGATAACCATTCAACCATTTCAAATCAATAGCACCAACTAAATTCTCGCCCGGATTATTAAGAACGATTTCACGGTAATTTGCCACTTTCTCACCGATACTGTAATGGCTGATAACGGTGACTTTGTGGCCCTTTTCAGCTAAACCTTTCATAATCGGCAGGAAAACATTAACATGACTGGCGGCTGGATGCGGGAATACGCCCAGAATTCTATAACAATCACCGCACAATACGAACAACGATAACAACAACAAATGGAGCATTTTTTTTTCGGTCTCCGATAATCAATCACGAACAATCACCGATTAAACGATATTTAATAACGCACTTATATTTGGACTATCATGTGAGATTAATCTGGTGTTTCTATCTCTTTTCGTGGACACGAGACTACGTTTATGTCCCTCTAACGAGTCAGTTGCCATCGAGGTTTGGGAAACGCAATATAAGAGGCGACGTTCAACCGCAAACTCGGCTAGTCGACTTTTTTTCGTCTCTGTTTCACCTCCACACTCATATGCGACGATCATCTTATCCCCCACATTTACTTTATTGTAATAGAACCCACAGAATTAGATTAAATTTCGTTTAGGTTTAAAGAGATTTTGATTTTATGTTGTGGCTTAATTTAAAAAAAAAATAACAGTAATTTAACCGCCATATCATTATTATGTAAATAATAAATGTGCCAGCCTTGAAATAATAACCATGAATTAGCCAGAAATTGTTGCCGAATCATTCAACAAATATTCAGTAAATATTTATTGATATCTTATCGTAAATTGATTTATTTGCGGAGAATTACGTATGAATTATATAACTCAAGTATTTTTTTTGTTTGTTTTGTATTCTATCGATTTCAAAGTAAATGTTGTTTTCATCTCAAATGAACTCAAAAAGAATGCATAAGTCAACAACAATTGCAGCACAGTTGTAGAAATGATTCTCATTTATCGGTCTATCGATTGAAACGATTTAGAGTTAAAGAGCGTTCATTTGAGATGGCACAATACGAATAATAACACGTGCCAGTTTATAAGAAATGGTTAAAATAAAATCCGCCTACCGAATGAATGTTATGCTTAAATAATTTGATGGAACAGCGCCAAAATTTAGAGAGAAAAAAAATCGGTATAAATACAGATATAATTTTGAATGACTAGAACACACATAAATCTGGAAATAAGAAACATCACTTTCCATGCTTCTATATAATTCACAAACGTCGAGGAGCTTATTTGTTGACCAATTATTGAGAAAAATTACGCTAAGATAAGATTAGTTTGATCCGTTGATAAGGGAGCTTATTTTAAAAAAAAAGTATGTTTAAATAGTTAATAGGTTTATATAAAATTTAATGTAAATAATTCACCGTTTTCGTGCTATAAAATTAGCCACCAAGTCACTTTTACTATTCCAGAGAAGCCGAAAACTTTCCTCGAAGTGCCTAGGTTAAACTGAGTGAAGCTTACTCTAAAGTCTCTAAGAGCCCCCGCGCATTGGCAACTTTAATCACCAGCAACTAAACCGTTTACTCACCCATGACTTGTCGACCACCGCGCTGGCGACTAAATAGTTGCCTCTCATCTCACAGTCTACAATGGATATCGTGGAAGCCACCTGTACTGTTGCGTTTATTCCGAGACGTCGGAAAAATAAGCAAAGGAACAAAACGTTTTGGGTACATCTAATAATTAGTTCCCGACTTCTTGACGGACAATTTTATAAGCTCTTCGACAGATTGAAAGAAATCCAAACAAGTTTTTTAATAATTTTAGAATGAGCATAGAATGAACTCTTCTCAGACTTCCAACCATAATATTTTTTTTAAATTTTTATCCGTATGCTCCTTTAGATGCGTATTGTACAACACTGGCTGCTTCTCTAT
This sequence comes from Epicauta chinensis, assembly GCA_021725515.1. Classification (NCBI taxonomy): domain Eukaryota; kingdom Metazoa; phylum Arthropoda; class Insecta; order Coleoptera; family Meloidae; genus Epicauta; species Epicauta chinensis. The sequence goes on from JAEDXX010000068.1 coordinate 345,720, forward strand.
TGCCAAAATAAACCTTTCAACATCTACCGTTGTCATTGCTTTGAAAAATAGGAAATGCACATATACTCCAGACCAAAGCTGTCTAGCTACTGAATAGTTGACAGTGCGCGAGCTTAGGTAAAAACCCTCGTGGTCCATTTCTGCCGGCAACTGTTTAGTCACCCTTGGAATAGGACTGGACGCAATTATTTAATCACGGCAACTTAAAAGTCGCCCGTGCGCGGGACCGCATTCCATACCGTGTATCTCATTTCAATTTCTGTAAAGCGATCAAATAGTTGCTTTGCAAAAGTTGCCAGTGCTCGGAGGCCCTAAACCAAACAAATCAGTCTACAGAAAATCGTAATTGGTGTCTGTATCTCTCTACAGTTTTATCTGCTGCAAGAGAAGCACTTGATCAGCATCATCATTTTACACAATTTGCATATAAACCAAATCGTATTAATTTGAAGTCCTCCAGTATTTTTTAAATGAGATTATTTGCTATTTGCTAGAAGAATTGTACGGTGACAGAAGATCAAATGCTCGACCAAGACGTAACGCAAGAGAAAGGCTGAATTGGCAAGAACAAGATGAAGACGACTACTTTATTCGACACTTCATGTGGCAAAAGACATCAAAAATAAGAAAGTGCGAGATGCGCTGATAGAAGAAGATCGGAGGCATTTAGTATGCACTTAAAGTGGTCTCTTTAGATGGTGGAAAACAAAACAATAAGTTAAGAAACCCACTATATTTTTATTTAATGACAAAAAATCCATACAGCAAAAAATCTTGAGAGTTGCATTCTGAAATATGAGGATCCACTACAGACTTTGTAGTTACGGCTCAAAACTGCAAAGTTTTGAGGACGAGTTGAAGAGTTCCAGGCGTTGTTATACCGTTTTTTTCGGCAATTCTGCATTGTTTCAACCTTTATTATATTATTAATAAAATTTCAAGTCGCTATGTTAGGCATTATAGCTTCAATAACTCGTTAAAAGGGAGCAAAAACGAAAAAATTGGAATTTCGTGCAGGGCTTGACTTCAAAGGAGATAAAAACATAACGATTAAACGTAGGGTTGCACAATCAACGAGTGGACGCTCCTCTAAGAAAAGGTCGCCGAATAAAAGTCAGTGAGTCAGAAGAGGCTTACACTACATTGGCGCACTACTCACCAAAAAATCCACCGAAGAATCACTTCAAAGGATTGCCTTCAGCTCGTCCAATACAATTTGCAGTAATTTTTGCGCTGATTTGTGACTGCAAATGAGACTTGAGCTCACCACTACACTTCTAAGACCAAAGAGTAGTCAAAAAGATGAGTCGAGAACGAACTCCGAAAAAAGTAAAGACAAAGTGATAACAACTGTTTTTTTTTTGGGGATGCGGCCGCATTTGGCGAAGAAAAACGAGCTCCAACTCACTCTTCAGTCGCCAACAAATTGCTTGAGGATCCTTCACACTCACAAGGTCCTCAATCTAAGACAATGGCTTGGAGGAACGAAATTTGGACGAGCGGTCAAAAGCCCCGATGGTCACTGTGTTGTGAAATAAGTCAAAGAATCACCAAAAGACGTTGTTTTCTTGTCTAGGCCCGGCACTTTTTACTCCCCTCCGTTTACATCCCAAATTTGTACCACCCTAGGGCTTACGACTAAGTTGAGCACAGTATAAATTACTATTTCGTTGAAATTATAGATAGCTCTTATTATATTAGAAATTCTATTATATATAGGCAACCATTCCGCTTATAGTAACTACAAAATTGTCGAATTACACGTACTTAATACAATGAAAATTGTTCCGAAACTGTTTCTGTAGTAAATTTATTATTAGTAATAGTTTTATGAATAGGAAAGGTACGGTAGGGGTGAAGGGATTATTAAATATCTATAGGAGAACAGCAGATACTTACCAAAAGAGAATCTGTATAAATTTCGATTGGACCGAATTCAATTATACCAAAGTTACACAAAATAAGTCAAAGCTTTATTTTACATTTTCAATTAAATACAGATTTAATTACAATTTATATATCTTTTATAATATATATATGTATATATACCACCCATTAAAAGCCAACAATATAATGGTACAGTAATAATATTACCTTGAAAGCTTACAATTTCAATGGAGAAATAGGAATTGAGAAGCTTTTATTTGGATTCCAAAGAATTACAATTACATTGATAAAAAGATATGTTGGGAAAGTTTTCTTTTAATAAATTTGCTTCAATCAATCATGGAAAAAAATCTCTTTTTGTTGTATTTTTTTTTTAATTATTTCAAATCTGCAACAATATATTTAACTAATTATTTACAATTATCACGTTCAACAATTCTTAAAAGTCCATGTTTAAATTAGGTAATTCTGTTTATTGGAAAAATACAATTTTATGAAAAATATCACTATCGATCGTCATTTTCATCAAATATTGTCAAAAATCTCGTAGTTGCCAGAATTTGTTTAGGTTTTTCTTTACAATTTTTTCTTTTGGGTTTTTGTTGTTGTGGGAGAGATGGTCCCGGAAATATCGGCGTAAATAAGAAGCACACGTAATATAAAAACACATTGATATATTTGAATCGTTTTTGTTTTTTTTTTTGGTTAATTTGATTTGTTCGTTGATAAAAACCTCATCCGGACCAACAACAGTCCAAGGCCTCGTAATTATCATTCATCAATTTTGTCGTAAAAAATCAATCAATTGAGTTGTTCTCATCGTCAAGTCATTATACTGTGCAATTTATGTAAATTAGTTAATGTTGTAATATCGTCCGGTTGTAATCTTAATGCTTCACGATAACTATTAGCTGCTTCGTTGTATTTACCATTCAAGTGTAAAATCGCCCCTAAATTCGTATGGCTGCGAGCATCCTGAAATGAAAGAGGATAGAGAAAAGTTTGGGGAATTCGAATTAATGGTTTATAACTTGGTTAATATATTTTGTGTGTGTGTTGAAAATACGATTTTTTCCCGTTGAAATCCAACACAACTTATAATAAAAGGTAAGGGAAGATTTTACAACACACAAGTGCAGACAGTGTAACTATTGTACCGTAAAAAATCGGGGGAATTTTAATGAAATCCACCCCCTTCAATATTGTAATATTTGAAATAGAAACAGTATGGTTCCATCATCACGATTTGAATATTTAAATACTTTCAAGTCTCAAAGATACAAAGGATCTATTATAAGCTTAAATCTTAATTTTCGTTTTATAATCAAATAAAAGTTGTATTAACTTACAGCCGGTTTGAGTGCAACAGCTCGCCGATACCATTTCTCTGCTTCCTGGTGGCGTCCGGCTTGTCTCATTGCTGTAGCTGCAGCTACAGCTAATTCATAATCGACCGGTTTTAATTCGGCCGCCTTCTCGTACATTTCTGCAGCTTCTTTATATCGTCGACGTGATGCTAGAAATTCACCTGTACAAAACGAAAAAATACATGGCGGCAAAATACATATAAATTTTCATTAAACTAATTGGATATCTCTACTATACACACACAATGTTTATTTTTTGATGGAAATATATGGCGAAAAGCAATAACATCTCAACATAACGTTAATAGAGACGATGTCGGCGACGGAACGAACGGGCAGCGCTACAATTTTTCCCAACGCTTTAATACCGGTAATATTACTTGCTCCTCGCGTATATATATATCCACAGAAATCTCTTTTATGACTCTCGGAATTGGAGGTAGCTGAAATTATGCTTTGTAGAAGAAGACGATGAAGGGGAGAACAAAAAATTTAGCTTTAATAAAACAAATATAGAGAAGAAATTTGTACAAATAATTTTGAGTGAATTTCTCTTTTATTAGTTTGTGAGTAATCGTAAATACTTTCCACAACTCGAATCATCATCTATTTCACCTCCCTCTTACCCGACAAAGTTGTTTTATTTATTACTGAACTTTTGTCAGTGGAGCAGGTCTGATACCTTTGTAATTACACTACTGCGGAATAACCCTCTCTTTCATACGAAATTGTAGAGAAAACCACCGAAAATTACACAATTCCTCTTTGTTATTTATAAACTGGGATAGTAAATAAATCTAGTTGTAACCCTTTTTATTTCGTTTTCGTCCGAATCAATATTTCACCATATCGATCTCGTAATGAATATAGTATTTGGGATAGTGTTGCAATAATAGTTCGTGTCCAAATCATATGGAAACGAAACCGATTTGATAACGTTCCGGTGTAATTTAATAATCGTTGGTGAAACAAGTCGTTCACGTCAACTTTCCTAAAATCGTTCGGTTCAACTGAATGTTTTACGGATCGATCAACATCAACTCATTATCTAAATTGATATTTACCGTTTAAATTTACTAAAAACATCCCCCAAATAAAAAACCATCCACCGATTTATCTATCGTTCTCTCTCTGTCTCTCTCAGCCTCTCTTTGTATGTTCAAATATTTCAATGATCATTATCGTTTCTAAGCGATTTATCACAATAGGGTTAAAAAAACGCAGATCTCTTTAAAGAGAGCACACGAACAACAATCAATCTTTGGGAAAATGTCGCAAATCCATTGGAAAGTTGATGATTACACGTGTACAATAAATTTGGTAATTTTACTATTGAAATCGTATAATAAATTATTATTAAAAATGCCCGTTGTGGCCAGAAATTAAATAGAAAAACACACAACAATTGGCTGGAAATTGAAAATTCCGTTGTCGTAATATCAATTTATTGATGTATTAATAATGGAAAAAAAATTAATGGGCTTGATTGGGTCAATTTTGTTGTTTGCTTTTAATATTAATCAAATTTGTTTGACTGATATTAGCAATTTATTTAATCTGTATTGCAACATTAATTAGACGCAACCGTTGATTTGTGATAGTTTATATTGTTGTGTTGCCTCATCTCTCTCTCTATCTCTCTTTCAGATTTTCACGTTGGCTGTTTGGTAAGAGAGAAACTTCCGGGAAATAGTCAGTAAACAATCAGATCTTTAGCCAAAGACCGTAAACTTCAGAAGGGCCGCTAGCAAAAAATCCAAAAACATTTGTTAGTAAGTGGCCCAAAAACAGACACAACGTGGTTTTGCAGACAGCTGCGTCCTATCTAGATGCTCCTCAATGGGCTATTGAAATGACTCTATAACTCTTGCGAAGTAGCACAAAATCGCTCCGCTTCGTGCTACTTCTGCTCGCCTTAGCTAACCTCACACCGGAGGCGGTCTTTCGATCCGAGTCAAAGGAACACGAGCCACCATACTCGCTAGTTTCCTCGCTAATTATTCAGTGTGTTTTCTAATTTCTAGCAAAAAGACTAATTTTATTGTTTTGGTATTTTTTTGTCTTTAAACTGAAATCTTGAGTGATTGGTTACAAGAACTAGAATTTTTTGAGGTTCTTCAAGGGAAATCAGTGATTTGGAACCCCAAAAATTCGAGGCATAAAGATAGAATTGAAACGGAAACTGCAAAACCTATCAAAGAAATAAAAACGAACAAAGACTCATGAAATCGCCACCTATCGTGGATCGCACGAGATTGTGGATTCCAGTCCTCGTCTTGTACAACTTCGACGAGGATCCTCTGCGAAATTACTTCGGAAGAGTCTGGAGAAGACCAACGACTCAGAATTTCAAGCTTCCAGGATAGAAATCTCTCCAGATTATGCTGTCGAATAGAAAGCATGCTTCAATGATAGAACATTCTTTTTGCAACCGACTTTTTGTTGTTGATCAGCTAGTATTTTCGTATTGTAATCCCCTTTATCTATTCACGACCTTGTTGGCCTTCAACGCTCACAGGTCACCATTGTTTTTTTTGCTCAATGTCTGAAAATTCAAACATTCTGGGAATTCCACATTCATTCTACTTTCCACCGACAAATTTATTACATTTTTTTGTGGCTTCTATTTATAAAAAAATAAAACAACAACACAAAAACAAAAGGATGAAATTCCCAATTGTCAATGTTTTATATTAATTAATTGTGACTGACGAGAATATCCGTAATTCTATTCCAAAGTCGCGAGTTAATTAGCAATTTCTATAGAAAGTCAGTAAACAATATACAGATAATGTTTACAACATTTTCTCCAGTTTATTTTTACGCTTCAAATCAAATGTTTGAAACATTTCGCGGCTGCTATACTTTTATTAACCGTTCACTTGAATCCCATATTTAGGTGCATAAACCTATAAATATTTTATACATTTTCAACGATACGAAATAAAATCGAGATCGTTTCTGTAGACTTTCATTCCACATTTTCTCGACGAACTTTAAAATAATAAAATCAATTTTTGTGTTGTTGTTATCAAATGAACGAATACACTATTAAAACTATCTATTCTGGCAACTTTCAAGCATCAACATTGTTCATTTTCTATACATTCACAAATAGATCATATAATCCAATTATTATGCCATCAGTGATATGTCGATCAATCTTCAAACGTGAACAGTCAATAGGGCCAATACCTGGTATTGTTCCCATTTTGATTCAATCAACTTAATTATAATCAAAATCCATCCTTATCGTACCCATTATTGTGTTGGAAATTCTATAGAAGACGCCAATAACACAACGACAACGACAAGAACACACAGTGGGAATGTTGTAGTTTAAAGCTACTACCAAAACAATAATCTACCTTGGGACTAATAGAAGTCAAGTATTTAGCAATCCTTATAATGTTGTTATTTTGTTTAACAACTACATTACTATTAGAAGAAGAAACAAAAAACAAAAGTTAAGACTGTTTTAATTATTCAGTGTTCCACACAACAAGTCCCCAGTTAATTATCATTTTTTTTTTGTGGGAAATGTTCCAACTTTTTCGTGCAACCAATTAAAAGTCAAAGTCTATCCTAATATACGGTAGATGAGTAGAAACGTGATGTATGGAAATATTTGCCTGAAAATATGCTTTGTATTCATTAAAATGAACAAAACTGACAAACGAGAGACAAAAGCTGACAATGATGCAACATACCCTTTTTAGTAACTAAAACCGCATAGATTTTATACAGATGTGTATATGTGTCTCTTTTGCTCGAGCTGTATTAAACAGTGTGCAGTTCATGTGTAAAACTTTATCTTTTAACGTGCAGTTGAATACATACCATTTCGTATTTACAATGGAATTCTAATTATTCTATTCTGTGTTCTTCTTGATGTAAATACAGACGTTTGCAATTAAATAATGTCAATATTTATACACAAATAGATCTAAAGATAATGTCGATTAGTTTATAAAATTTCAACTACGACGATAATTCCCTGTTTTCTAACGTACAAGAAACTGTTTAATTACACAATATTTACATCATTTCTAAGCTTGAACATTTCTCTATTTTGCTCAAACGATGCATTTTTGTGGACCCTGAACAGTTTTTGCATGCCCATGCGGATGTTCAAACATTCGCCTGTAAATTGCTCATTTGAGCCTCTTCAATGGTTTCATTCTAAAGACAAAAATGCATCGCTCGAAATGGCGATTATGTGGCAAAATAGACAAAAAACTTTTGGCCGTATTTTTGTTGTTTATACTACAAGCTTTGACACGTATCAAGGAAGTTTGTTAATTTGCTCCGTCAACAATAATAATAGTATTTATGGGGTGTGGAAATTGTTTCGTTGTCTTATTAATGGAAATATTCTCCAACATAGGGTGCCGCATCAGCTTACATAACTTGGTGGTAAATATTAATTAGTTTCTAGACTATCCAAAGACCTAACCTCTATATAATAAATTCATTAACCAAACGGTTTGTTGATAACACTTTTGTTCGTCGATTCTACCAGAATTCTATGATCTAATTTCCAGATAATTCCATCAGTTATTAATAAACAAAAACAATGAGCCCTTTTCTGCGCCCCCACCGACTGTGTTAATGATATTTAAACAGTCAATTGTTTGTTCGTACATCTTGAACGAAAATAAATAGAAAGGAGAAGAATTGAAATGAAACGGTTCCGACCTGTCCAAGCAAATACAACGACACACCCGATTCGATTAATTATAGAACAAGTCTCATGAAGTCGAAATAATGAGTCGCCTTCTCGTCAATTACAAATAAAACAAAAGTGGTGTTGACGTAGGGCCGTTAATAATAATCTATTAACGTTATCCATCCGACGACCCCATCCCACTCGAATCTATCACCAAATCTACATTTTTTTCTTATCAAATGAAATGATCGCGACTTAATGTAATGAAAACACTAGAAAATATTACTCCGATTAAATGAGCCTTCAATTTATAGAAAAGGTGGCCCTAATAACTGTGAGTTGTCGTGTATCGTCCACATTTCCACACCCCCAAAAAAACAACCATAAATAATATAAACTTTCCGTTGTACATACAAAAGAACAACACGTAACGAGCGGGAGAGAAAGAGAGAGATTTATCAACTTATATACTTCGTATAACTTTCCCTATTTATCTAATAATTTTTTTCTTTGGTGTCGTTGACTTGAAATATTTACCATAATGATGATAGACGCTCGGTTCTTGTGGTGCTAATCGTTGCGCCTTCCGGAACCATTGTTCAGCTTCAGCGGAACGACTAACCTGCAATAAATACAAACGAAGACGAAAAATTACAACGAATCCATTTGGGAAATTATCTCAATTATACAATTTGTTTTAATTAAATATTCTGGATGTTTTGTTTAATTTGTTGTGTTTTTTTTCGGTGTTAAAAACACAAAAAGATGAGATAAAATGGAGATAATATTAGATATTAAACATGAAATCAACCGTCTGATGGTGGTATTTGGAACATTTCAAATATTTGCATCATTAAAATTCGAGTGTGGTCTTTCTATTGCTGCCAGCGTTGTGTGTGCAACCATTAAAAATGGATGAGGTGGAATTTTTTTTTTGTGGCGTCGCTATTTTCCATTAAACGTTCACTCTTTTTATCTATAAATATTTATTTATGTCAAAACTTACATTTTTCGCCAATAATTTGCCGTAAGTTATATGCGCGGGCACATGGTCCGGTTGGGCATTGAGAGCGGCTTGGTACCAGCGTTCGGCCTCTTCGTCCTGTTGAAGGCGAGCTAAAGTCTCGCCCAGCACATTAAAAACACTCTGCAATGCACCACAAGCACAACAAAAAAAAAACAATTACTTGTATTGATCAACAATCACGAATTATTCAATAAATCAATAGTAAAACCTACAAATTTTGACAGGCTGTCACAGAATAATTGATGGATTTTCAAAGTGTTTTCGTAATAAATAGGAAAATAATTCTCCTATTTTTAGAGACAATAGTTTCAGCTAAAATACTACTTTATATAACTGTTGCAGCTGTAATGGGCAATTATGGAGATTCTCAATGATCACCAACGAATGCCAAAACAGATTTTTCAAGACATTTGTCACCACAATAATAGTAACATAAACAATCTTTATTGTAAATGTGATAATAGACGAAAAATAAAATACGAACAAGCGAGAACTTATGTTTCTGCACAGATGTTAGGAATGGCTAAAAAGATTGTTCAACGTCCTTTTGGGACAATTGCAGTTTTATTATCAGCACAGAAAAAGTGGCATTTTAAAATTTTTCAACTTTATGCGAACACTGTACGATAAATCAGTTTAAACACGAATTTAAACGTCATTTTTCTTTCCAATAGAAACTTTAACAATTAATGCTTTCAAGTTGAATCGTACAAATTTCTGTGAATCACACAGGATCTCTGATGTTATACCTGAGCTCGCGCGCCCCGTTCGCCTGGCGCATCCGCCATTTCATCCAAACTTCAACGACAACAAAAAGAGCGTTAAAAGCAACGCTCCTCTGGCTCTCATTATTTGAAAGACAATCTAGAATTATCAACTTTTGAACTAGTAATTATTGTAACGAACTTTAAAAGGCTATATTGATTTCGCTTAAATATTTCAAATTGAAACTGAATTCAATGCCTTGTAATTAATTTTTAATTATAAAGAGTGAGAGAATATTAAATTCAAATTTTTCTTGGAGCCTTCTTTTAGAACGAGTCTAAAAGGTGACGAGCGTATTTATTGATGATTAATGGGATGACTGTGAGTAAAATTAATTGTAAAATTATTTTGGCGCGTTTTTTTCTGGCTCGCATACAAATTGTAATTTTATTGGTTGAATAGCCGGAGAGAAATATGATAATTTTTAATAATCTATGCGGAATATTTGTTGAGCAACAAGCGACTGTACTGTAACGATGACAAATAAATTAAATTAAACGAATATAGCGAGTATAACAAGCGAAGCAATAATGGTTATTACATTTTGTTGAGATATGGGAGGCAGTTAAAGTTGGCCGAAGGCAGACAACTGCACTTAGTGTGATTATCAGTAAAGCCTATACATTTGTCAGCGACAATTCCAGATGTTCCACGTATTATTACCGCCCCAAAAAAAAATCGGCTATTTTACAATACTCACTTGCGGTGGATAATGTTCGGGTAGTGAATAGGCGGCCTCCCGATACGCCGCCAATGCCCGTTGTAGCCGTCCCTGTTCCGAATAGAGTGCACCCAGTTGTAGGAGTGCTGAAACGCGGGCCGTTTCGTGTTCACGGCGATCCTTCAAACCGGTACCGTCCAGCCGGGAGCCCTGCTTCAACACCGCCACAGCCTCTTGACACCTGCCTGCAGATATCAGGGCAGCACCCAAATTGACATAGGCCACTGCAACAATGATTTTTGAGGGATTATAGAACAACAACAAAACGATGGCACACAAAATGTTTAATAATGTGCTGACTGATACACATTTGTTAAAATGGCTGGATTCAAGTCAAGTGGAACCTTTAGGGCAGATATCACACACAAATATAAAAGAGAGAGGCATACAAAATAACAAAACAAATCCACATAGATAACATAAGAGGATGTGGTAGTTGAAAAGGGAACAACAGTAGTCGAGAAAAAAAAAACCGCATGCAAATCGACATATTCAAACGCTTCTATCGACCGCTCCTATAAACTCGTATGCGTTCGTTTTTCTCTTTTACGTTGGCAGGACGCGTATTACGTTACACAATAGTGTTCCGGGTCCACTTGAAATCTCAAACGTGCTTCCGGCTTTCTCTTAGCTTTCCATTCTCTTTTTCTAGTCATTCTTCTTTCGCCCACCCAACAACCCAAATATTTTGTCTCTATCTGCATGTATAGTAATTCAACCACAATTACAAATCGTCCAACAAGTAACCCATAACCATCATCCATCCATTTGATACCATAAACGATTTGTCAAAAGTAATAACAAATTTCAACTATAAAACAGATTGATTTGTTGGTCAACTATTATTTTATAGGTTCAGTCGTTCTCCCCCCATTTGATGCCAGGTTAGATTGTTTTATATAACAATAAATTAGGGTAGCAAGAGTTGTATTTCAGACATAATTAGTGACATTGCTAAATAAATGTTAGGAAATTGGGTAGAAGAAGACGAAGGGACGGACGATAGAAATTGCTTAGTGACAACGTATTTGTTGTCGTCTGTGCTGTTTTAGATCATTTATCAAGAGATCTGCGGTCGTCGTAACTCGAGCTAGCACAGTTTATATTCAAAATAAATATAGAATTCGGATGCTCAATTTAATATTAGCGAAAGAAATATTTCCAATTTTACTGTTCGTTTCGTTTTTACGTTGTGTGTGTGGCGCAGAACACATGTGCATCCATGGATATAAGCAGATTTTCTGAATAAATATTCGATGAATTTTATTCGATTTCATTCACTATTTACACAACTCGAAAGCCTCTAATTGGCACGTATACAGCGTAGAAATGCGTAGCGATCCAACCGCGATTACGGTATTTAAAATTGCGCCTCCAATTTTATGGATGTTGGCAAAAACTATGCGGTCGACAAGATCCGAAAACGTCAACATAAAGTGTAACTCTAACACATAAACAAGCTAAACTGTCTGCAATATTGTATCTTCTGGGCCATATCTGCTTATTTATAGCAATATTTGATTTGCTTATGTGTTTACGTTAGTAGCTACGTTGTTGATATTACAAACAGCTATTGCACACACACAGTTTCTACGTTGTACCCGGATTTTGTTCATCTAAGGGGGGTATGTACGCCTCGCTTTTAATATTAAAGATACGCTTTTTGTATAAGAGAGAAATGGGAAAATAAACGAAGAACGTATACGACCATCAATATTTAACGACCGTGGCGTAGCATTTTCAGTATTTCGAAACTGTTTGAGTGCCCAGAGACTGTTTGTTAGCAACCATCTAGAAATCTAGACCGAACATTTCGCTTTATTGCTGAAGTTATTAATAATTGCGCACAAAATTGCACTCTACTCTCAATAAAAATCTGCGAAAGTATGTTTTCGTTGTTGAAATGGTGGCAAAATGAAGATGTACTACTACCGTGGAAATTCGACTGAGATTATTGGCTGATATTTAACAGATATTACCCGCTTTCCTGATTCTATCTGTTTTACAGTTCTACACACACACCGACACACAAATCGCTACACGTACAACATTTGCCCTGAAATTCTGTGAACGTATTGAACGGAAACTGCTGTCGTCGGCATGTATGATTTCGCAACCACAACTGGTGGTGTTTCAGTAATTTCAGGATATAACGTTGCCAGTGCTTTAGGGTGTAAATTGTTAATTAATAACCAATTCCTATCTTATCTATGATAAACACGGCGATTTTCTTACAAAATAACAATTACTTCCGGTGTTTTTTTTGTGTCGTCGATTAAACACCGCTACAATATCAACCCCTCTAATTCCCCATGAAATAAAATTAGCTCGAAATGAAGCGCCACCCTTTTGCTATGCATTCCAGGACAATTCATCATTATTGCTATCTACAGGGGGAAAAATTCAAATACAATACAGGGCCGTTGCCTGGCATAACAAGATAAGACCAATATCGGCGGGTATTAATAAGAATCCAACACCCCAAAAAAAAAACCCGAAACCAACGTAACGTTCATTAATTCTAATTAAAAACGGGCATTGTATCTGATTTCAATTAAAATGGAAAAAATCATAGAGTAAATAATAAAGGTCGAGGTCGGCACAATGCGATTTCATTATCGGAGAATTTTCGCCAGATCCACCAACAATGGAACAAATGAGTGAAAATAATTCGTTTCGAGTCTACGACCGGGGCCAGACGGTAATTCATTAAAATATCAAGAGGATTTCTATTAGCGGAAACTATTGTAACGATTTTAAATATTCAAAAAATACCGATTTTTATCCAACAGTAAATGGGCTACAATTAGAAACTTTTCGCTTGATAATTTGCATACTGTGCCTGTTGTAATTAAATAATTTTCGGTAGTCGCAAAGTTACAAATAAAATCCTGTGTGCAGTGAACCCGTTTATCTCAGTTCTGGTTTGTAAATTAATAAAATAAAATTTTCTCCGACTATTCTATAGATGGATAGATAGATATTTAACATTCGGATGCCTTAATAACACCAATTCATATCTGGACCGAATCTCTTCTTCATTCCCGTTTCTCTCCGACATATTTTTATGCAAAACGCGTTCCGGTAGCGGAGTTTTATTACCATTCTCTATATATGTATAGTAATATCTGTGCCAGACAGAGATAGTGATAGAAATGAAGATGGTATCCGTGGAAGGAAGCAATGAATATGGGAAAGGGCTAGGTCTTAAGGAGCGTTTGTTCTTTCCAGAAAATATGAAAGGATTTTGATTGTACGATAATTTGACGTTGTGTCCCGTCCGTCTTATTTGATATTCGCCCAGTTGTGCATCAATAAACTTGTGTGTTATTATTTTGCAAGATATAATCGATCTGTTGCCCAATATTTCGCTATTGTCAGTGGATTAATAATAGATTACGTGACGAAATGTCGTTTGGTGGTGGTGGCATTAAAACTTCCAAAATCCACAGAGATCTTGAGTCTTTGTGCACGAAAACTTTCATCGTACTTTAATTCCTCCAGATCTCCGCATCTTCTTCCTTTCCATTCTCATTAATGTCGAAATATAATTCAGTAACTGTTGGAATAAAATTTCGCAATACTAAAATGTAGATTAGTTTTATTTTATATTAGAATATATTTTCCAGTTCAGACCGCCGTTTAATTTAACACGATTACCATAAGAAGTGTTAATTACAAGAAAACTTTCATCATTCACAGTGTGGCAAAACTGTATGCCAAAGAATGAGATAGAGAGAAACAATTATGTATTCATGAATTGAGCATAGACGCTCTTGTTCAGGTCAGGAAAAGTTAAAGCGTTTATTACATTAAAATTTCATTACGGAAATTATCGCAAATAATGCATTGATGATGATGATGGTTGATAATAGGGAGAGATAGGGTGAAGGCGTCATCATGTTTACACATTCATTAACTTTTCCGGGTCTTTCTTGAACGGTGCCGGAAAGTGGTGAATTTATCAAACATCAATTTTTTTTGTGTGTGTGCGCGTTTGATGAAAATTACAGGAAACAATACGAAAATCGATTCGTATCATTAATTTAACATTTGTCATGCTTTATTTTGTTTGTGTTTTATAAAACTTACGTGCTAATGATGGCCGGAAATGGATAGCCCTTTGGTAGCTTTCTATCGCTTCGTTCAATTGTTGTTTGGCTTGTAATAAAATGCCCCTGAAACAATGGCAATATATTAATTAATAATGCGATTAACCGAAAAAATAGTTTTACTGACAATGTACAATAATGTTAATCTGCAAAAAAATATTACCATCATCATCATCATCATCATCATCATCAACATAACAATACGCTTTAGATTGACAATCAGCAATATATCATAATGGCTTGTCAGTTTATATCACGCTCATTTCCTTTTCATAGAAAAAAAAACCTAAACAGGGACAGCGTTGGTGACGGTTTGGAAAGGGTTATTATTCTTTTCTACCTCCACTATTCAGATATCGATCGAATATGACAATAAACTTGTAAATAAATTGGAAAATGTTATCACCACATATCATTAACAGAAGACAATTCCCCAGTGTCTAAATGAATCTTTTTTTCTATTTAGACGATGATTCGTTATTCCCCAGTTGGGTTAAATCTGCCGTTTTAATAGTGTTCGAATGTTTTGTCTACGATTTTTCTACAAAAAAAAATCTCGAAACAACAGCCTTCAACGTTTGTCCATTCGTCTTCTGAGATCGAGGGATTGAAACAAGTTTGACAGAATGATTTGTTACCAACTAAATCCGACGGTATTGTCTTATTATGTTAAAAACTATACAACAGACAATACGATACGAATTATTTTTGTATTTCCATTTTGGATCTCATTCTATCTCCCAACTACCATCATTTATTGATAGCTTGTTAATCCCATCAAGCAGGCAAAAGTACGTGTTTAGAATGTAATATAAAGAGTGATTTTTGTAGTAACGGGCCCTGAATAGTGATGCTTTTAATTCAACAAGGGAATTATTGAAGAACAGAAGAATACAAATACAAAACGGAAACCTTCTAATTGTTATTGTATTGTATTTAATCGGCCTTTGGCAGTATTCTCTTTCTATACCATTATATTTTGTTCATTTATACATAAAACGACGGAGAGAGATAGGTAGAAATGTCTATTATGTGTTGGTGTTAATTGAAATTAAATAGAACGTTATCACACTTGAAACACAAGCCTTGTCAGCAGAAATACACCAACTGTAAAGAACCTTTTACAAAACATTGATAACAGTAATTTCAGGCTGTATTATTAATTAATTAATTTTCGTCGTTCAGAAACGAAATTGAGGTGGGGAATGTTCCAAGAATTCGCTAACTCATCATCTTGATGTCGTCGCTCCAAATTGGTGTCTATTTTAATCAGTCAAATTCAACCGACAACGTTCTGTCGTTTTCCAGCAGGTGCAAAAAACACTACGAGTGTACAACAATTATGTATATGTTCACCTGAAGAGGTTTAAGAGTCCAATTATTAGTGACTATATGCGGCCAACAATGGGCTTTCGGAGGCCTTATTGCAATTCTGGAGTAAACTACGGGCTCTTCTTAGAGAGAAATTCGTTTATCAACTCCTTTCAAATACATAACACGTTTAAATTTGTTCGATGTACGGTGTCTAGTTTAAATTGTATTTCAAAATGTGACTCTTTCTGTTTGTTTTTTTTTATCAAGGAAGTTGTGTATTTGAAAATTTGAGCTTTTCAGAGGCGCATAAAGTTGCAGCAACAGTCCATATTTTCATGAGTTCTCCAATTAACGGTTTTCTTTATGATGCATTCTAAACTGAGTTATTTATCAAAGCAATTTAACAGTATGAATGTTTCAACTAGAAACAATCTCAATCTTTCTTTCAACAGCTACTAGTTTTACTTTTGTAATTAATTCTTAGATTACGTTTTGTAGTCAACAGTTTACTGTCAAAACGTTTTTATCAAGTAAATCTTTACTATAAGCCATTTCATGGTAAATTTCGTTGGGTGGAGAGTCAGAGGGGTTGAGGGGAAGACAGTACCTTGAAGTAGCAGGCAGTAGAGTTGAAGAAGAGGCAGGTAAAGGAGAAACAGTGGAAGTGAAGGAGAAGCAGTAGAGTTGAAGGTGAAACAGAAGGAGTGAAGAAGAGGCAGTAGAGATGGAGAAGAAGCAGTAAATGTGAAGGAGAGAAGTGAAAGACAGACAGTAGATATAAATGAGAGCAGAGAGAGTGCAGGAGAGGCAGTAGAACTGAAGAAGAGGTATTATAAGTAAAGAAACGACAGTAGACGTGAACTAGAAACAGAAAGAGTGAAGGAGAGACTGTAGAAGTGAAGAAATTCGCCATCTCATCATCTTGATATCATCGTCAAATTGTTCTCCAATCTAATCAAACAAATCCAACGGCCAATCTTCTACTGTCGTTTTCCAGCAGGTGCAAAAACACTCCGAGTATAGGACAATTCTTCGGCTTAAAGATCATCTTGAGTCACTCTATGCGTGCAACAATGCGTCTTCGGAGGCCTTATTGCAATTCTGGAGCAAACTACGCGCTCTTCTTAGAGAAATTCGTTTATCAACTCCTATCAAATACACAACACGTTTAAATTTGTTCAATGCACGGTTGCTCGTTCTAATCATATTTCAGAAAGTGACTGTTTTTGTTTTTCTATCTTAGAGTTGCGTATTTGAAAATTTAAGCTTTTCAAAAGAACAACAATCCACATTTTAATGGGTTCTCCAATGATTTAACGGTATTTTGTGATGCATTCTAAACTGAATTATCTATCAAAGAAAATCAATCACGAATATTTCAATAAGACTAGAAACAACTCCGATCCTTCTTTCAAATGCTACCGATTTTGTTTATTGTGGGCTTCAGGCCGCTTTTGTAATTCTTCGGCAACTTCCCGCAGTCGACCGCTTGCTATCAGCGCCGGTTCATAGTAAATTTCTGCCCTCCCCGTCTTCTCTCTCTTTCTACAGCATCCACACGGCCGGCCGAGTTCCATGAAACGATCTCTAACTTGCAGTAGCTGAAATCCGAAAATAAAACCGCCCGATTTTGATTGAATTCTGTACGATGAAAAAGCCCATCCACTCCGTCATTGTAGTTCCCGTTTTATCCTTAATCAACATAATTCACCAACTCTATTTAATGTTCGAGTGAATTACAAGTAATCTCCATCATCTCAACGTAATCTAGAATGTGGAAGTTGTTATATACACAGGCGCGTTTTACGGTGGCGCCTCCGCCAATTTCGTTGTCGAGCTACAATGTTGTGTATACATTTTTTTTTTTCTATTCTGTTCTGGAATAGAAGCAAAAAGAAACACGAGTAGCAGGAAAGTCAATAATTTTACTATAATTATTCACGTTCGGTATCGTGTTTGTGTGTTAATTATATTTGTATTTCAATGTACGTTACCGTACATGCTTAAATGGATTATAAATGCAGTATAAATAATTGGTAAACTGTGCATTCCTCCGATGTGTACTTATATGTTTGCGACATGAGTAATATCAAACGGGAGGTTCGCGTGTTTGTTGAGTATTTAATTAATTAAGACTGTAATAATTCATTGTAGTCCTCGAGGATGTCAAATGTCTTAATTCTGCAAGTCCTATTTCTGTTTCCTAATAATTAACTTGTCCCCATTGGGGAAGCTTGTTACCGTACTACGGAATTCAATTCAAAATACCTTACATTATAAACAATGTTAAATAATATTAATAATAACGTCCAGATGGATTTGTTTGTGGGATTGATGATGTGCATATTTAATTTTTCTTGCTATACAAAAAGAAGTAAATAGGTGGTACACTGAAGGCTCGTTTGTTTGTTTTTTTATTATAATTGTTGTATTGTATCATTGTTTGGAGCAATAGTAATTCCAGCAAATTACATAAAGCTATTGTATTCCTTTTATGATTTAATTTTTGCTTGCCACTGTTCTAAAAACGAATATTTCAACATAAACATAAAACGTCCATTATTTTTCATAGAAACTAATTTGTTTTATTTTACTGTACTTTACAACGAATTCCAACATATATAATTACAAAACTCCATCATACCCTTTTATATATTTTCAGTTATTTTTATCCCACTGTAAAATGAAAACTACTACTATTATTATTTACTTTGTTCAGTAAATATATCAGCAATTAATAACTCTATAAAACCGATCGATTTGAAGATCGTATCAAAGGCAATTACTGTGTGTCATGGAAGAAATACGTACGTGTTTGCTCACTTGATCAATATTAACCATTTGCGTTCATCTCTCTCTCTCTCTCTTGCTCTCATTCCCTCTCTGTTACTATCTACCCCGTTATATTGTTATCTCTGTTTCTCTTTAACTATAATTAATTGTTGAATTTAATGGATTATTTGCAAAAATTAATTAAACTGGAATATTAATTAGTCCAAGGTGTTTACGTGTGATATTTTTAATGGAATATGGAAAATATTCTAATTTTCAATCGATTTGTTTAATATATTATTGCGGCAGTGTAATGTAATCAACTTCTATTTAGATACAATCAACCCTCCATAGGATACCAGTTAGAAGAAAGAGCAAAGAAATGGCATCAATACAAATAAAGTAATAAAAAAATGTGTGTGTGTAGAAGGTGGATTTATGTTTATTTAGAGGGAGAAATGTATACAGGATCGGCAACTCAAACGGGCCATATCAACACTAATATTGACATATAGAGTTTGTTAACCAATCCACCACACTATAGAAATCGATAATAATAGAGTGCAATTTATAGTCAAACGATATATTATCAGATCCTAGTTTTCTTGTCATCTATCGTTTATTGATGCAATAAACTGTTGATTGTTTACGGTTTTTATGAATATTGCGGTAAAGATCGCAACTTCTATATACAGTATTGGCGACTCAAGTGAGTCTATGGGGAGAGTTTCGTTACCATTAAAATTTGTGCGTGAGACAACAAAAAAAAGATACAAAGCAAAAAAAAAAGATAATAAAATGGGGTTGTAAATGCCATCAATTCTTATAATCGTTATAAAACAACCTTCTTTTTTGTCTACCCGCAAAACATCCAGTATCTCCGTTGTGACCATTTTCTTTGAAAATCAATGAAAGACAGAGAGAGTGATGGAGGGACAGTAAAGAAGGCACAGGGCGAAAGTGGAGGAAGGACATAGAGAGAGAGAGAGAAGAAGAGACAGTAGAGGTGAAGGAGAGTCAGGGAGAATGAAGGAAAGAGAGTAGAATTGATGGAGAGTAGAAATTAAAGAAAGGCAGAGAGAAGAGAGACAGTAGAGGTGAAGGAGAAATAGGGGAAGTGAAAGAGAGACAATAGGAGTGAAAGAGAGACAGTAGAAGTGGAGAAGCGACTGAAAGATTGAAGGAGAGACAGCAGAAGTGAAGGAGAGGCAGTAGAGGAGAATGAAAGACAGTAGAGGTGAAGGAGAGAAGTGAAAGAAACACAGCAGAAATAAAGGAGAGCAGAGAGAGTGCATGAGAGGCAGAAGAAATCAAGAAGATGTATTATAAGTAAAGAAACGATAGTAGACGTGAACGAGAGACAGAAAGAGTGAAGGAGAGACTGTAGAAGTGAAGGAGAGACAGTAGAATTAAAACTGTAGAGGTAAAGGATAGAAAGTGAAGAAATTTGCCATCTCATCATCTTTCTTGTGAGTTAAAGAACGACAGTAGACGTGAACGAGAATCGGAGAAAGTGGAGGAGAAGGAGGACAGATAGAGTGAAGGAGACACAGCAGAGTGGAAGGAGAAGCAGTGGCAGTGGAGGAGGAACAGAAGAAAGAAAGGAGAGACAGTAGGGGTAAACGAGACACAAAGAGACTGAAAATGAAACAGCAGAGTTGAAGGAGAGGCAGGGAGAGTGAAAGAGGTAGAGAAAATGAAGGAGAACCAGTAGAACTGAAGTAGAGACAGAGAAAGTGAAGGAGAGGCATTATGATTGATGAAGAATTCTTGAATATCTAGGCATGCGATGCGAAGACGACCAAAGTTGTTTTTGTTTTATTTATCTTTTTGTTTACATCACTCTATTATGCACGTATCTTCTTCTCATCGTTCATATTTTAGCAGAAATGGAACAGAATATTAAAAAACAAGTGTCAGAAGTCGACCAAGTCCAAGTTTAGAACACGAGCGGCGAAGCACGAGTTTGCACGAGTCTTTTATACTATTTTTTCTATTTTGCTTATTTTGTGCCCTTTTTTACAAAAAAAATTGCGAGTTTTCTAATTTAGGGAAATTGGTGTTAATGATATAACAATTGAACACTGTTTGATTTTTTTCATTGATGTATTAGTGGTTGTATATGTTACCAAAAATTACAATGTATTTTGTTTACAATTTTTGACAGTTGTCAAAATCAATGAAAACGTTACCAACGTTAAGAAAAAAAAATTTACTACATTTTCCATTTTTACACAGTGTATCGAAATGAACTCATTTCAAAACACTAGAAAACTTAAAAATAGCGCTGTTATTGACGCAAAATAGAAAAAATTAATTAATTAATTCTACGTATAGACCTGTTCGAGTTGGCGATCCTGTATAAATACACGGTAAAAGCCCGACAAACTTAATCAAATAGGCTACGTCCACACTACACAAGTAAATTAAAACAATAAAAAAAAGTGTAAAATCGTCTTTTCGTTTCAACTATATTTTTCATGCGATAAAGTCGTCTGTGTACTCGTCGCTTAACTAAAGTCGAAAGTTCATCCATTAATAAATGAAACGTTTACGTGATTACGAAAAAAAAAACATGACAAACGTAGACTCACTTCTTTCTAATAAACACGACTTTCCACTCCCATTAATCTATGATTAAGCTTCGAGATGAGTTCTATAAAAATTAAAAAAAAAAGCAGCAGAATAACTTGTATTGAGCGTGTTCTGGATGTGATGAATAAAACTGATCTCATCACGGACAGCCTTGAATTATTAATAATTACGTTAAACACTCTGTACATACATTGATAATTATTATCCGATCGATACTCGTCAACATATGCAGGTTAATTAAGATAGATATATCCAACCGCCAAATTGATCAAATCAAATATTAATTATAATAAATACACTTTGACTTTGTCGACTTGACTTTACTGTAATAAGTCAGCTGAACAATATAACAACGAGTAAATCCGATGAGATTACCTTAAATGAAACTGGGTTGCAATGTTGCCGCAATTACTATACAGTTATGTTTCATGATGAAGTTGAAAATCTGTATGTGTGCGTGGGAGAGAGAAATGTGTGTGTGTTGTAAATATGTGCAAATGTTGGCAACAAACTTTGAAATTTATGTATTAGAAAACAGAAGGCTTCACTTTGATGTTCTCTTTCATTATAATTCGGTATGTTTTATTATTTACGTTAGTGATTAGATAAATTATAGCGAAATTCTTACTTTTAAGATGACTACGCTCTTTGGCGACAAGTTACAGGAAATTAGAGAGATGCTGAAAAATTCACTTTACCGTGTGTAGTTTAATTAAGACGGTGATAGCGGGTAATATAGATGATAATGTTAGTTATCTACTTTAGATCCGTTTATTAGGGGGAATTTGGTTGTTTTTCTAGATTGCTCGTTTTCAAACAACTGTGTATTCCTTTTGATAAAACATCTTATTATTCTGTTGTTGTTTTTGTTGCTGTTTTGTCTGTGTTCGTAGCAAATTAGTTGAATACGGAATAAGACCAGCTAACTGGATCGATATCTACTCTGAATCCCTTTTAAAGAATATCTGTATTTTATTTGCGATGATTTATACGTGAGTACACACAATTTTTGCCTTGTGCCCTACAGCATAATCGCTAAACCTATCTAAGAGAATTGGCCACTAGTTGAAACCCTTCCAAAACGACTAATATCTTGGCGATACCCGCTCGCTTGAGTCAAGTTTTTAGGGAACGAAAAGAAGTCGCACAGAACCAAGTCTCTGCCTGCTCTCCCTACGCCACACAGAGTTCAATTCAAGTGGAGGCCATCCGGAAAGTACGAATGGGTGGTGAGTAGAGCAACTCACAATTTGGCCGCGAAACAGCACTTGTTTCTCAGATAAATGAGGTCGTGTCTCGTTGACAAAAAAAAAATTGAATGTGCGTTAGAAGTGAAACTTCTTAGGTTAGAGTTGAAGTTCTTTTCTTTCTTGCTTTATTTTCTTTCTGTCGTTGCCTGGAGGCCCGTTTTTGTTCTGCAGTTGTATTTTTCGGCATTTCGCTTATCTCAATTTAACGTCATTAATTAATTTATAAATATAAAAATTATAAATCGCGGTAAGCCTTGAAATTTTAGTTTCGTTCCAGAGGGCGCTGTAAATCGACCAATGACACCAACTCTAGACCCTAGTGTTTATTTTACACGGTTGGCAGAACTGACAGAGTATAAGCGACGCTATTGGCAACGCCCCCTCTCTTCCCTCTCAGCTGTCTGTTAGAGGGGAAGTGCTTCCCCTCACGGCGTCTCGCATTTTCGTTACATAGGGAAAATACATTGGAAAATATTTACACCCAAGCGCGGCTAAAGAAGTTTCACTTCAAAAATAGAATAAAGAGGAGAATAACGATCGGAATAAATTTGTTTGACAGAGTATATTTATTATAAATGAAATATATTCAGTGAATTGTAGAATCGACCCTAAGTCAAAATAGTTTATTACCGAACTTGTTAGCATTTGTTTGTTAACATATAGTCATTGATGTAGAGCATATTTTGTGCTGTTAAAATTCATGTAGTAATATTTCTGCTTAAATTTCCATACTAAATGTTTAGGATAACTTAACAATATTACACATATAAATCTATAAACTTTATCCATAAAAACGAAACTAGTTGCTAATTAATAATTGTTAATAGAAACGGAAATAACTGGCCGGGAAATGGGTCAAATGACGGGGTGGTAATTAAGAATGTTAAACAGTTAAAAACTACTTAATTGGAACAATTGACAGCAATTGTAGTTAATTTTTTTTAATATCCAATCGACATAAATTCTCAGGCGAATATTACGGGCCACCAGGGGAGAGCAGAGGGTACACTGAGGGCCGCTGACTTTATAGGGGCCCCCAAAATAGTGTACCTATATTATAGAAGGTGTCTTGAGTTTCTTTTTTGTCTACCTGCAACTCCGTTATGACTATTTTCTTCGAAAGCAGGTAAATGAAAGACAGAGAGAGAGAGTGATGGAACGACAGTAAAAGAGAGACAGTAGAGGTGAAGGAGAGTCAGGAGAATAAAGCAAAGACAGTAGAAATGATGGAGAGTAGAAGTGAAGGAGAGAAGTGGAAGAAAGACAGTAGAAGTAAAGGAGAGTAGAGAAACAGGAGACGTGAAGTAGAAACAGAGAGATTGAAGGAGACACAGCAGAGGTGAAGCAGAGACAGTAGAGTTGAAGGAGACACAGTGGAAGTGGAGGAGGGACAGAGGGGGGAATGGAGACACTAGCAGTTTCTTATCGGAAAGAAACTTTGGACCAACAAAGATTCTGCCGCTCCGGCTCTCTTTAGATAGATCAAATCACCAAACAGCTGACTGAAAGTCACTATATGTAGAATCATTTTTGCAACCGACAATTCCAACAACAAAATGCTGTGAAACCGACGAAATCCATCAATTTTCGAGTGGACCAAATTTGTCCCCTTGACCTGGTGCAATTGTACTTGAAGAATAGCAAAATTGTTGAGTTGTCGGTGTGCTGTTGAACCCTCTTAAGTGTAAAACTATAACGGATTGTGTGCGAATTCGAATTGAAAATTGCCTTGTAACAAATTACACACAGTTGTAATTAATTTAAATTTGATCAAAGCGATCCTGTCTGTTGATTTTTCGAATCGAATTTGTACCGCAACAATGGACAAACACACACACACATAGAGAGACCAATATTGGTATATTAACCACAAACACTATCCTCTGAAACTATTCTAACACAATCGAACAATTTGAATTTTATTACAGTACAATTAACAATACCTGTTAGAATTGTTGTTGAAAATTGAAATAAATTAAGTTGGTTGATTTCAATTTTTCCAGTCGGTTTGAGTTGTTTGTTGTAGAAAAGTTGTTCAGAAAATTCACGTAAATAATTCGTCTAACACACACACAAATACAGTATGAAATCACTCTCAATCAATCAGTTATCGACTTGCACTTACCCAATGTGTATATATGTGGGTAGGTGATGTATATATTAAATCGAGATCCATTAAATGGGGGCCCTATTTTGATGGATTTCCAAACTACATCCACCCGATATGAGAGCACTTCTTATTCATTCATTAAAATGTCGTCGACAGATTTTTTGTACACGATAGATGAGTATCAGAAATTTCAAATAATTAATAGCAACATGTATACTTGTTGTAAGTTAACTTCGTTAAAATATAATTGACGCCCTTTTGACATGCCAACACCAACATTAATATAGAGTTTGATCAACCAATTCAATTATAATTATTGTAGAAAAGTTGGCAAACGCACCGATCTCACAACACTATAGAAATCGATAATTATTGAACACAATTTATAATACGAGAATTGAGAAAATAGCTTTACTTTTCCTGTCATCTACCGTTTATTGGAGCAATAAAACTGCTGATAGTTTACGGTTTTTATGACTTGCGGCAAAGATCGCAATATATACAGTATGGGCACTTTACTATCCTTCTCCGATACATCACAAGTGCCATAAAGAAGATAGCAGATGTTTGGCATATCGTAATTTTGATTCGACTCGCTGATCCTGTATATTTTTTGCAATAACCGATTGGCCGATTGATTTTGAAGGCGACCAACTCCTAAAGCAACCCATCAATTGTCGACATCAATCTGGTAATAATGGTTAATGATCCAAATCGTACTGGATTCCACGTATTACATACACCAACTGGATGATGATGATGATGAAACTTTGAACAAATTCAAAAATTCCTCAAACCCCATCAAATCGTCTATGCTTTCTTGTCGCACTCACTACCCCCAACATATTCCAACTCTGTTTGTTCGCTCCCTTCATCACGAAAACTTTTCTCAATTATTCCATCACATTAAGTTTAATTTGAGCAAAATTTCTATTTCAACTTTAGTGAAGTTTGTAAATTCGTTTCAATACTGTGTACGAATTTCCAAGTCCCTATCACTACAAACAAACTATCACACGACAATCAAATGTTTACCCATACGCCATGTAAATTATCGGAAAGTTCTAAACGCCTCCTGTGGTCCAAGCAACAAGTCAAGTTCTTTGTTGAATTGATGGGGATTTTTGTTCAATCAAATTATAAGTAGAGAGACATATGGGGTTGCTGGCACAATTTGCTGTAATAGTGCGAGTTATAAATGTTTCAAACAGTTGTGATTTACGGTTGATCAAAACCGTCGCTTTTCCCCAGTAATAAATAAAAGACAGATGGCATTTGGGATATATATATATATATATATATGTGTGTGTGTGTCTCTCTATAGATCGAATATAGTGATCTGGTAACATTTCGAATGTCGGCACCGAACTCTCATAAGCCATAAAACTCGAAGGCGTGTGCATATGAATCGAATCTTAATGGAAATAAACACTGCCATCACTGAAGAACGTTCTAATAAATCTTGTAATGTTCGATTAGACTCGATTTAGTTTAGTAGAGAGAGTTAAAGAGCTAGAGAATTGGTAAGAGTAGATTCGAGATTAGAATTTAGCGGCATGAATGTGAAAATTCGGTCTACCAACCTCAAACTCTCTCTCTATGGTTTAGTTTATGTCGCTCGTACACTGCAACCAATTCTAAATCCTGTTAAGCCTGGCAGTAGTGATAACGGGTCAACAATCCCGGGTCTATACTAACCATCCGATCTTATACGGGGGTCCATTACAGCATCGCACGCAAACAATCCGAACAACTCTCTATAATACCAACAACTATAGATGCAATTGAATTGAAACGAACGGGAAAAATCGAAATTCAAAAATATTATAGGATTCCTTAACGGGTAATTGCATATCAAATACGAGATATACCAGGTTTTTGCATGATTTCGTACATTGAACAAGATCATCGGATTCGTTTTCCATTTTGTTGTTAATACAAATCGAAAACGAAAAATCAGACAACATTGAATTGGAGTAAAAGATCAATATCTCGGTCGCTTTGACCGTTCAAACGTATTTGTGTCATTGCAGTTGATGTTTTTTAGTAAATATCATTTCATTTTTGTTTTTGTTTTTTGTTTTTGTACAAGAAAAATCTTGCTGAAAGGCATTTCATTATCGGATGTTTCAACGAAAAAATTAGCTAATGGATCCCCTTTTATCATCCGTGCACTCGTGTACTTTTTCTTTTCAATCAACAAGAAAGTTGTTAAAATTTAACGGATATAAATCAGTATTAACGCCGGATAAAGTTATTGACAACAAACTCGGCTATCATCTTTTCTCACTCATCTTATTCAATCTATATGAACTATATATATCTATATAGGAGTTTGTGGGTGAGAACGTATGAATTTACCGCTCTCAAGAGATGCCAGCGAAGCTCATTTATAATCAATAGGAGATACTGGATGTCTGGTAGTAGCAGAGGCAGTGTAAATCATTACACTAGAGCCACGCAGAGCGGTAATAGTTGAACGATATTGACTTCTCAATGTTTTTCGAGAGAGAGAGCGGGGGTGGGTGATTTGTAAGGCCGTCAAGATAATGGTGAGTCTGTCGTCCTTTTGAATTCTCATCAACCTTAACGGGGAACAATGGTAGCTAGAAGTGAATAATCGCACTAGCTGGCAGTCGCTTTTAACTTTTGTTAAGTTAAATACAGGTAAGCGACCCGTTTGCAAAACGTTAACTATTCACCTTGTTGCCATCGACTAACAAAGGGCTTTGTTCCTGCAAGACGGTGCCGTTAGGGTAATTATATTATAATATGTGCGCGTGTGTGTATAGTTTTGGACAAGTAATAATCCTCATTTTGCCTAATAATTATTGGCATAGTAAGTTCAGATAACAGGACTTTAGGTTTCCTATTATATTCAATTCATAATTCCGTTCTAATGTATTGTATAATCCTGCCCGGAGCAGACTGCTCTAATCCCCTCAGCCTCATCAGTGCTCCATCGCCTACAGCATTATCACTACACCCAATCCCTGCCGCTAATTACTAAGGGAACTTCTCAACTTGGAAAGAGAGATTCAGCACTGATCACTGTTTAGTATTTGTTGTTCTGTTTGTTGTTTGTTGAGCTCGCCGAATCTAGAGCCTTTGTCTTTTCGACTACTACAACAACAACTATAACATCAACTGCTCCTCTTCATCGACCAACCGGTAAACAAACAAACTTTTCTACAAGTTCCTCTCGACTAGTAACACCTTTATTGTAGTTGTTGAACATGAAAGCTCCACTATATATATATCGTGTGTGTGTGTGTGTGTGTTTTTTTTTGATGCCGTACAAATATCAAACTGAGTTATCGGCATTTAAACACCATACAATCTAGAAAATAACCGACAATTTTTCCGTTTACGAGCCGCGAACTGCTGTGAATTTCAGTTGATATCAACCAATCCGGGTCATTTCATCCTGAAGCGAATCGTATAACCGAACCAAACTCTCTGTCTAACGATCAATACACAGTGCACGGCGCAACTCGCGACCAAAAACTTGTACATGCATCATCCAAAAACACTACCGTCACACCATCAACAATAAAAAGGAAATAATACAACATAACAACAATAGCAACAACAACAACAACAACAACAACAACAACAACAACAACAACAAGAAATGACCTCAACATAGCCCCCGAATCGTTCCAGTAAATAAACCACCTATTTCAGCATCAACACGTACAAAACAAGAAATCAACTAGAGTAGAGCTCGTTAAAATGGTTTTTGAAGAGTTCGGAAGGTAATTGAGCATAAACTAAAGTGAAGAATGACTTATAATATACGTTTCTATCTCGCTCTTTATCTCAATATATATATACAGATATATACCTGTGTGTTTGTGTGTGTATGTGTGCGTGTCGCCAGTTTTTCAACTTTTGCAACGTTTTCCTTGACTCGCTTAAGAAACTTTAATTCAAAACAGAATTATAAATCAGAGACAACCACCCGGTCTTCTATAAACCGAAAACTTTAGCCGTGTCACCTCATACTTGTACAACTCCACAAATTATCGCCTACTACACAAATGCGGTCGTGACATGTTTAAGTATTTCGTTTTTTTTTTTTTAATTATAAGTTCTTGTACTTCTCTCTCTCTCTCTCTCTTTATATATTCTTTTAAAATATGACGAGCACACAAACTTATTATTCCAGCGCCCCTATTGTGGGTTGAACGAAATTATGAAAGTTTCCCTCACGCACACACACACACAGACTACGAACAAATAAAAGCTACAAGCAAAATCAACTAACGGTAGCAGTTGTGTTCTTCAACATTGTTATGTAGACTTCAACTGTAATTCATGAACTTTAATTAGAATTGTACCGGAAGAGATGCTTCAGGGTGAATATAAGAGGTGTGAATCTATTCTATGGCAATTCTAATTACACAATGATGATGAAAATGGTGGCGGCAATAAGAGAAATGCGCAGTGGTTTTAGAATAACACACACCCACACACAATGAGTTACAAATAGATGGGATACAGGGAGATTCTTCCGGAATAATCTACGTGTCCACACAATAACGATCTCATCTTAGAGCACACGCCTCTCGATAAGGCTTGATAAATAGGAGACATTTTAATTTCACGAATAAGACGACAAAAATTATAAAGCCATAACACACAATCACGTTCTATTTAATCGAATTTTAATTATCTTCATTAGTGGGAAGCATTTGAGGCGAGCACGAAAGCACAAAGTGGTGGATGGAGTGAGAGAGAGAGAGAGAGCGGAAAAAAAAAGTAAAACAACACACACATATAGGCGACCGTAATTAGAACGTAATCAGTTTTGTTGTGTGTGTGTGTGTTGCGATTGTGGACAATCGAATAGAAAATAGGGTTTGTCTACTACTTACAGATTATAGTGGACATCGGCCATGTTGGGTCTTGATTGGAGTGCCCTCCTGAATGCCCATTCGGCCTCCGTTGTCCGCCCTTGACTACTTAGAATACTACCCAAATTACCATAGGCTGTAACATAAATTAATTGTTTTATTAGCAAAGATAGATCGAGATAGGCTTTAATATAGTGTCTAGAGTAGATTCCCAATGGATTAACGGAATTGGATTTAATTGAATCAGACTCATTTATATACTATATATATATATATAGATCTATTTTCTATTAATATGGCCAATTAATAGAGTGAGATGGGGGGAAAAGTGATGGATGGATAGATAGATGGATGGTTTGTAATCTTTGTGAAACAGTTCCGTGATATATCCAACAAGTCGTGTTAGTAGAAAGTCAAATAAACTCCGACGTTTCTCAAGTAGCAAATAGATTACTGTTGCACGCGATATTGAAATGCAGAAAAGATTTAGTTTAACTATGTTAGAAATGAATAATTGGATTACCTCCTGTTACGGATCGTTCTTCTAACGTCCAAATTGATTTTTATTGAATTTATCATTATTATTATTGTTATTATTCGCTCAGGGATAATAATTGAAAAAATATAATAATAATAAAGACATTATTGTATAGAGGGAGAAAAAATCACCAAAGCTCTAAATCTGGCTGATTTGATATATAAAAGAGTGTTACGATTATAGGCATAAATCCTCTCCCTTTCACTCTAATCTCTGAATCAAACTATGTCTGGAATTGTGCCATATATCATCTTCAAACATTGAGTAATAGACGATATAAAAGCGTTTTTGAAGAATAAACGAACAGATATATTTCTACCATGTTTTCATAACACAACAAGAAAGTCTCTCGCCATTTAACTATTCTTACAGTACAATTGAGTTCATTTATTTGCCACCAAACAAAACGTCAACTGTAACTAGTCATTTAATAAGTTGATAGAAGCAGTGCCGGATTTGGGATTGTCGCCGAATTTCTTCGCAAACATAGAAAACGGGTGCTCAAAATTTGTTGCTCAATTCCCGAACAAATTGAGAAAACTGTGAAGGAGAGAGGATTGATGCTATTCAATAGAATTGAAACGAGTTGATACGAACAACAGTTTTGAGTAACGGATCCGTTTCTGAAAAGTTTTGCTTATTTTTGCAGAAATCGAAGAAAATTTTGGAAAAACTAGTTAAAGCCGCGCTCAGTGGTTCAGGACGGTCCAAAAACTGGTTAAGACCTAAACGATAGAGATTGCTATTTTTGACACGCCAAAAGAATTCAGCTGCAGCTCCAGTTCTTCTCAAATTTCACGTGTTCGTGCCACAAAATTCGCGTTCTCAAAAATTACTGCATTAAAAAAGTTGAAAGTGCGTGGGTTAGAGATGAAGTTCATTTTTTTTATTGGTTTATTTTCTTTCTGTCATTGCCTGAAGACTCGATTCTTTTCTGCATTTCACTTATCTCAAAACAATATTCATATATAATTTAACGCCATCAATTAATTTATACGTACAAAAATCATAAATCGCGGTAGGCCAGAACAATGATACCAATTTTAGACCCTGGTGTTTATTTTACACAGTTGTCAGAACTGGCAGAGAGAGTAGAAGCAACGCTATGTCAACGCCCCCACTCTTGCCTCTCAGCTGTCTCTTAGAGGGGAAGGGTTTCCCCTCACGACATATCGTTACGCTTCCGAACAAATTTACTACCCTACCGTGCCTAATTCTTCTAAATTCTATTTCTGTAAGGATATTTCTGACATAAGTCCGAGAGTTACAAAGATAACCAAACTATTGTAATTTTTTTAAAGCTTTATTTTCCGTATTATGCGAAAGAAGTCTCTCCAGCGAGATCCACGGAATTACATATACGATTGAACGTTCTTCTTTTCATTTTTGCAGACCAATTTTGAGTAAACTCGTGTTAAAGGCGTGATTTTTGTTAAAATGAAAAATTTAGTTTTTTTTAGCTTAAGCATACGTGCAAAATAATAAGAAAATGCCCAGGAAATCGCCAATAAAGATACAAAAAATTATCGAAACACGAAAAACTAGGGCGTACCTCTTTAAGCTCTTTTCCAGCTTAAGGAAAATCAAAGCCAACGAACTTATGCCAACAGAATTGCTAAAATTGCAATTGGTTTTTCCGAATCGCAGCACGAAAAGTGATTTATTTTTTATTTATAAAAATTGTTAATTATTAATTTTAATATTTTAAAGCTGCTAGAGTCCATTACCGGGCACATACAGTTAACAAGAAGCTTCCCTACTAACTGGATTTGAAAATTTAGTTAAAAA
Organism: Epicauta chinensis; assembly: GCA_021725515.1. Classification (NCBI taxonomy): domain Eukaryota; kingdom Metazoa; phylum Arthropoda; class Insecta; order Coleoptera; family Meloidae; genus Epicauta; species Epicauta chinensis. Next base: position 377,494 of record JAEDXX010000068.1, read on the forward strand.
AAATGCGCCGAAAGCTTCAAAAACACGTTAACTTTGTTCGGGGCATTTCTATAAAGATGCGTGTAACTTCGAGAATATTGGTCGGATTGGCATGAAATTTTTTGTGTTTATCCATCAATGTATGTGCAAAAGGTAAATCAATTTTTTTTAAATCCTGAGTGCGTATAACTTACGAAGTTTCTTTACATTACATTGTTCTAGGAGAGGTGGAAATGCAATAAAAAGAGAGCAATTTTTTGTTTGGCCAGATTTCGAGCCATTCTAACCGACTGCGCCACACTCGCTTCGAAATTCGATTTCAATACTATTGCTACATTTTTTGCATTGTGTCCGACTTATGTACAGGGTTGGCAAACGATCTAGGTATTAAACCTATTGTCGTATTACCTTTGACATACCAAACATCTGCTATCCGTTGATGGCGTGGTTAGCGTCCCGGCGCATCCACCATTTTTACAATTCTTTCTAATGGCATAATATATTTGTAAAACCACTCACCTTTTGGTGGATTGATATTAACAGCCGATCTATACAAAGCCTCCTCATTATACCAGTCTTTATTTCTCAACACAGTCTTTGCACTAAACATCATTAAGACAATCACAAATCCGGCAATTAATAAATGTCGATTTTTACGATACAAAATCGTCCCACCCAATCCCATCAACAGACACATACCGGCACTAGGTATATAAAGGACACGTTCAGCCACAACGAAACCAACATAAAATAATAAATTTGTAGCCGGCAAGAATGGGAATGTTAGAAATGCTAAAGATAATAAAATAGCACTGGATGTTATTGTTGTTGTTGCTGCTGCTGCTGCTGCTGTTGTTGCATTAGAATTTGTAGGTTTTTTCTTGATAACACTGGCAACACTATTACTATTTTGTAATAATGATGATGATGATGATGATGATGATGTTGGTAGACACATACAGATAGACTGCATCGTCATCATACTATTATTATTGTTTGTATAACGACAAAATTGCGAATGAATTTCAGATACTCCTAAATGGCACACAGAACAATGACATGTTGTCGACGATAACGATAATGATGATGTTGATGTTTGCTGTTGTTGTAGTAGTTGTAATTTATCTTGTTTACTTCTTATTATAATTCTCACAGTACTCTTCAAGATTATCGTGAATATTAAATAAAATACGATTGTTAATAGATTACGTGGATCGCTCAATGTTGTGATGCGCGGTATCGCATCCATGCCCCAATCGAAACTCAATTGATTTGGATAAATTAATAATAAACCATTGAATATTGGTAAATACAAGAATGTTAGGAGACGTGTTAGAAATCTTGCGTCTTTTGCTGTTGGATTATCGGCCGTTGAAAATTCCGGCATTATCGATTGTAAACGTATCATCAATAGTAAAACAGATGATACAATCAATACAATTAGACTACACCATTGTTTCTGTAACAAATAAAATAAACACATTATTATCGGATAATTCGATAAGATTCTATTTTAAATTTACAAAACAAACAATAAATTCTAGAAGGAAATATCAATATTAGGCTTTAATTCTAGATTTGTGTAACAAACACGTTTCCCATCCTCTTGTACAGTTCGTGATAAGGCAGGCAGAGAGGATTTAGAACGGCATCGTAAACATTATCAGTTCGAATTTCCTCTTGAAACGATAAAACTGGTATCAAGGGAGATTCAGCACGATATGTTCGATAGTGTTTTATTTACCGATACCTTAATCCACATTAGGCTTGTGTATAATTATCAAATGATATTAGAACTAAAATAATCAACCAACATATATCGATCTTGAATACAGTTAATATCAAGTATATTTGCAGAGAGTCAAATCCCTCTCTCTCTCAGATAATGTCACAAATCGAATTTCCTCTATTCTACAATGTCCCTATTATTTTCCCCGGTTCGTTCGCTCTTTATCGTAGACAGTTCGTTTTAATGAATTATTGTAATTCAATACGTTCAGGTTGTAAATATTAAGTGTCGTCGGTGGACGGGGTTGGATTCGAAAAAAAAAATTGAATACACCACCGACACCAGGATTCAACAGCATCGTCAACACTGTATTTACATGTTTATCAGACCGGCCGGCGCTGCTTGCTTGGATTTATTGGTGCTATTCGTGTAATGTAATGGCGCGAAGAACCGGAGACGGATACGGGTCTAACTTGTGCTGACTATCGCGCCCCCCATGAAATCAACTCGTTTGCTCTACATCTCTTTCTGTAGTGCAACGAAATCGTGTAGTTCGGTGGAAGATTGATAATGATGCAGCCACTTTGTGGTTTTTGATGAAAAACTCAAATATACTATCCAAATTTCATCTATAGAGTTGTTAGAACGAATAGTCTAGTGTGTGTATGTGCATTTTAATTAGGTCCCAAGACATGAGCTACCCAACCATTAACCGCAGGAATTGAGCACGATAGTTCTATCCGAAATAGATTTCAGCCGATTGCATGACTTGAACGCTACACCAAATATTACAACGGAAATCAGAATAATAAAAATCGTTGTATTAGAATACGTGATTTGTGTAATAATTGAATTGATTTTACCCGAAATTAATCGAGTTCTGGACGCTAACCCGGACATTTTAAGAAAAAGTTTCTTTTGCATTCGTTTGCTATGATAATGCGCTACAACTTTAAATGGAAGTTTTGTTGGAAAAATTATTTAGTTTCCCGAAAATACCCAATTTTTAGTTGCTCTCATCTGTTTATTAACAGTGAGTGGAATTCACGTCAGTTATAGGCGAGAAAACTTGATAAGCAATAGTTCCAATGAATTCCGTTGTCCTTTATAATGTCAACTTTTCCTTGAAAGAATAATAATAAAAGCTGATTGGCGCGCAAGTCTACAGCGATACGTTGTAGAGTACAACGGGGTTCCTCCTTAAGTCCAGTGGCGCCCCAAGCCTGATCTGATAAGCCGACCTTCTCGAAATATCAAAGAAACTATACATATTGCTTTATCAATGAATGAATCTTAAATAGTCAAAAAATTCAGATTCAAGCCCGAGGCTAAATCCACTGGACAATTTCCGAAATAGGCCGAGTTCTAGACGCAAATCCGTCACTGTATACTCGACTTTTTCTCCCGCTCTCCCCCACATAAATCGATTATTTTGCGGTTAATCATCCGAAATTAATGAATCGAATAATTCGGTGGAAAAATATAAACATAGACTCCACTCTAATTTACGATTGTTTTTATTATCGAACATTTAACTGGTTCAGTAAAGCAATAGAAACTTCCTAATTGTTTTTCCTTAGAAAAGAAACGACGCAATAATATTTGCTTTGGGATCCTATTAAAATACAATGAATTGGTATTGTTGTTATCCGGTCCCAGTATTCTACCACCATCCGAGCGAATTGCCAACATACATCAGTCGTTTGACTTATCTTAATTTGGTGCGAGACAATAGGGGTGTCAGATGTGAGCTTTTATATATATATATCTTTATACTATATAGAACGATAAAACACACACACATACGCGCGCGAGCAGAGATATAACCACCATATAGAGTGCGGAACTTTTCCAATCTTGGTCGCCGGCTGGGCGACACAACTTGTAAAAGATAGAAGAGCAAAGGGATGAACGTGACACATTAACACGTACTGTGGCGCGAAGAAGCGCACCAACTCCCTAAAGCACATCGGTTATTGCGATCTTTACGTTTTCCTCCAAAAAATAAATAAAGCACATTACCACAAGATATAGTTGAGGTTGTGTGTTCGGATCAATGAGAGAACTTAGCACGTTCAGATAAAAGTTTGACATGCAGAAATAGAACAAATCAACAATGGAAATCAATTCGTTTCCATCAATGTGTGTGTGTGTGGTATAAACTGGTAGAGTGTATCTCAACTTTGATACGTAAAGCCAATCAATTCGCTGGGGATTTTAAAGTTTTCTTCCACAGTTTTTCCTTTTATTTCTCCCTTTTATAATTGAAGAGAACGAAGGGACAAAAAAAAACTCAATATTATTTAGATTTAAATTAACTTTATTATAGATTAAAATTGATTGCCTCCAGTAAGCAATTAAATGAACCCCTTTTTGCTTACTTTCTCAAAAGTTAACACCCTTAAACTAATTAGGTCATTTATTATCTTCTCAGGTACGGCGGTGTCGTTAGACATTAGGGACAAAAATTGTTGTAAATTGTTACTTAATCCGCGCTGAAACTCGTATCGTAATATCCGCAAAAAAAAAGCAATAAATTACCGATAGATTTATTAAAACTACAATTGCGCTTATGTCACGGCATTCAAATACAATTAATTCTCATAGAATTCTTGTAAATCGAGACGACTACAAAATCGTTAAAATCACAACCGGCTTTTATAGAGATTGTTATAAAAACGCAATGTTATTGTATTCACTGTTTTTATAGGAGATTTCACGCTTTTTTCCGCCGACTATTTCGCCGTTCTCCATCCCGCTATATGTTTACATTCGATATAGTGTCAGTGATCTCGACAAATTGCTCAGTCAACACACCGATATCTATAGAGTTTCTGTCTTTTACGTCGAAAGAAAGACGTATTGAACGACTTTGTAAAATAGAGCAAGAAAAGCAATTTGAACTGGCCGAGAAAGAGACACACACACACACTGACAGAAAGTCTTCTCGAATTGATTTTTACAAACTGGTGTCGCTTCACTATTGGAATTTTTCATTCCATGATCTATTTCGTTTTAAAATGAACTCGACTTGTAAGCCTCCGATAATAAAATCGAACGTATTTTGCACCTATTCAACGGTAAAATGTAAGATTTTCGTTCAAGTTTGTTGCTGTTGTTGGTTTTGCTTTAAAGTTGGCGAAAGCTTTCAGGTCCGCTCAGGAATTGGCCGTAATGACAAGAGTGTTGTTGGAAGGAACTTGACATTCTCTACAACGACCATAGGTCGATGAGGCAAGTTTAATTAAATTCTTAGGTGATTTGATCGGCGCAATTACCACCAAATGTCTTAGGCAAATTATCTAACCGTATCGATTTTCTGCGCCTCATCCGACATAGTCGAAGGAAGCTTATAATATTTACTCGAATTCGACTTTAAAATTAATCGTCGTCAAAATGATAAGAGCCGATTCTCGTATTAATTGAATTTCATTCGATTTCCGTCCGTTTTGTTTTTTTAATAATGATTTATTGATGATGTTGCAACAATGAGTTTGATTGCAAATTTCAGTCCAAATTACTTTTGAGAATTTATTGTAAGTTGATGCGATGAAATCTGGTTGGCTTCGAAAATAAATTGGCTAACATAATAGGAAAAGTGGCCAAACGAAATATATCACAATCGTATTCCACTATTTTTTCGGAAAACATGTTGGAAATTTATTATATTACTACTAGTAAACTGAAAAGTAATACTCTATAAACATTTATTATCTTTTACGTTATTTTATCGTAGTTTTATCAAAATCAATACGAAAATTTCTCCAATATTTCCTTATCACAAGTTTCCACAGTTTTTTTTTTTGGGGAAATCTCAACGTAAAGTTTTACACCATTTTCGTGACATAAACGATAAAATAATTCCACTACAACGGTGAGGACGAAATGTCGATAAGATGATGTTTTGTTTTTCGTCAAGCTGCAAGAACACCGTTAACAGTTTCATGTGAGCTTGATGTGCCAACCAAAAATTTTCACTTAACTTAGAAAAACAACTTTACAATGTTTCAAATCGACAGTTGTGTCACTTGACGACTTGAAAGAAATACAAAAACCAATAATACAAAGATTAAAGTGATGATTAGATATAGCAACAATGGCAAAGCGTGCACACAATGACTTATTTGGATTAAGGCTGTTGAACTTGTGTTGTTATTATTTCGAAATTAGCAAATGGTCGTTAAGAATTCATAACGATACAGATGTTATGTATATTTAACTTTACGCCTTTGCTCTTTCGTTAATTAAAAATTGAGTGGGTATTTTAGGTTGAGTGGCACTTTCGGAATTCTTCGGACAGTTTATGTGATTGTCGTTTATCCAAGTCGATGAATATTTCCTTTAAAAGAGCGGCAGAAGTTGAACAATTGTCAACTTTTAGAATACCTAATCTCACTCAATAAATTTAATGTGGCATATTTTGGAAAAATTGCAACCGTTGCCTGTCACCACAACGAAAGCAGCCAGAAGGGCTGGAGTTGTGAGGATAATTTTTGCATGAAATTTCTCAAAATCGTCGCATTTGAAGGGCAAATTGAGGTTTACGCCTATTTGTAGGCGAGATTCAAAGCCAAAAACGCGCCGTGTAGAAAAAACGGTCGTATCTTTTCAGATATGTACACAGCGCTAATTTCGTGTTGTATCACTTTGTAGCGAGTACGAAAAGCCACAAAGAGAAGCTCGTTTTATTGTAATCTTCTCGTCTAGAACGCGTTCTGGTTGTGGTTCCAAAATCTTCTGGAAATTATTCTTTTTCAACCAGATTGCGCATGTTTTCTAAAGCTAAATGAAGTAAACGATTTTTATACTGTGGTGGATTTAGGCTTATTATTGGGCCAATATTTAGGGCAAATTTTGGTCTGTAAGCAAAATTTTAGGAACAACTTAAGTTTAGAAAATATTTGATGGTCAAAGCTTGGAAAATATTATTGGTCAATCCTACGAGTTTCTTTGAAGCATGAAGCAATTACGAACGAACTAAACTGAACTTTTCCTACTCCCAAGCTAACTACAAAGCCGCTTTCTTGTAGTGGAGAAATTCTAAGGAGGCTCTTCGCCTTCTTCATGAGTAATGCGTGAATTGTTTTTCTAACAAAAGAGCAACATCTCATATTTATTAAAAACTACTCCTTAGGGTGAGCCGAAATGACTAACCTATCGAATTTATGGCCTCAAAAGGGCCAATGTGTTGGAAAAAAAATTCTCCCATTAGTGTCGGTGGCTATTTGAACAAGCAAAAAAAAATTTGCCAATTAAAAATGGTATAACGTCTGAACCGTGTGAAATAAAAATTGTATCCAGGCATATTCTTATAAAGCATTAAATTCTCTAAACGGGTGTTTTGAAGTTGATTTTTTAACTCAAAAATTCATATACTTACGGGCTAAGAAAGTTGATGAAAAAATAGATATGTTTTTTTCAACTTTCACAGCCCGTAAGTATATGAATTTTTGAGTTAAAAAAATCAGCTTCAAAGCATGTTTTAGAGAATTTAATGCACTACAAAAATGTGCCTGGATAAAATCTTTATCTCAAACGGTTCAAAAGTTATAGCATTTTTCATGAAAATTTCCATAATTGCTTTAAACTAAACATATCTGTTTTTTATCAAAGCCCGTAAATATATGAATTTTTGAGTTAAAAAATCAACTCTGTTTTAGAGAATTTAACGCCCTACAAGAATGTGCCTGGATAAAAATTTTGTCTTAAATGGTTCAAAAGTTATAGCATTTTTAATGAAAATTTCCATAATTGCTTTAAACTAAACATATCTCTTTTTCATCAAAGCCCGTAAGTATATGAATTTTTGAGTTAAAAAAATCAACTCTGAAGCATCTTTTAGAGAATTTAATGCCCTATAATAATATGTCTGGATAAAATCTTTATCTCAAACGGTTCAAAAGTTATAGCATTTTTAATGAAAATTTCCATAATTGCTTTAAACTAAACATATCTGTTTTTTATCAAAGCCCGTAAGTATATGAATTTTTGAGTTAAAAAAATCAACTCTGAAGCATCTTTTAGAGAATTTAATGCCCTACAAAAATGTGCCTGAACAAAATCTTTATCTCAAACCGTTCAAAAGTTATAGCATTTTTAATGAAAATTTCCATAATTGCTTTAAACTAAACATATCTGTTTTTCATCAAAGCCCGTAAGTATATGAATTTCTAAGTTAAAAAAATCAACTCTAAAGCACATTTTAGAGAACTTAATGCCCTACAAGAATGTGCCTATATAAATTTTTTATCTGAAACGGTTCAAAAGTTATAATATTTTTAAGACCTAATGTTGTTTTGCAGCAGCCAAACCTACGATATCTTGGAGCCACAATTACAAAAAGAGGCCCCCGATTGCTAAATTAATTTTCTTCTAAATACTAGATTTGAATCTATTGTTTTCGTGACATGCAAGATATTAATAGCACGTCCATTAAAACTTTACTAACAAACCATTCACAGTAGTTACAATATATGTTTATTGTAAAATTTTAATCTTTTCGATTATGATTATAATAATTGGCATGTAAAATAATTTAGAAAATTGATAATCCATTAACATAATTGCTAATATTTGACTGAAAATTCATCAATAATAGCAATTATTGTTTGATAAAATAATAATTAAATTGGTGTTCGATTTTAACAATGTAAATCGAGTTGTTGCTTTTGAATAATTGTAAAAACAAGCACAACAAAGTAGCAAAGAGTAGCAAATTAGTTACCTTCTTTGATGTTGGACAATAGACGAAATCGTAGACAATACAAACACCTATGACTGTGATTCCTGTTTCTTTACTTAACATTGCTGCTAACGCCAATAATACACACAATCCTAAATATAGCCATTGTTTCACAACATTAATCCAACAGCAAGCTTGTGTCTTCTTGATAAAACCATTATTATTATTATTATTATTATTATATATTTCACCACTATTATTCACAGTATCTCTATTTCCAGCACTATTAATATTAAAACTTGTTAGTTTTCTTTGTAGAGTCGTATAGATGAATTTTTGATATTTGAAAGTTCTTAATTGTCTCATATTGTTGTCGTTTTTATTATTCAATTGACAATAATGACAACATACAATATCGCGATATTTCGTATGTGCAACGTATGCCAGAAACGATAAAAAATAGAAATTACAAGCGGCCAAATCGGCACGCCCCACAATCCCAGCAACAGCTTCTGTATGTATTGGATGTGTGGCAAATAATAGACCGGTAATAATTGGACCGATTAGTGTTGTCGTTTTTGGTAGTAATGTACGTGCAATTTTTACAATTAAACTTGTCGCCAAACAATGCAACAGTACATTGATCAAATGATAGCCCCACGGCTGGAAGCCGCCTAATAAATAATTGAAACGGAACGTTAATACACATAATGGCCGATAAGAACCGTGCGAACCGCTATCGGTTAACGGGGTGCCCCAGAAGTCGTTCTCGAATAAACGGATCCATGGCGTTTTCGGCAGCAGATCCGGATTCGTTAGGATGGCACGGCTGTAAATCAAAAATTTATTATAAATTTTCATATAATTTACAAAATGTGTGTGTGCGCGGAGGAGAGAAAGATTGATTGTTGATTTGTATTACGGTCGGTTAACCAATTTTAATTGGAACGACATTTGTTATTAGATTGCAGTGACATGCATTCAAATATAGATTGGTTTTGAACAAATAAATATAAATGATTACGTCCAACTGTAATATCATCATTTTAATCAACAAAAAATCCATCCTCCAATTAAATTTAATGATGACATACGGGGATCGTCTTCAACACTACAATTACCATTAACTAAACCTACAAAAGCTGGTGGATATGATAAAGAGAAGCCGTGTCTAGAAGACGATCGCCTTCAAAGGCATCATTCGTATCTCAGTCACCCTTCACTCATAAACCGGGTACGGTAATAACACAGCATGTATACACGCCTGTTGTCGGTCTCAAACGATGCCAACGGAATTTAATTGAACAGAACTCAAACAACAATTTCGTGAATCATAACACGTACACAATACGTCCGTATATTAAGATATTCTAGAATATTATCGAAAAAAAAACATCGACTTTCGACTGTTTGCATTGAAACGGCACGAACCGGTAGTGGTCAACCCGTCTGATTGTGTTTGTAGTTGTCGAATAGTTTACCAATTAGAATTGAATATTTTCCTTGGAAATGTGGAAATTGTTTTGGCAAACAATCGGCAGGATTGTGTGATTCTTTCCACTTGTAATAATCTATTGTTATGCAGCTTCCTTTTTCTGTTATTATATAATGGATAAACTCACAATCAGCGAGAATCTTTTCTATAGCAGAATCTTTCTTTTCTCGTTTCTTGTGTAAAATTGAAAAAAAATTCGTCTACAATGTATACAAAACTGCCTTTCAATATGTTTATATTTTGATATAAAAAGGATATATTTGAGTGAATCTAATATCTAGAATGGAGTCAGTTTGTCTTCCTCTACAACAACCGGTCGTGTTCTCCTTTTAGAATGGCTGCCATAGAAATCTCCAAATGCTTCAATACACAACGAAATGAACACAATAAAGTAATGTTCCTGGATTAGATTTTTGGGCGGTTTAGCGACAAACAAGACGATTTCGGTGTACGAATGCAAGAATGGTGGATGCGCCAGGTGATGCAACACGCCGATCTAATATTTAATCAAAAAACATCGAATAAATGAAAAATAACCACTGGAAGAATCTTTAATGTGGCGTAAAAAAACATTAATTACAAGTTCTCCTCTACAATTGCTTCTATCTGGTAAGAATTCGTAGAAATGTTTATGTTTCGGTCGAATTTATTGCACGTAAAGCAACCGTACAAATCCGCACCTACGCAGTTTATAAGCGATTGAGTTGCAGATAAAAAAAACGGTATTTATAAAAGCACAGCAGAATCCTTTATGTTGTTGTTGGTGTATTTTAAATTTCAAAACAGTTTTGTAATTTGTTGGGGATTAAGATTGAAAACAAAAATCTTCCGAGAACATAAAAATTCACAATTTTAATTGGCAATTCTGGACTGAATATCATTTAAGCACCGACCAACCAGGAAACAAAAAAATACATAAATTTCTATGAAACTAACTAATTAATTTAATGATTTCATGTGATTTTCGTACATGTCCTATCGATTTGTCTATTACTTTTTAATTAATATATATACCTATAATGTGAAATGGGAAGAAAAGATTAAATTTCAAACTTTTTTGTTGTCGAAAACAGAAATGTATTTGTTTGAATAAAGGCGAATGTTTATTAAATTTACGTGCAATTTGTGCTAAGTCTCCCCTATTCGTTGGAATTCTCTTAAAATATCTCTCTGGATTAGAGATATTGTGAAATTAACGTTCTTTGTTATCCCGTTCGGAACGCTTTTTGTACGTACAATAAATAGTTTCAGTTCAGATTAAAATGGAAACAATGAAACGCGGGTGGAAAATTGCAACAAAAAAAAAATTCATTTACTCACCGGTCATCATAAACAAATCCAGCATCCAATGTATTGTAATACAGCAGGAATGCTAATAGACAACAAATCGAACTGACATAATCCATGCTGAGGGTCAGTACATCCCTTCAAATGTTGATGAAGATTCTCTCGCTCTGTTGCTGTAGTGGTAAGGGTGGTTGGTAATAGAGGAGCGCGTGACTTGTTGCGTCCCCAGAAGTAGTAGCGTTGTATATATATAGAGAGCGAGCTATATGTTTCTATCTGTGAGTGTGTCTGTGTATGTGTCGAACTCACCCTTCAACCTGCGCTAATCTCAGCAAAGCGCTGAAATATGTTAGATCATTTACACCGTCCGTGCCGAGCTTGCACATTACCACCTTCAATCGTTTTCTTTCTAACGTTTCTTTCTTTCTTTCGTCGACTCTATTTTTTTGCTGAAGACAACACGGAAAAAGCCAAACACGACTTGTGTATATGTCGAGTTCTGGTGGTGGCAAAACGTTAATGGTGGTAAAATCGTAAAACGTATAATCTGTATAGAATGAGAGCTTTTTGTGAGCTTTTCACATTCATTCAACCAGATAGGGTCTAGAATGAGTTGAAATTAAGTAGATTTAGAAATCGTCGCTTTTTTCCCACCATCCGTACAATCCGAGTAGTTTTTATGTCGGTTTCTTCAACGTTTTGTTAATGACCAGATAAACTCTACTCTATCTTCTATTAATATTATTAATATTATTATTATTTGTTACAAATACTATCAGTTTCTGTAATCATCATCATCATCGTCATCATGATAGACACTTGTCTACTGATAACACTTCACCATTGTTTACTAATTAATAATTAGTGGCTACCTGTAGCGTCGTTCACCTGCTGAAAGTTCAGGACGAAACTGAGCGGTTCGCGACCACGGCCGCACCGTTATATACTCAGTACGAGCATTGCGCGAATACTGGATGATCGACCCTTTTTGGCGGTGTGAGACACCCTTACACGCCCCGCAAGTGGCGCGCGCACTCACCCAACTGACTCACAACATTACTGTACAGGTGGCAGGCGAGTCACTGTGCCACCACCACTACCACTACCACCACCACCACCACCACCACTACCACCACCAACAAAGACCACTCTTTCATTGTGATGTGTAACCAGAGATGTAATTTCTAAGAGATCCTGAAATTTCAGATACAACTTTATGAGATCATTTTACCGTCTCCAATGGCCAGGGCATTGGGGGAAGACTGGCACCGTAATTGATTCTTTCACGCAATAAAACTTCAGAATTAGTTCCAATTCTTTCAAGTCTATTAATAATACAAATTGAGAATGATTCAGTCAATTGTTTTATCGTATGTACAATAAACATAAGAAACTAGTTTGAATACTATCTAAATGCGTTATTGCTCTTATTGTTTGGATCTATGCGGATTACCATTGTGATCTAATTGGGAACCATTCCCGGATGTAATAAATAGTAGAACAACTATAGTTAGGACGATAATAAGTACATATCTGTAGCAGTTTGTACTGCATTTGGCTTGATTATTTCATGTGTGTATTCAACTTTCGAGTGTATTGCAGATATGTTAATTAGAAATTGAAACTTAGCAAGTGCAGGAATTCGTCATTTTAATAGTACTTAATCGATCAATTCTGAACAATAAGCTGAAATCTACGTTTCTATGTCGACTTTTTTTTATTAATATTAAGCTGAAATTTTAAAGAAGTAGTTGGATTAATTAAAAATGCTTCTTCCGCTTGTGGAAGCCGTACGATCAAGCAATATAACTGTACAGCCGATACTAAATGGAAGTCTTATAAATTATATAGTTATAAAATTAAACAAAATAATAAACGTTGAGAGAAACAATAAGTTTTTTGATTTTCCTTAAAGTTTGAAATGTCAACTCGAAAGGGGTTGCTGAAATTGCTGATTAATCAGCAAACGGCTCAAATCAATTAAGCACTTGAGTGAGTTGTTCTCAGAACGACATTTTTTCAACTCTGGCTCGAAAATTCGCTTTGTAACAAAGATTCGCTGAACGGGTTTGAAGATTTCAAAAATTTCAAATATTCTCTCAAAGTTTGAAGTCAATTAGAGTAAAAGTCTAGGCGATAGAGCCTTGGAGAGAAATTTTTTCATGTTCTCCATGTCATTTCAACTGAAAACTTTGAACCGATCTTGTCCAAATTTTGCACAGCAGATGGAGGATTTTCTTTTGTCTTTAACACAACTAATTTTGCCAAGCAACTTGGCGCAAATTGTACCAAAAGTAGTACCGTTTCGTATACAAATCTGCCAAACATTCAAATTTTAATTTTCCTTCTTCATCCCAGCACGAGTCGTATCTACTAACAGAAGGCGGCTTTATTCTGATATCTCAAGAGCCGAATTTTCAGAGTTTTAATGTGAAAATTTCACAAAATATTTATTGTTGTCATGTTGAAAAAATATTGTAAAATATGTAAAAATATGCTTTTTTAGCCTCCAACTGTGGGCTTTTCCGATTGCGACTGCATTCGGAAAATTGGTACACACTCTAAAGCTATAATGGAAGCTCAGAAGCGAAAACGATCGAATTTTCCATGTTTTACAATTTCTCGCCTTCTGTCTCAACTCATATTTAATTCGTGGTGTATCTAATTAAATTACCCCAGAATCGCAATAGATACCTGTAGTGAGTTCTTTAGAAATATTTCATCTTTTATGGACTGAATCTCCATCTACCTACATAATTTCTAATTAAATCATTAATTTTAATCTTTGTTATAATACCGATGTTTCAACAGATTTTCTTATAAGAAGATAATAACAAAAAAAAGAAACGAGAAGAAAAACGACCAAGAATCAACCGTATTCCCTTGACTGTTGTAAAAACGTTAAGTCGTTCCATTACCTCAGCAACGGACTAATTATCACGATACTAAAACAACAAGACTACGAGAGAATGGAACAGAAGAACACTGAATCACTACTTTGTAATAAATGGGAGAACAAACAAAAAAAAAAAACAAAAACGGAAAGAACAATAAATTCGGAAGAATATTGAAATTTCTGTATTTATCTGAGTTATGAAGGCGATTCCACAATGTACACATGTAGTGTTTTTGTTTAAATAAAGATAGAGAACGAGTTAATTAAGTTCGTCATGTTAGTCGGTAGTTTGGGGATGTTTCACCCTTGGTAGTATCGTTATATTATACTCTACTAATATTTTATATAACAGTGGAGGGTTTATTGTGTGTATGTGTATTTTCGGCTGGATAGTAACATATTGAGTTCTGTTCAACCCCTAGTGTCTGTTGGGAGTGATATAGCCAGTACACGGAATTATACAACAACATATTTAAAACAGAAAACAATTTACATTATTTCGATCCGTTGTTGGGGAAAATTAAAATTATTTATATGAAGGAATGCGGTTTTGGATATAGCGAGAAACAGAGAGAAACGTGTAGTAAAAATAACCAACACAAAGTTTATAAATGTAAATTGGAGTCGTGCAATAATTGGATGATTCACCTTGCATACGACAGTCACCTGGCAGACTAGTCCAACTAAACCCTCCCCAACAAAAAAAAAACTCCTACCCCACTTCAATTATCCACAACCAAATGGGAAAACAGCGAGAGCAACCGTCACCCTATTAGTGAGGGTTGTATGACGCAGTTAATTACAGCACAACTATTTTTGTTGTTAAGGGGGTGAAAAAAAAACACAAACGAGACAGAGACGCACAAATTAATGAACCAAACGGTATCTAATTTCGCGCGAAAAAACAGCAAATTAATCCAATTGAATTTGTGAATTCTTGTTTGATTCTTTTGAAGTGATCAAGGGATGAGGGTGAATATTTATCCGCGTCATCATTCAATCCAACAACATCGGCCGGAATTTCTATATATTTTTTCTGCTGTATTTCCACGTAAATGCATGCAAATGGTTCAGTTTCGTCGGCCATTGTCGATTGCAATCAGTTTTTCCCTGTAATGGCACTTTTTAGTGTTATTGTGTGTTTTGCTTGCTCCACAATTTCAACAATTTTACTCTATTATTTTTTTTTTTGGCTAGTGAATTCTAAACGCGTCTCTATTTGCATGTGTGCGTGGTGATTCGTTGTGAAAGTTGAAAGGCGCCGTTACAAAGAAAACGGGTAGTGGCTATGAATGGGTTATAAACAGACGAAGAAAATCGTGTTGTTTTGTGGACGAACTTTGTTGTGAAAAATTAAAATTTCTTGTTGTAGACGGAGACGGCGAAGAGCTGGCAAGTTTTTGTTTAAACGAGCAAAAAGCGCAATCCTGCAAACTTGCAAGTTGTAAATTTTACAATGTAACCCTTTCTCGAGGGTATTGTAGCGATAGTACGGCATAATATCCAATGTTGTTAAAGTAGTATGCAGGCGTTCTATAGGCGCTTTTGATGGTGGGTCTCCGTGAAACGTTGTGTAATAAGTATGAATATGTCACGTCAGAAGTTGAACTGAGAGCAGTAAATAGTCACGACTCCGGGCCGCCCTCCGCCCCTACGAGTTGCTAAGATCGGCCGGAATGAGAAAATATATTACTACAGATTGCTGACTAAATTACATCGCATCACCTTATAGCAGTTTGTTAGTAGTTGTGTGGTTGGGAAAGTGTGAAAAACTTGAAACGGAGACACGTTCCATTGCCGATTAACAATCAGATGGTTGATTGGATATACTACGACAGTTATCTGATTTAACGATTATGGAGAAGTGTAAAAACTCGATTTTATATACCACTCAATTCGCATGTCAATTAGAACGATAATATAAAGAGAAATTCTAATGTTTGATAGTTGCGCATTTCTCAGACGAAAGCAATTTTTTTTTTTGATGATTTGATGCTTCCTCCACATCTAAAGGCTCTTTGCCATTGATGGAAAAATAATTGGAATTCAGTCTTCTTCGCACAAAGAATCGGAATTCTTATATACATTTCAAACCGTCTCTCTTTCTGTCAAGATTTCACTGAATATTTTAACGGGCGCAGTTCTGCGGCCTAAGCAGTAAATATTTGATGACTATATCAAAAAAAAAAAAACTATATGAGAATTTTCAGCACATCTGCGTTCTCTACAATTAAACGAGAATTACACAAATTAACGTAACAGATCATCCCCGATTTGTATCCGTATCCATTATGACGCACGGTAGATTCTTTGTTGTATTATGTGCGTCGTGCAGTTTGTTGCCGGCACAGGTGCGGCCCCATCAGGCCTTCATTTGGAAATTCGCCACCTTGTCACGATTTATTGCCTCACTGTTATTATACAAGTAAAATATCGGCGTGTGTATGTGTGCGAGAGATAGTGACAGAGAATGTGGAAGTGAATCGACCGACCCTTGTATAAACCCCGAATAATAGTGTGCGGTCATGTCAGGAAACTTTACGCCTTCTATGGTTGGGATAATATAACCAATTTTTGGATGCACAACTTAAAGAATCTCATCTTTTTTTGTTGTTGTTGATGTGCTGGGTCTTCTCATTCTCTCATATGTGTGAATTATTGGATTGGTTCTTGTGGATTTGGTCATACAATAGATTGTCAAAGCAAACGACTATAGTAATCGAGTCGAGCGATAGAGAGAATTCGTCCCATATTGAAAATCACAGACAAAGGTACGTTTCCAATCTCATACTTCCACTTTAGTCCTGATTTGATTTGTTGGCAATCGAGTCCGCTCCGATTGTTTGACTTTTTATTTGCGCACATCGCTCGACTGCACAATATCACTTATATATATATACCTACTCTCTATATATCTAGAATATTGGGGGGTTGGTAAATGGGGTAAATTCACTACGCTATATATATATATTCGTCGAAATCGATTCGATCCCCCGTTAATTTCCTCTTATGGAAGTGTCGCAACTTGGAGGTTGTATGCTGAACAACATGTATTGTGAGCAGCTAGTCGTCCGTGAGACTGATAATGGTTCGGTGGTACAATAGAACTTCCACATTATGCAGCACAGCCTCTATTATCATTACTGCAACACCAGCAGTGACAAGGAAGCACCCGACCACGGTTAGTGATAATAAAGGGACTAGACACACACACAGACTAGACCACTTACTGAGCAACGTCTCTTAAAACATTAATACGCTGTGAAATTGTTAATTTCAACTCACCTACCCCATACACACACACACACACATCCTAAGATAGTTAATTGGAATTTGCAGGGAAAACTAATTATCTTTATCGTTGTCATTTAGTAGTATTAATAACGATGGCTTATCTGATGATTCTGTACAGATTCCATCCAACTTATCGCTATAGACTTTTAATTAAGCCAAAACAGATATATGCGACAATGATGTTCTTATTAATACCTGACAAGTACGATCTAATAACAAGAGGAACGATCTAATTAAAATATACGACAACGACGACGAAGATTATTGTTCTCGTATTACTAGAAACGTTACAAGAGGCATCTAATAATCCTTGCCAATGTCAGATTTGGCCGTCCTCATCTAAACTGAGTTCAAAAGGGGGATCTACAACACAACCAGAGTGTGTTGTGTGTGCAGTCCAAGATAAGCGGCTTACCAATAAACTCACCAAGTCTCGTTTTGTTTTTTTTCTTGCTACTCAACTCTCAAACATAATAACATCAATAATATACCGACTATCGACCGCTAAAGTAGAAAAAATCGCCAGATCATACAAATCGGTTTGGTCGTTTTTACGAAATTTCTAAAGGATTGTTGTGGGGAGAGATGTATAAAAAAAGAAACGCCATGACGGCGGATTTGGCGCACAATTCTCCTGCTGATGTTGCAGAAGCTTCTTAACCACAAAAGATCAGATTATTTTGAAGCGGTACTGTGTAATTTTTAATGTAAAAATCAATATTTAACAATAAAGATTTATATTTAATTTGAAAAAACCGGTAGCTGCGGCCGTAAAATAACAATTACAAGAGCATTTCCGAGCTGACTGCTATCGAAATTAAAATTGGATTCTATTTATTTTATCGTTTGTAATAAAAAATGATGTGTCATAAAAGGCGCTGGTTATAACACACACCGACTGGATGTTACCGAGATTTTTGAAATGCGGTGAATTTCCTGCTTTTCATCCAAAACACAAAAAAAAAACGATCTGAATCTATCAACACTTTACTGAATTATTAAAAAAGAAAACAACTAAAAAAAACTGAGTCGACAACAAAGAAAAGCTTGTTAATATTGGATGTGGTTTTTAATTAAAAATTTATCTATGCACAACGCAAAAATTCTCATACAGGATATTACTTTAGGGAGCGTTTTAGATACAGGAACGCGAACAGATTGAACTCAAGTGCAACAACAGGACGTGTTCCGTTCATAAATCGCTGGTTTGAGTTGAGTATCGGTGTGTCTCGACGGACTGACTTTGGCAAATCGACAAAAAGCTTTTATTGTTGCCTTCCACATCACCTAGACTGACACCGAATCATATCCAATAACGCCAGAGAAATAAGATGCCATTAGGTAGTCTTTTACAAGATTGAACCGAAGAATTGCAGCCGCTAAACGGACGATTTGAAGAAGAAGAAAGATTGCTGAAATTGCTGATTAATCAACAAGTGGTTCAAATCAATTTAACACTGTCTTGAATGAGTTGGTTTCAGTGATTTCATCACAATCGCGTGTTTCTGGAAACGACACTTTTTGAACTTGGATACACTGTGGCTTTAAAAGGTTTCCACCAATCACTTTGAAACTGGCAAAAAATTATACCCTTTGCTTCAATCACTTCCATGGAAGGCGGTTGAAGAAATAAGTTCAAAAAAATTACTGCATTTCCCACCTTAAGTCACCCTAAAGCCAAGAGTGGAACATAAAGCTCATTGCATTCAGAACAAAGCCGAGAATATCTCGCATATCGTCTCGTGTCGTCTCTTCGTGACGAGACACTCAGGGCTGGTGCAAGCTTTCCTGGCGGCCCAGGCAAGTTTCAACGTCTCCGAAAATATAAGAAAAATATTGATTTGGAAAATTCTAGGTCCTACCCTAAAATCAGTTGTAGAATTGACAATTTTTGTACTTTCAAAATAAGCGCAATTGTCTTTATCCTACAATTTTTACTGAAAGAATTTTCCAAAAACTGAATCTCGTTTACAGCCTAAAGTTCTATTTATTTTTGAATCTGAAACTTTTGCGCCTTCAGCTAGTAAATAACTCCCTCAAAGTGAATCAAATCTTCCGTATTTAGCAGCAGTTTTTGTTTCATTTAATAATACAGTACTCTTAACAAAATGGTACGCATAAAGTCCAGTATAGGATGTACTACTTTACTGTGGTCTTGAGCCGGCCCTGGAGACAATATATTAACTCTGCATCTATCGCAAAATCGATACGAGCCGAGACGACTGATTCTCGCTGAGTGCCCCTCGAAATTTTTGCGAAATAATTCGAAACGAAAACGATATTGTGTCGGCGCGAGATTTTCCCTCGAACCGAGAGACTCCTTTCTTTCGACGAGCCTGCTTTAATATGATTTTCGAAAATTTTCTCCACGTTAAGCTCACCTTAAAGTTGGCTTCGTGTACAATTCTAATTTGAATTATAAATATCGTTTTGCCAGTTAGATGTTTATCGCAAAACAATTACACTATTTCTTTGGTTGTTTTACGTTAAATATCGAATGACCTCTATCATTACATTTATCAACTTTAACAACTCGTATTCCCAAAGCAACACAATTCCGATAATGGTTTTTCCTATTTATAATTCAAATAACAGATATTTGAATTTATAGTTGTGTGTGTGTAGAGCATCGTTCGTTATTGTTATCAGCATTAAAGACGCGTTTTTTTTGTTTCTTTTGTATTTCCACCAAAACAAACAAAAACAGTTCGATATACATTGATGTTTTTTGTTTGTTTTTAAATAAAACTATTTTTATTTGTTGGTTGGTATACAGGGCCAAGACAGCAAAAAAATGATAGAACTGTTTTAAATTTGATAAATTTTCTCAATTCAATTTGGAAAATATTATTTCTAGACGAGTTGTTTACGGCTTAAAGGTGGAACAGTTTCAAATTTGAATGTCGATAGAGCGTAGAAGAGGTTCAGTTTTTGGAAAATTCCCTCAGTCAAAATTTCAGGCAAACGACTCTATTCTGGAAGCTCGAAAAATGCTACAATTGAAATCTGCCTGGGACCTGGAATTCCCCAAATCCACTCTTGGAAGTCCTAATCCCCTCATCTGTATTGTGCCCTTTATTTGGGTAGCCGAATTTTCATTTACAAAATTTAATATTTTTCCACCTTTTTTTTATTACTGTTTTCGATTTATTGGTACGTCTTCAGTTGTGTTCCGGTTTTCAGAGTGTTGACTATGTGTAATAATTCATTCTGTCTAGTGATAGTGTTAGTGTAAGTGTCAGTGTCTTTAGTGTAAAGTGTATCGAATAACTTTTATTTTTACAGCGCTAAGTAGTTCGATTTTAGTTGCAGTTTTGCAGTTATCAGCTGTACCAAAACCGCCAGTCTGTTTCTGTTTGTTTTTTTCTTCAAATACGCTTGCCTGGAGCATCAGATGAGCTTGAGCCGGTCCTGTTTGTGCACGAAAACAGTAAAGATATGAGAGTTAATTGTTGGGATCGGGTGAAATCTAATTAATTACAGAGACTGGCGGCTGAGAGACACCTCTCCTACGAAATTGTCTCTCCTATATTTCCTTGAAGTACAACACATATACACACATACACACAACAACCAACCAAAACCTTAACCAGTCCTATATTGTCGGTATGCAGAGAATTCATTCTATAATATAACATCCTTGTAATACACAATATACTCTAATTAAACACAATAAGGAAATAACTAGTTTGATTAGTCAGTGAGGGTATAATTAAAGCATATAGCCGACAATACAATTCTCAAATGAAAATAACACGAAATAAATTGAAACTGTAATTAGGCTAATTTAAATAAACATATAGTTCTGTATAGGAAATTTCGCACAGACACAAAAAACAACAAATTCCTGTTATTTTTCTATCGTTCCTTTGAAGTGTTTTGAATGAAGCAATTTTCGATTTAATCCAACACAACAGAACCCGTGGTCGGGTTGTTTTTCTGTTTAGTTCTTGTTTTTTTTTTGTTGTTGTTGCTGTTTCAGTTTGAATTTTTTCTATACGATTCTCAATTACTATATATGGAAATGCGGCAGCCACATTGACGAACCAACGGACGATTTTATTAATATGCAAATCGGCAATGTGAAATCTGTGCAAACAGACCAACACACTCACGCACACTAACCGAATAAAAGCACCATTGAAACACAGATAACGGTTGGAAAAACGATAGTTTTTACACATTCCGACAGAGAAAAAAAAAACAAAACCCAACTAAAGCCATCAAACAGTATTGATAAACATGTCCTTTAATTAGCGCTTCTGTGAAAGAGTAAAAACGATTTTAATGATGTAACGCTTGTTTTGATACAATCCAACGACTTGCTTTCTTCTAATCACCTAATTAGAGACGACATAATACAGCGGCAAACACTAAACAATAGATGTTAAAATAACAGTCTAGTAGACTTAACTTTAACAATCGATTCGTTGGATTAAAATAAAAATTCGCTTCGACTTTAATTTGGTCAACTCGACCATTAAAACAACAATGTTGCAATAAAACGAACTCTATATGGGATTTTAATGGAATTCTACAAGCAGTGTCAAAATTTTCACCAACTTGCCTGCAAACTAGACGAATTGTACTGAACGAATCTCTCATTTATAGTGCAATTCATGGTAAATTCCCATCGTTTGTAAGCGTCTTTGAACATGAAACGATCTCTAGAGCGTATTTTTTGGGAATAATTAGCATTGCAACTTCTTCAGGGCTGCAGAAAATAAATCGGTTTGTTGATTTTGTCTGTAGCCTTCTTCTTATGAAATCCCTTCTCATCCACTAACATTGTTGTAATTTTCGTTATTTTTATATTAAACTACAACTTTAACGGTAAAAGCTTCCTTTTATATAGATATGAGAAAACTCTAAAAGATTTTTATGAAATACTCCCCATTTATGTTTTAAAAAAAAGAGATATTTTTATCGAGTTGTAAACATTGCAGCTGCCTTATTAAACTTGTTAAAGTAAATATTTCATTTAATCTATTTTAATTGCGTAATGCAGTTGGATCGCCAACGATAATTACAAAAATTTGTCGATTTATCTAGAATTTCGCTTGAGTGGCTATTATGTCGGCCTGATGACAAAACAATAGATTCGATTGGGTGCTCGTTGAAAGTATTGCCACTTGAACTTGACTGACACCGACAATACACAACGCCCCTCTATAACTCGACCGTGTTGATAATGTGAAGAGCCATAATGTTGTATAAGAGCCTAAAATGATTTTATTTTATTTTGTAATCCTCTACATGAACAATTTGTAACGTAACTATCTCGGGCGTATAATTGTGAAGTTTCTACAACTACTCGTGTTTCATTTCGACCCACAACTTTTACGTGGATCTGATGATTTGCTAGTGCAACTAGAGAAAGAAGCGAAATAGTTTCATTAAAAGAGTTTAGATGTGGGTTGATTTTCATTTTGTAAGTATTCCATTGTCTGATTCTGGATACTTCTTAAAGCACGAATCGTTTTAGTTGATAGTTTGAGAAACTGTGACATCTTTTAGATTATTCTCGTTCGTTGTTTGTCTTTCTCTCTAGCCCAGCATATAACCGCCACCCCATTGTGGTTATATAACAGCTCTGATTATGTGTCATTCTAGAATTAATATCTAGCTACAATACAACTGCTGGCTTGTAAATCCGTCCAACTTTACATAACGAATGCTGGTGGAGTATTCCACATATTATAAAACAATCACAATGTCTCTGTTATCGATCAATCATAGCGATTTATTGTGTTCGATTACAGACTGTTGATAATATTCGTTTTTTTATTGAAAATACGATCACGAAAGTCTAATTAATAGAGCGATATTATTAATGACGAGGATGGCGATGTAGTGAAAAGTTGATGGAGGTGAATATGTACAAAATTAATGAGATACACGAGAACTACTAATAACTTGTTTAGTATTCAGTGATGATAAGATGAAAATTTCATTTAGTTTCCAGATTTATTCGCTTTGTACAGATTTTGTTACAAAACACGAAATTTGTTGAAAAGTTGTGTGTCTATTAGGGAAAACCGCTAAATAGTGGCCAAGTTGTGATTTATATTATTGTAAATCAACGGATATTTTATCGTGAGATAACCGAAAACAAATTTAAAAACACTGTTAGATGTTATCTTCAAAACGTTGTAAATTTCCGAGATTTTCCAAAAGCGACTCGACGATATCAGCCCCCCACACACACACAAAAATAGTATTTAAAAGATCAGATAAAATGGAAAAACTCATCAAAAATAGATTCAAATCAACATTAAAACTGGTGTAGTTTGTGTGACTTTGCGGGCAATTTTCTATCTCTTGTCAGTTTAACTACTGCAAATATCAATGTGTTAGTGTGTATTTTCAACAGAACGATGAACGAAATCTGAAATGAAAATCTGTACGAGATATTAGATGGGCGAACATCCAAACAATATGTCCTCTTATCAGTTTGTTGTTAACAAGTTTTCTGGTCCGTAATGGTCCAAACTTCCTTCTACAATCGACAACAACAACGACGACGACGGCGACCAAGAAATTTTCAACGATGTTGAAATGACGGCTGCTCGTTGTCAAGTTATATATATTTTTTTGTTTTATCAGTGAACGATTCGTAAACAATCTTTTAAGTTCTTGTTATCTAAACTACTTATCGGGTATGTGTGGAATATTTATTCGATAACGAATAGCTTGTGGATGTATTTATTTTCCATTAAATAACAGTCTTTTTTTTGATCATATATTCGGCCCCTCATTCATCTTTACTTTGAATTTCCAATTTGAATTTTATATTAAAGTTTTATTTACTTTTACAACATCACAGACAAAAACATTCCAGTTATTCAATTATTTATCCTTTAACATCTTAGCTTCTGTTTTATTATTAATAAATAAATTCTTGAGAATATGAAATGTCTATACGTTCTTTTCCCCTGTGTTTACGCGTCGAAATTTCGCAAATTGCGATCAATGCGCAACGTTTGTCGTGCAGTAAGAAAAAACTGCGATTTTTCCACATTAAATCGTAGAAAAATGGCGGTGGTGGCGGCGGATGTCGTACCGTTGGGACGCCCAAATCAGTGTCGTAATTTACTGCCACTCTAGACCCGGTTATATGGTATTAGGCGTCGCCAGGGACGCACTCGTCACAGTTGCACACCGGCTAATTTACACCGGCCAAATTTCCAACCAAACAAAACGAAGGCATTCAGGGATTTGCCATCAAAACCGCCAATTCGTTAATCGAATAGTTGCCGTATAGTTGGTCGTGTTTCAATCATACTATCGATTTACGTAGGTATAGCAAACGATTTAATAGAAACAACGGTAGAGGGAAAAAATAACGTTAAATATTCTTTGCTATTGTTACGATATATGCATTGGATTCTATTGTTATCATTTTGAACAATAACGACAACGATAAAGAAATACACTACTGTTGACATTTGGAAATTATTAATTTCCGCTTTGCCTTGTGAAATAAATAGATAATACAGTGATAAGTTTAGTTATATTCAACCTTTTGTTATTATATGAAAATAGAATTGTTTTGTATTAAATTTTCAGGAAATTATAGTTTTCCTTGTTGAACAACAACATTCGTGATCATTATCAAAAAAAGCAAGTTTTTTGTTACTGTTTTGTTCTATTACTATTCGAAAAAAAATTACGAACGGCAGTTATCTCAATATCCAGGTATTTTATGCCCGTTCGGCCGTAAATATTTCACTGATTGCTTTTATTGACATGCCCTGATAGGGAGAAAAATTCCAGTTATTTGTGTGTGGGGGGGCCGAAAAGAGATACAAAACGTGGCGAGATTAGTGGCATATAATAGACGATGGTTGGGGAGGGTAGTTTGGCAACCGGATATTTTCTACAACGTGTATATATATAATTTGTATTTCAATGAGCTTTTGGTTTCAGTATAATGTTTATTATGGAATTTGTGTCATATAACTAGCAGGAAGATTTGTTATGAATGGTTCCAGTTTATATTCATCTAGTTCCACTTTTGTATAAAACAGATATGGAGAGAGAATAAGGGGATTATTTTCTGTTGTAATATATTAATTTTGTATTAATTTAATATGGGGATTATTTTATAATACAACGACATTAGTAAAATACGCCGTATTTATCATAATTTTAACCATTTTCATCCGGGATTAACGTTTAATCTATAATTGACAGTTTATTTGGGGAATAATAATGTGAATGTTTCGAATTGTAATGATCAGGACCGGATCTGGTGATCCAGGCAAGCTTATTTGCGGCGTTCTTCCACCGAAAGATACTAAAAATAAAAGAATAATTATCAGAGTATTCACCTACAAAAAAATGTTGATGAAGTGCCACTGGTTTGCTGTAGAGTGATGTTGAGAAATCTCTTTGGAGTCCGGGCCCCGGGCTTATTTTGGGCGCCACTAACCGGAAAGCTAATAAAAATAAGCGATCAATTATTAGAGGATTCACCTACAAAAAATTGTTTCTTCATTTTCACAGATTTGGTCAAAAATTAGAAAAGTTTGCTCTAGAGAGGCGTGAGAAAATCCCTTTTTATACACAATAGTATCGATAGTATATTCTGTAACAAAAGATTTAGTAAGGAAAGGTGGCTGCTTGGAAATGTCTGCATGTGTACAAGAAAGAGAGCCAATTTTGTCTACTTGCAATACGACTGCCCAAATAAAGGGCACAATACTGATGAAGGGACTGGGGGCAATTGGAAACTTCAACAACAATTTGGTAAATCCCAGGTCCTGGGCAGAATTCAATTGCATTCAAAATAAAGGCCATCGTCTTTAAGACTTTGAAAAGCTGACCTCTTGTATGAGGTCTGAAGATCTGCCCCAGAATTAAATTAAATAGCTCCTCTAGAAATAACACTTTCCAAATTGAATCAAATCTTCCGTCTTTAGCAGCAATTACAAAGAGTTCTAAGGCAGAGTTAATACAGTTAGATCGTATTGGAGAAAGGCTAAAAAGTGCCGCGTCTAAAATTATGCCGCTCCAGGCAGCTGCCTGTTTTGCTGGGGTCTCGGACCGGCCCTGATTAGAGTGACAAAAGACTGAGTTATGAAAGGTGGTTGGTCTACAATAAAGAGGGTCAATTTTGTACTTGCAATACGACTACCCAAATAAAGGGCACAATACAGATGAAGGGATTGGAGGCAATTGGAAACTTCAACAAAAATTTGATAAATTCCAGGACCTAGACAAAATTCAATTGTATTCAAAATAAAGACAATCGTCTTTACCTTAAAATTTTTACTGATGATAGGAGAAGTTTTCAAAAACTGACCTCTTCTATGAGGTCTGAAGACATGCCCCTGAATTATTCATTGTTTACGCCTGCATTTCAAACTTGTCGACTTTCAACTAGTAAATAGCTCCTCTAGAAATAACACTTTCCAAACTCAATCAACTCTTCCATCTTTAGCAGCAATTACAAACAATTCTAAGGCAGAGTTAATACTGTTCGATCGTATTGGAGCAAGGCTAAAAAGGGCCGCTCCAGGCAGCTGCCTGTTTTGCTGGGGTCTCGGACCGGCCCTGATTAGAGTGACAAAAGACTGAGTTATGAAAGAGAAACTATGCCGCTCCAGGCAGCTGCCTAATTTGCTGGGGTCTTGGACCGGCCCTGATTAGAGTGACAAAAGACTGAGTTATGAAAGGTGGTTGGTCTACAATAAAGAGGGCCAATTTTGTACTTGCAATACGTCTAACCAAATAAAGGGCACAATATAGATGAAGGGATTGGGGGCAATTGGAAACTCCAAAAAAACTTCCAATGGTCGATTTAGAAAATTCTGCGTCTTAGGCAGAATTCAATTACAGGGTTGCCAATATGTGTACTTTAAGAAAAAAAAAAGGAATTCTAGAGTTCTACCGTTTTTTGTTTAATGATGGCTACACTTAAAGTGCAATACAGGATCCACTAAATAGTGCCGGCCCTGTGCCTGTTTTGCTGTGGACGGCCCTGTTAATGATCGACAAAAATGATAACGATATAATAATGAAAATAATGGATGACGCTGGCGTGCAGTTTAAACTTTGATTTTCTACTCTCAACAGTTGTAAAGAACGTTTTATCGTTAATAAAAACCCAACTCGACTACAAATCATTATACACAGTTTGTGTAATTCCAGTAGTTAATGATAGTTGTTTTGTACGATAGCTTTATTCCCTTTTACAATGTAATCTGGTCGAGAATGGCCTTTGTCTTGACCAACTTTACGGTCTCAACTTATCCACACATACACATGAACGAATCCATCTACTGTATCCTACAATTTTCGGTATATATCTTAGAAAATAACACACCACACTGCAATCAAAGCAGACCATTAATTACGTATATTACAGCCGTAATTGAAATCTGCATAGAATAACCGGTACAAACGTTTAACTGCAGGCCTGTATTAATCAACAGAATAGCAACAATAGAACAAAGAATAAGAGAGAAATTGGATAGGTTTATGATGATCGAGTGCACATCACTCTCACATTTGAACATTGTCCGATACGGCCAGTTTCGGCCACCAACTGGAATAATTCAAATATTAACGATCACAATATGCGTAACAATCAATCAAATTGGAATAAAGTATTAAATTATCAAAACCATCTGGTTGTCATGTAAATGCCGCCGACATCTCTTTATTCGTCCAACATACACGAAAGCGTACCGCACAAATCCATCTTGTTTTAGAAATTGATGCAAATCTAGAATTTTGCTAGATGACCTCTTGATGTCTTCGTTTCTTACCGCAATTTTCTTACACACACACACACACACAAGAGATATCCTTCCGTTGGAATCGTTATCAAAAACGATTCGACCATTTCTTTATGGTTGACCTTTATACGTTCACCTACTTCTTTTTAAATCTCCAACATTTATATCCCTTTTAGACTATTATCGCCTATTTTGCCGCACCCTATAAGAAAGATGCTGCTAATATCTCAACGCTTTCAGAGATGCTTTTTGTGTGTTTCGATAACGAAAAATTGCAATGTTTCGTAATAATGGTTAAATTTGTAAGAAATTTGTAGAATTTCACAATTTTTCCGTATTAGAAAAGACTATGTGTATCGGAAATATATCGAAACCGACGCCGGATGGTATTCAATACGTCTTTTGAATGTTCGTCATCGAATATATATTTTAAGGAAAATATATTCTACGAGCTTTTAGAGCACATATCGAGTTACTCTACAACTGAAGCAAGAATAATGTGTTACTTATTGGTATAGATTTCATTTCCGTTCACAATTTTATGATAAACAACCTTTTTTGTATAATTTACTGCGAGTTATTCGATTTGCGTTTTTTTTTTTCGTGTATCATCGATCGTTGGATTCGACAATAGAAAAACGTTGCGAATTGTTGAAACGTTTCTAAAATGCTTTCTTAACGATCCACCAGAGATTACGTTAAAATCGACATTAAAAAAAAACGTGTCTTGATCGTTACGCTATTATTGTACGACAAATTGCACATTATTCAGATTTAACATGGAAAACTGTAAAGTTTTAATTTCGCCGTCACTAAATTTTCTAATAAGTTTACGTTGTTGCCCCTAGTTTTATTAAAAGACATTATATTAAACTTTAACCCATATTTATGTGCGGCCTGTTCCAACACCAACCCAATCCCGGCTACATACACAAAACAGTGTTTCTGTGTGGAAGTGTTTATATAAAGTTTTGTATCACCTGGGGGCTTTATAGCTAACTCAGCTATTTGTATTACAAACTGCTTAGTTGAACCACAACACGTGGAGTGATTCTACCAAACGTAGCAGCCACGATGAAACATTTGTCGTATAGACAAACAATAATAATCGTTTTTTTCGGTACCATACAGTATTGGAAAAGTCTTTGAAAGTTTTATATTTGACACCTTCGTCATGTTCGTTTTTGAAACGGAACAAGTTTGACGTTAACCACACATAACTTTCGGAACGATTCAGACAAGCAGTCGAGTAGAATGGGGAACGTTTTCAAAGTTTCCGTTGACTTATGATTAAAATATCAACAAATTATGGAACAATACCGAGCAAAAAAACCAACAAAATTAATTATGCAAAACAATTTCCGTTTTCATTTTTAACATAAAAATCTTACAACATCTAATTTTAATTGTCCTGTACGATAATGTAGATGGCAAAAAGCCCGCATAAATCCGGAAATAATTTATGATCAAGCGTAAAATAAACAATCCATTGTTGATATTAAAGTAAATAGCACACATTTATTCCTCATATATATATATAGCCACAAATTCCCGAATACAATGGAATTTCAGAACGTTTCAGTCGACATTACACCGGATTAGTTTGTGTCTGTATAATCTACACAAACTATCCACAATGCCCGCCATCTAATAGACACAGCTATGGGTGCGATTTAGTAGTCCTGAAGGGAAAAAACGTCGTCGTACACAATCCCGATTTAAACTGTGATGTAGGAACTATCACGAAAATTAATTTATAACACAATAACAGATTGATTTCGTGGGGAATTTTTCATACACATTAATTAAATATTTTGCTTTGAATTCATTGAAATGAAAAGCTTGTTATCGATGCAAAGCGAACTAATCAAGCTTTAGTTTGGTTCGATTACGCCAAAATAATAATTTAGATAATTACTGATGGCATGTTTGATAACAAAAATTCCAGCCATATAGTAAAATAGTGGATTGCCAACGCAGTATTTTCAAATAATTGCAATTAATTACTCGACTGCTCTCGGTCCCAACGGAGAAACTCTTCTCCCCGAATCTGCTATTTCGTACAGATTTTTGGCGTTTCTGCCAGCCTCCATCAGCGGATTTCTTGCAAATACTTCTTAATTATTATACCTGACCTAAAATCCTTAGATATCCTCTCAAGTTTAAGGTGAGAGATCACGCTTTTTAGTATTAGAGATTGATCGTGTGCTCTAGTTGCCGTTTTGTATTTATTTCTAAAAAACCCAATTTCGCTACGGTTACGGATTTGTATCGGTACAAGATTAGCATGCTATCAAATAAAATACGGACGTATTGTATATAAATAACAATTTGAATAATTCTCCTTGACATATTCGGTAATTAATGGGAAATTAAAAATTATGTTCGGATGGAAATGGTGGAGGCGCCGGGCAACGCAATATTTTCAAATCATTCCAATTAGTGTCTTTCTTCGTTTTTGTACAGTTGTTGGGCGTCGTTTCCCACCGGACAAACTCTGTCGCTTCTCAATAAATCCTGTGATGTATTCCCGTTTTTTTTTCCGTATTGCGTTAGCTAAGCTTACTTTTACGAGCCCAAATTCAACGCTGTTAGAGCAAAGGAAAATTTCGCAAATATCACTTTTCCACGATGTCCTTTTTTGTTCTTTCTTAAATCTATAATCTCGTCATTGGCCTCATATTGTTTTCCTTCGCCTTAACAATTTATTTTTCAAAGATTTTTACATATTTATATTGCAAAAACTTTATGTTAACTGAATATAAGTGACGTCATGTAGCTTGAAAACATTTGTCTAGAAATATTCCTTTTAGCATTAAAAATTGATGGTTTGTTCGAGAAGCTTTTCTTTTACTTTTGTTGCAATTGCATTGGAGCTTTCTATTCTGTCCAATTTATTCCTAAAAAATTCAGCTTCACTACAACTACGGACTTGTATCGATACGATATTAGCGTGTTATTAAATAAAATCCAGGCGTATTGTATATAAATAACAATTTGAACAATTATTGCTGACATAATTGATGATCAAAAACAAATTAAAAATTACGTTTGGATTCAAAAAATTGGTGGATGCGCCAGGCAAGCGATATTTTACAATAACTTCAATTAGTGTGTTTCCTCAGTTACTCTACGGCTGCAGGTCTCCCATCAGGAATTATTTCTCTTTTCACCGTATCCTCTGTCTCATGTAGGCTTTTGGCGATTTTGCGTCTACTCTAGCTAGTATTTTCGAATTACGAATGCTTTCGTAAATCTATAATTTCGGCATTCTCTTGTTATTACCGATATTTGGACATTAACAAAATATTTGGCTAGGATTTCCGTCTTTTGCTAAGAAGTTTTGCATAAATTTCTCAGCATAGTTTAAGGCAACAATCGACACTCTTTTCTGCATCTTTGCTCGATTTGTTTGTAAAAATTTAGTTTCACTGCAATTGCGGATTTTTACCGATACAGAATTAGCGTATTATTAAATTATAAATAACAATTTGAATAATTATCGCTGATATATTTGATGATAAAAGAAAATTAAAAAATATGTTTGGATTAGAATGATGGTTGTGCCGGACAATGCAATATTTTCAAATAATCCCAATTAGTGTCTTTTCTCAATTACACAACTGCTGTTGGACGTTTTTGCCCATCGCAGGACCTCGTCCTTTTTTCACTGCAGCCTCTATGTCGTCCAGATTTTTACATCCTCTTCTCTGTTGTTGAAATTCAACGCCGCCAAGGGAACGGCTATTCTTTCAAATACTTTTCTTTTGCTGTCCCGTCTGTTTCCTCTTTCTTCGTAGAGATACTTTCCTCGATAATTTCGGCATTCTCTTTTTATTGTTTAAGGTTTGGAGAATTGCGCGTTAGCACTAGAACCTTTGCAACTGCATTTTCTGTTCGATTTGTTTATAAAAATTCAATTTTTGTACAGTTACGATTTGTATCGATAGCAAATTATCAAATATAAACAACAATTTGAATAATTATCGCTGACATATTTGATGATAAAAATAAAATTTAAAAATATGTTTGGATTAAAATGGTGGATGCGCCGGGCAATGCAATATTTTCAAATAATCCCAATTAGTGTCTTTTCTCAATTTGTTGCTCAAATTCAGCGCCGCTAAGGGAACGGCTATGCTTGCAAATACTTTTCTTTTATTGGCCCTCTCTTTGCTCCTTCTTCATAAGGAGACTTTCCCCGATAATTTCGGCCTGGGAAATTGCGCGTTAGCACTAGAACCTTTGCAGCTGCATTGTCTGTTAGAATTGTTTTAAAAAATTCAATTTTTGTACAGTTGCGATTTGTATCGATAGCAAATTATCAAATATAAATTTCAATTTGAATAATTATCGCTAATATATTTGATGATAAAAAAAAAATTAAAAATATGTTTCAATTAGAATGGTGGATGCGCCGGGCAATGCAATGTTTCCAAATAATCCCAATTAGTGGAATGGCTATTCTTGCAAATACTTTTCTTTTGTTAGCCCTCTGTTTCCCGCTTCTTCACAAGGAGACTTTCCCCGATAATTTCGGCATTCTCTTTTTATTGTTTAAGGAGAAATTGCGCGTTAGCACTAGAACCTTTGCAACTGCATTCTCTGTTCGATTTATTTATAAATTCAATTTTTGTACAGTTGAGATTTGTATCGATAGCAAATTATCAAATATAAATAACAATTTGAATAATTATCGCTGACATATTTGATGATAAAAAGAAAATTAAAAAATATGTTTGGATTAACATGGTGAATGCGCGCCGGTCCAACAATACTTTCAAATAATTCCAATTAGTGTCCGATGTTTTTTGTTTAGTAATTCATTTAAATTGCGATTAAACAATAAATTGATGTAGATATCAATATTATTATTTAAAAAGTCTAAATTTTTTTTATTCGATAAAAATCGGACTGAAATTACATTAATTTCTCGTTACACTATAATATAAAACGAGAACATGTATTTCGCATTTGAATTTCACCACTTATCTGCACATCATCTACAAAATATGTGATAAAATTAACATGATTGCATTCGAATAAAACTCCATCCACGATCTATTCGTATATGACTCATAAATTACAAACGAACAACGTAATATTAACTCGTAACATTGTCATTGTCATTATCTCTATCTGCACAAATAGAAATACAATTGCCAACAAAGAGACGGGGGGGAACATGGAATTCTATTCAAATCGTCAATTTCAATAACCACCATCGTGACCTAGAAAACTGCATAATTTCGATATTTGATTCGATACGATGGCAGGTTTTTTAAAAATGCACCAAATGAATTTCGTATCGATTATTTATAGATCATCAAGCTTTATTTTGTTGGCAGAATTACAAATGAATCGGTTCGGAATTGTCAAATATAAATACAATATGTTCTTCGATCTTCTTCATTGTTTTTTTTGTTCGTTTTTCGATTAGAAAATGGTCTGAGGGATATTGTGAATTGGCATGATTCTCTCGTCAAATAATTCACGAAACTTGTCGTTAAACAACATCAACATGGCAGCCATTTTGTTGGTGTGTTTGTATAACAACAACAACAACAACAACAATGGCAACAACATCGTTTCCGGATAAGAGACGGCCGGAAGAGCCACTCTGGGTTAATGGTAAAAGTATGTTATACTGTAGATACATGTTTATAGCATTTAACTTAGTTGATGTTAAATCGGATTAATTTGCAGTTACGGTCGTGAATGCGTGAAGACTAAATAAAATTCACCCTTCTGTGAATAATACGGATATATTTGATAAACATAAATATATAATTTCGTACATTGTATGCCATTGTTTATCGGTGTGTGTGTATGTGTGTATCGGGGATGGAATTGTCGAGACATTTCTGTCGATTTCCTATGAGACTTGGAAGTGAATGCAACAACAAAAAACAACCAGAAACACAAAATACACGTCTATTACAATTTTTGTTTGATATTTACAAAGTAGAGACAATCATGCATAAAAATGGGGCCATGTATATGTGTGTATCTGTAGAGGAGAATATGGGGTATAAATGTGTTATTAGGAGGGTTGGCAGTCACTTCTTTCTCTGTCTTTGTCATTTCATATATTTTTCAAAAACGAACGTAATATAGAAAA
Source organism: Epicauta chinensis (assembly GCA_021725515.1). Taxonomy (NCBI): domain Eukaryota; kingdom Metazoa; phylum Arthropoda; class Insecta; order Coleoptera; family Meloidae; genus Epicauta; species Epicauta chinensis. The sequence goes on from JAEDXX010000068.1 coordinate 411,722, forward strand.
TTGCGATTCAAATACCCAGTATAATATTTGATAAACGTTCCAATACTTGAAAATATCTAATGGAATATATAAACAGATGGTGATATTATACGGCACGTATTTGTCAAATAGAACACACTGTGGGTGTCTCAAACAAACCACATTCTCTCTACAATATATATATATAGGTAACGTATATCTTTCTCACTTTTACTTACTTTATGTTATTGTATTCTATACGTTCTGACATGAATAATGCGTTATGATTGCTTCATACATATTTAATATCTACTCAAACCTATTGTTTCGGCGTAAAAGAGCTCTTTTATTTTTCAATATCTCAAGCAAAATGTAAGCTCCACTGCCTTATTTACCTTTTAATATCGAAAATGTAAAGTCCGTGCTGATCATGTAGGTGCAGAAGTGCGTGGAGGGCGGGAGTATTCTCTCCATATATCGACATAAAAACGTTGAACATGCAAATGTCCCTCCCGATAGTGAACGCAATATATGCCTTGCTACGAAGGTCTTTTTTGGATCTACCTCTTCGGCTCAAAATTTTGTTCTGTAGATTGCTCCCGGTTGTTCCTAGCACGATCTTGACTCGACCATTCGCAAAATACACTTTTTTTTTGTTAGGCAGTGTGCTAAATCTCCGTTTTAACCGCGAGATAGCGAAAGTATCAAAATTTCTACCAAAAAAAAAATTCGTGGAACGCCGCGCGTTAGAAGTGAAACTTCTTAGGTTACAGAGGAAGTTCATATTTTTCTTGGTTTATTTTCTTTCTATCGTTGCCTGAAGGCTCGTTTTTGTTCTGCAGTTGTCTTTTTCTGCATTTCACTTATCTCAAAACAATATTCATATATAAACTAGCGGACCCGGCGAACTTTGCCTCGCCCCAATTTTACATGAATGCGTAATTTACGACTATCCGGAATCAGTTTAACAATACACAAAACTCGCAGCAAGAAAAATAGCACATTTACTGTAAAAAATTACAATGCCAAAATGACACCTGTCAGATTGCGCAAAGTCTAAGTCAACTCGGATTTTGAATGAAAACTTTCGATTTTTCCAATTTTCCGACTTTTCCGGAGGCATTTTCCAAAATTTTCTTCCGTAAAAACCTTCTCCTCGAAAATACGAACAACTGACAAAAAATTTTACAGAAATCGGCCCAGCCGTTCTCATTTTATGAATTACTATACATTTTTTACACCATTTTTATATATATAATAGATTATAAATCGGGGCAACCCTTGAAATTTTAGTTTCGTTCCAGAGGGCGCTGTACATACATCAATGATCGTGGAGGGAGTATTAACTGGAAGGAGCATAGCCTATCTTTCCTGTGTTAAGAAAGTGACGCCAGTCGAACGACCCTACAGAGACCTTTTATTGCCCCTTCTGCTCTACTGAGCATGCGTAAATCCATCTAACAATTCGCCTTTTTGTGCACAGTGGCGTGGTGTCCTGTGGCATATGTCTAGTGTGTTTATAATAAGGGCCATACCACGTTGGCATTACTGGTTCCCATTCGTGTCCAGTGTGTGCGTTGTTTCCATAAATTGAGAGGTAATTATTAGATATTTTTAACTTTAAATTGTAATTACACAATACACCTTAGAAAAACACAAGCCCACGCCACTGGTGACAGTCGCCATATTGAGAGACCTTTTATTATGTGGCGGCAAAATAACGAGGATCACATTTTTCAAACTATGCTCCCTCCAGTTAATACTCCCTCCACGTCAATGATATCAACTTTATACCCTAGTGTTTATTTTACACAGTTGGCAGAACTGACATAGTATAAGCGACTATGGAGGGTAGAGGTAAGGAGCACAATCTCTTATGGCTGTTTAGTTCAAAAAGTGGGCGAAGAATAGCTTTAAATAAGAAGGCGCTGGTGTAGCGGAGGGTATGGTATGAACTTGGCCGCAATTGGCGGCAATATAGAAAATAAAGTTTGCTTACCTCTACCCTCCATATTAAAAACGGTCCTCTAGAACACCAGCGCCATCCTAATTTGCTGCAATTTGAGGGCCACTTTTATAACACAGAGATTGAGCTCCTTACCTCTACCCTCCATATAAGCGACGCTATTGGCAACGCTCCCACTCTTCCCTCTCAGCTATCTGTTACAGGAGAAGTGTTTCCCCTCACGGCGTCTCGCATTTTCGTTACATAGGGAAAATACATTGGAAAATATTTACACCCAAGCGCGGCTAAAGAAGTTTCACTACAAAAACTCATAATTTTGCTCTCTTCGCAGCTACGATTAGGGCAACTGATTTGTAATTTTGGCAATTTTATTGTGGCAAATGAAGGCACGAGACCCCCAACCGCAATCGCGATCTGAAGCTCCATGTTTTTCCAATACCCCCGGAACACAAACGGTTAAGCTTGAAACGTATGGGCTATATTTCAGGAAGAATTCAAAAGCATGCTTTATAGATTTTTGCGAGGAAATCGTTCCGCTATTCTTTTGCATCTTTACCTCTTCGGCTCAATTTCGCCTTTTCGTCGATATTTTAGATGTTTCCCTTCCTCTGTTCTACCTTTCTCTTCTTCAAAAATTGTCTTTCTTGGTGAGATCAAAATTTTCTTTTGTAGATTGCTCTCGGTTGTTCCCAGCGCGATCTTGATTCAATCATTCGCAAAATACACTTTTTTTATTAGGCAGTGCGCTAAATCTCCGTTTTAACCGCGAGTATCAAAATTTTTACCAAAAAACTTATAATTTTGCTCTCTTTGCAGCTACGATTAGGGCAACTGATTCGTAATTTTGGCAATTTTATTGCCGCAAATGAAGGCACGCGAAGCTGGAAACGAATAGGTCTCATTTCAGGGAAAATTCAAAAGCATGCTTTATAGACTTTTGCGAAAAGATCGTTCCGATATTTTTTTGCATCTTTACTGGCAACATTTTGTATCCGTGCAAAAGATAACAACGAAACATAAAGCTTTACTCTATCACGCCGTTAACATCTTTAACACAGCGAAATTGCTTTTTAAATACCAACAAAAGAACGTTGAGCCGAAGATAAAATGTTTTTTTTTATAAGTACGAGGCATGGCTACCTTCGCATTACACAAGCATACTTCTAAGCAGAAAAATCCATGTAATTAACGTGCTTACCTTCAGAATTGTTCTTAAGGAGCAAGAATCGAAGAAACTTACTTTATTTAAGCATTGCAGCAAATGCGAACCTTCCGATATTCTGGACCACTGAACAACGTGTTTGTTGCAATAAATTAGACGCAAATTTGCCGCCGCATACACACCAATTTTTTCGATCGTTTCATTTCTTCTTTATCTTCTTTTCGTCCCTACCTAACAAACATAAATTCTACAACCAGAAACAACGATTTGTGGAACTGGAAACAACACACGTTTCCAGTTGCTGGTAAAAACAAGGTCGAGAAAAAATTGCCTCAAAAATACCAAGAAAAAAAAATATATGTATAGTAATTCATCCCCCTCACCCAATAAACTCGAAGTTATAAATCTGTTTAAATTTAAAATATCGTTTCGTATCTACAAAACAGATTAAAAACAACTACACTACGATTACATAAAATAGGAGAATTTTAACGTAACAGAAAAGGAACGATATAGTTATAGTATAGTAGTAGAGATGCTTATTATAAAGTTTCAAGGGTTTCAGTCCATTTTACTGCCACAATAAACGTTTCCAAGTTGCTGCTGTCGCGATCGTCGAATTAATGGCACCCTACAAACAAATTAAACTTGTCACGTTTATATCGAGTTGTTGTGGAGTATGGAATAAGGCCGTTTTGTAGTTGTAGTCGTAATAATAGTAATAGCAAGACAAGAAGGGTGGTTGTTTTTTTTCGTTCTGTTTGTGACAGGCCTAGTTAAAGTTTCACCGGACATGTCCGCCCCTGTCCCCCTTTCTTACAATTGTTATTAACGATAAAAATCCAAGCGAGCGTCAGAAATTGCCTAGTGATTTGGAAAACAATAAGCATTGGCGTGTATATACGAAACTATATCAATTTACTGAAGCACAATTATTTGGATTATTTGAGGAATTTGTGTGCTGAACTGGATTTGTCATGTGAGAAATTTATGGTGGCCCAACTAATTATAGTTTATTGCTATGAGAATCTATCGATTTTCTTTTAGTAACTATTTGTGCCGACACTGATCTTTAACAGTCGTTCACCATTAATAGCAAGAAGACGAAAAACTACGGTTTCCGGTTACGATAATTTGTGGCACGCCTGGCACAGCCAATGGGGTGCTATAATAAGTGCAATGGTCCATTTCGACTGCATTCTAGTATATTGCCAGTTTTTCCACTCTTTTCACATATAGTTTAGTAGCGATGGTGGTGGTAGTGGTGGTGGTGGTGGTGGCGGAAACAGTGATTTAAAGCATCGTCCCTGGTAATAAGCCGACTACGCTGATTTATGCGACGACGTCGACGGAGCAATGTTATTCTCTAGTATATTCCGGATTTTGCTGCCAAATTGAAGACGATCTCTCGCAGAAACTCCATTCCGGTGTACTTATGACGGTCCATGTTTTATATGCTGGCGTCTGGCAACAGTCGCCGCAAATTCCTCCACCACCACCACCACTATCAAGATGAGTAGAAAGAGAAATATTCAAATGAGAAACGGGACTGAATGTGAAACGTTCTATTCTAATATATGCATATATATATATGTAGTCGATCCCTATTGCTCTCTTATAGATAAAGAGAGACGGGAAGGTCTTTCGGTCAAATGTTAACTCGAGGATCGACTTGGAGCTCACATCTTGACTAAACCCGGGATTAGGACATCTTCCGTCTTAACACGGATTTCGAAATGATCGCTCTTAAAATGGAAACCGAACGGATTCGTCTTTTAACTCGCTCACAGTTACATATACACATACATAGAGAAAGTAATGGTATTCAAATCCTTATAACATCGATCCTTGTCTGCTATACGGACTTTCAAAATGGAATCATCTCTTTAATGTGAGAGTGGTAGTTTTCTCATACGTCCACTTGTATATTCATCACTTCATTCTAACAATATTGTCTGGTGTACCGGGCCCAATGTTGATTAAATATCCTACCTGATAGAGAGGCCCTTCTATATATATATACACGCACATACACGCATACTACGCAGTTTAGTACGAACCCTTGTACTGGCATCCTAATCAAATATTTGCCACATCACGAATATTTGAAATTTTATGACTGACAAAACAAATTTACAGCACAAGTTCACCGTAAATTTAACAAATTTTATAATTCGGAATTCAACTGGTCGCACGTCAAGAACAGATGGTTAATTTGTTGCTCTTCGTTAATACATACAGATACTAATTTCGATAAAAACAAGCCACCAACAACACGAACTCATTCAAGTCAAGCACAATTTTTAATGAGTAATTAACGTGGCCGAGTGGCAGCGACATGCTCTGATGTTTATTATTGAAAATGATGTATAGCTGAAGTATCTTTTACATAAACCCTACGGCCGCCGCATTCGACGATTCCACTTGTTAATCGCGATTAATTAGTACCGTTGTTTATTCAACAATTCTTCGTCCCGTCTCCCATCCGCTGTTGTATTGATTGAGTGTGCAGTCGTAAATTTCGTTGGTTTTTTTTTTTTTGTTTTCAATTAGATCTCTCTATTTTCGCAAAAATCTCTAAAACAACCCCATAAATCAAAATCCAATCAGAAAAACCAATCAATAAACGAAGAAAATCGAGGAAAAAACGATGATAAAAGAAAGAAACTGTCAAGACATCTCATCAGATCGGGAAATAAAGAATATCCAAAAGATGATTCCGAGAAACGAATATGCGTCCGGACTGTTACACTCAACATTACAATATTTCTTCGCCTTATCTAAAATAGAATCTTCATATATCCCAATATCCCGAGAATAATTCAATTTGTTGTAATTTCTATTAAGGAGAAAAAAAAAGCACGGGAGAAACGTTAATAAAAACGAAACTCATTTTCGGTTAGACTTCATCGTTGCAAACAAGCGATTTAATTTGTGAATAAAATTAGAGAAAAAACCGAAAAATCCTTTTCTAAATACAGAAAAGTTAATTAAAGTCTTTTTAGTAAATTTGAAGGAAATGCTTACAGCCACGCAACGACTTTCAACTTTCTTTCTTCCATTCAATTCTTACCCACCACTGTCAGAAACGTCGTTCCGCGCAAAATTGAAAACGAGTCCATTAAATTAGAAAAGCTCAAATCGTTTTTGAATGGTTCCAAACAAAATTGGACGAGTTGAAAGTTTTCAATGAATGCCTAACGAGGAATTATTCTTCACCATTTAACCTAATCATCATATCACTTTGTAACACGAAAATATCTTGGCATAAAACAAGGAGACGAACACAATCGAAGAATCTTTGGGGATGTGTGTATATAAGAGAGAACATTTTGACTTTATTCCAAAATTACAGGCGAATACTTTATCCGCCTGTATCTCTTTCTATTACTCGATCTATCTATCTATCTTTGTTTGCTTTTAATTCGAATTGGCCACGGACATCTGCATGATAATGTTGGGTAATTATGATTTCGTTGCAATATTGCCAAGTCTCTTAATTCCATGAAATTAACAACGACATGATGGATATAATGCTGCTGCAATTCGAAGCGACGGTTGTCGAGGGGAAATGGGGTTCGGGAAATGCTCGTTACTGCCATCTAGTGGATACATGAGCTAACCGGAAAATTATAGAAAATACGCTATTTTCTACAAGACTTCCTGCTTTTGCGTTATAAACAGCTTTATGTGTAGTGGACATTTTAAGTAGCTGCATTCATTGAACCTTTAAAGTAAATTTGTTCTAAAGCGTAACGAAAATGCGTGACCCGTGAGGGGAAATTCTTCCCCTCCAACCGACAGCTGAGAGGGAAGAGTGGGAGCGTTGCCATAGCGTCGCTCCTACTCTGTCAGTTCTGTCAACTGTGCAAAGTTGGTGTCATTGATCGATATACAGCGCCATCTGGAACGAAACTAAAATTTCCTGGCCTACCGCGATTTACGATTTTTGTATTTATAAATTAATTAATGGCGTTGAATTATATAATATTGTTTTGAGACAACGTCTGTAAGAAAATCAACCAATAAAATAAATGAACTTCATCTCTAGCCTAAGAAGTTTGACTTCTAATGCGCGGCGTTTTACTCTAATGGTCAATATATCTATTTCTTTTGCCATCACTGTATATAAAACCAGTCAATAACATTTGACGTTGTTAATCTATAAGGATTTTGCGTTTTAGGTTGCGAAATCGCCGCTAGAAGAGGGCGAATAGGTGGGAATTCTAGGAGTACGGATTAATCTGTAGGGTCATTGAAATTCCGTTAACTTTCTGTAATTTATTGAGTCCCTCAATAGTATAAAGTTGAAAAATAAATAAAATATAATTAAAGGAACTCACTCAAAATTCTATCAGGATGTTCCATTAATCGAGACATTCTGTAATCGTTTCCTCAATTCATCAACTAATTGTTGCCGTGGCACTTCCACTTCCACTCTACTAATAACTTCTCGTAATTTTACAACACCTTTTTGTAATTCAGATTCACCCAAAACGATCGCTAATGGTATTGAATATTCTTCACAATGTTGTAATTGTGCTAATAATTTTGGATTTTTCTTATATGAATGTTCAACTTTAAAACCTTCATCCCACAATTGACAACAGAGTTTCATACGTTCCTCAACTAGATTCTTTTGTGCTGTTGCAATAAACACTTCAATATCGGTTGTACGTAATTTCTGTTTGGATGCTGTTAATTTAGCTTCTAATACAGCAAAAATACGTTCCACACCAATTGATATACCAACACAAGGTACTTGTTTATGTTTTGGATCGAACATACCAACCAAATTATCATAACGACCACCACCAGCTATTGAACCAACCGAGAAATCTTCACCATTACTCTCTGCTATTATTATTATTATTATTAATCAATTTATCATAGAAATTTATGTAGTGAAAACAACAAATAATAACTGTACCTCCTAACAGGATTGCCTCATAAATTATTCCAGTATAATAATCTAAACCACGGGCTAAACTTAAATCAAATGAAACTTTATCAAATGTTCCATAAATCTGACAATAATGGAGTATTAATTTAATTGCTTCCAATCCTTCTAATGCCGATTTATTTTTCGATAATTTCTCATCATTTAATAGTTTCTCAACTAGATCGATTTTACCATTTAAACAAACATATTCACCAATACGATCGGCTACCTCGTCCGGTAGGCCTTTCTCTTCCACCATCTCCTTCTTGACGTCACTCCAAGGCGACTACAATCGTTTGGAAATGTTTAAATATATAGAATTAATCGTAAAATAAGCAAAGAGTGATTATAGATGGGAAAAATGGGACTCTTTAGCTTCTATTGAGATAAAAAAAGATTGTTGAAGTCAAAATAATAATAACCTTATCTAATTTATCAACAGCTGAACATATACTACGGAATTTCTCTTTGGGCACACCACATGCCTCAAACATGCCATCTAATAATAAGCGATGATTCAATTTAATTACAAATTGATTCATATTTAGAATTTCCAAAATTTCACAAACAATTTTAACACATTCAGCATCCGGTATCATTGGATCATAAGCACCGGCAATATCGAAATCCTACAGACAAAAACAAAAAAAAACGATTAATTTTTATCGTTTGATAAAATATAAAACTTACGCATTGGTAAAATTCACGGTAACGTCCACGTGCCATTGATGGATTATCACGACGAAGTCAATACGTCCTAGAATTGATTGTAAATAAAATAATCGAAATTGCTAATGAAACAAGAAAAGCGTATTAAAAGCATTATGTGCAGAAATTGCAAATTTAAACGGACCGAAAGTCGATTTCCAATACGATTTTCGATGAAATACAGCAAAATGCCTTCGAGGTACTCCAATGTTTTAATGTATTCAAATCAAGACCCGGTTTAGATAAAGATTTATTTATGGTTTTCAGGGTTTCCACGGATTTGTTTGTTGTTTTTACGGAATTTTTCTCGAGAGAATGTATAGTCCAAGAAGGAAATAGTACAATTAAAGTCAGACTAATAAAAGTAGGCCACGATAGATTCGACTAAAAAAAAATTGAAAGTACGTAGAAGTCAAACTTCTTAGGTTAGAGATGAAGTTCATTTTTGCAAAGTAAAACTTCTTTAAGCGCGGTACGGTAGTAAATTTTTTCAAAATGTGACGAAAATGCAAGATCCCGTGAGGGGAAACACTTACCCTCTAACAGACAGCTGAGAGGCAATAGTGGGAGCGTTGCCATAGCGTCGCTTATACTCTGTGTCAGTTCTACCAACTGTGTAACATAAACACTAGGGTCTAAAGTTGGTGTCATTGATCGATGTACAGCGCCCACGGGAACGAAACTAAAATTTCAAGGCTTACCGCAATTTATGATTTTTGTATTTATATGTATTCATAAAATTAACAATATGAACTCTATTAATTAAATCATACTCTGGCAAAATATAAAAATGTTTGAACAAATTATCGTTTAATTGTAGAACGTCAAAGAAAGTGATGTAGAATCACTGTTTTTTACATTTTAAAATGAAAATTTCCACGGACAATTTTATCGTGTGATTTATCCGGGCCTCGAAGGTGAGGAGGTATAGTTAATCCACGCTTTGAGTTTATAATTTTGTGCAACTCAATAACTTAAAATTCCCTAACATTTCTTTTTCTTCCGTAAACCAGATCTTTTCTCGCGAACTGCTGGTACTAAAAGGTTATTGTTTCATCAGTTTGGAGGTAATCCACCGACAAAATTCCTTTTCCTCCCAAAAAAACCGATACTAATACTTTCTTACCGATTTCTGAGCTCAAGTACCGGATGCACACCACTCCTTAGGTCCTTGTCTTGATTTACTTTCTTTCTGTCGTTGCCTTAATTAATTTATAAATACAAAAATCATAAATTGCGGTAGGCCAGGAAATTTTAGTTTCGTTCCAGAGGGCGCTGTACATCGATCAATGATACCAACTTAAACCCTAGTGTTTGCCGATATTTGCCACCGACCCATCGGACAGATCGATTGCTGTACGTGCGCCCTTTTCGTTATCTATTAAGTAATATTCTTCGTATTTAAATAGTTTGGCGCCTCATTGAAAACAGCGCCCGGGACAGACGCCTCCGTGGCCCTGTCCTCGAATTACTGTTTGTATCTATATAGGATGTTTCAAATCTTAGGTTTTAGGGAAGGACGCTTGTTTTAACTTCAAACTTGATAAGAACCACAATGCTATACTTTGAAGAAAAAAAACTATAAAACCGAAAAAAAGATGCCCTTCGTTCTACAACACCTTTTGAATCTACTAAGGCCTAATTTTATCAGTTTGGCTTCAATCTCTTAAGTCCCTAGTCAGATTATAAAACTTTTTCAATATTACGCTTATTATATGATGCAATAGAGGATGTCTATTACGCTTTTCTTGTCTTACACACAACTAACATTTATGTGTAATTGTCAATTGACACACCTTCAATCGTACTTTATACTAACAATCATTATCAAATATCAAGGTTGATTGCAACTTACTTTCAATTCGAACACTGGTGTATCGATAGTTTCAGCACCGTGCTTCTTAAATACTGAAATAATCTTATCTAAAACGGATGTCCTAATGGCCATTTGTTCCGGTGCAAAATCCCTTGTACCCTTTGGTGTTTTCAAAATCAACTTATGTGACGATTGTTCATCATCATTCGATTTATTTGGTTTCGATTTATTGGTCATTTTTGGTGTATCTTTCGTCACCTAGAAGAATAAATTTAACATAATTGATAAGCGTTATCAATATTTAATGCACGATAACAACAAAAAAAAAAGAAATGCTAACACTGACCTGTGGTACTCTTGCACAAATCGATGAACAACGATTTAGAAATTTCGTATTGTAACCACCAGGCCGTGATAATAAGAAACGTGCAATCGAATGTAACATTTCACCACAAAAATTTCACTTCTTCCAACTGAGTTTTTTTGTGTAGTGAAATAACAGAAATAAAAGAAAAACAAACGAATTAATATATACCTGATTATGTTGCAATTGTTGGTATTTTTGATAATAATCGAATAGATTTTTTAATTCGTTTTGATCAATTGTCGGAAATAAACACGTTTCCTCCAAACTATAACTATTTATATGTTTATACCAACGATTTAAATGTACGAAATTATTTAAATTTCGTCCACACAATAATCGATACAATTCAATATCGGCAATTGTTGGATTATAGCCGCACACATAACTGCATGTCTCAAAATAATTGTTTAATACGTTCAGATTTGTGGTTAGATTTTTTGGTATTATTGTTGAAAGACCATTGAATGCCTATCGGAAATTAACGTCTTTGTTATAACAATTTCTAGGTCATTATTGGAGAAAGTATCACGGCAAATTTAATTGTTTCATAGAATAGTGGGTGTCTTTTTTTTTCTCTCAAGTTTTAGATACTTTTTTGACGATTCAAAAATTAACAATTACTCACCTTAGTGCCACAATTGAGGTTAGGTTTTGTTTCACTCATTCTTCAATATTATCAATTCACACGTTATAATTATAAAAAATAATTTACTTAAGTTATAATTGTAATTATTTCGTTAGCATGTGCTCTTTACAGCTGCTACTCAACTGACGTTTGTTGAAAATTTTAAAGGTTACGTGCGATACACGTCATCCGGACATCGGCGGTGTGCTATCGAACGTTTGGTGATTATTTGTGAAATTTCAAATATCAAGTGTGCAACTGAACGCTCCAAAAGTTCCTATGTGTTTACATGTTTATTGTAACCTTAAAATTTGTGGTTTTTTGCTTTTGTGATTTGCAACATAATTTTATTAACCAATATATATTTCAAATGCCATATCACCTTGGGAATTTTTGAAGCGTTCCGTTGCATACTTGACGTTTGAAAGTTCACAAATAATCAGCAAATTTTCTGTATACCATTCGATGTTATACGAAGTTCATCGACCAAAGGGTTCCTAGATTTAAGTTGGCACACTTGAATATAGTGATATTTTTAGGGATTTCATTCTTTGTGTCCATATCTTGCTTACAATCATGGAAGTAAGTACTTTGTTTAACGACACATCTGTTAAATCTAGTGATCCTTTGCTCGATGAATTCACTTTACCATAATTGCTATACTCCGTCCAAAAATTAAGCAATGTGACTAACCTACGAACGAAAAAATAGTTCCGTCATTAAAGGCCCAAAATTAAAATTGTCCACAGTAGTGCCACTATATAATGTACTTTTTGGTTCAAGGAAACATGTAACAGTTAGGAACTTTTCAAATGTTAAGTTGCACATAACCTATCATTTGTAATTTGAAATTTTATGTTTAAATTTTGGACTGAGTTTACCGCTCAAATTAAATTCTTAAGGTAGTGTCAGATGTAGCAGCAAGTGATTGACGAATTAACCAATCAATCGCCCGATTGATTGGTGGAAATTATTGGCCGATATTTGTGAAAAAAGAACTTTCCAACTCAAAACTCTCACTCTCCCTTCACAGATTTGTGCGACCGATATTTACAGATTTTCCGACATTGACTATATATCTGCCAACGATCTCAGAAGTCTTAAGTATAGTATATTCACGAACCGAAGGATTACTACATTTCGGTTGGTACGCTTGAATCTAGTGATATTGCTGGTGATTTCTTTGCTTACACATGTATCTTTCCTATTATAGTGGGTTCACGTACTTTGTTTAACGACAAGTCTGTTAAATCTAGTGACCCTTTGGTCAATCAATTCAATATTCAACATCGAATATAGTGCATTCATGGACCAAAAGGTTACTAAATTTGACAGACTTGTCGTTAAACAAAGTACTTCATTCTAGAATAATATGAAAGATATAGTAAATTTGCTGGTTGAAAGTGAAATTTCGAATGTCAAATATGCAATTGCACATTCCAAAAATCCCCAACTGTGCGGTGTGTTGCTTAAAATAGATATAAAATAACATGGTAAATCATTACAAAACTTATTTTGAAAGTCACAAAAGCTCTTAAAAAAGTGAAACGCGCAAAAAATCGTAATAACAAATTTTTAGGTTACAAAAAATAATGTAAACAAACGCATAGGGACTTTTGGAGCGTGCAGTTGCAGATTTGACATTTGGAATTTCACGTTCAACCAGCAAATTTGGTATACAAAATTCATCGACCTAAGGCTTCCTAGATTTAAGTTGGTACCCTTTAATATGTGTCCATTTCTTCGCTTACAATCTTGGGATTATGTACGTTGTTTAACGAGACATCTGTCAAATTTAGTAACCCTTTGCTCGATGAATTCACTTTATACATATTTGAACAAAGCAATCACTATATACTCGGTACATTATGGTAATATAAAGTGTGATATTTCAAAGATGTCAAATTTTATGCAACTCACTATTCTAAAAGTCCCTAACTATGAGGATTTAATTACCATTTGATAATTTTCTCATAAAAATCTCGCTATCAAAATCAAACTATGATCAATTAAGAAACAAAATAAAACTATGTTAATTTTTTAAAAACATATAAACAAAGGCTTAAGATTTTATCGCCCCAAGCATGTCAAAATCTAGGGACTTTCAGTACATAAGTTGCATAAATTTTGACATTTGTCTGTCAAATTTTATATTACAATAATGAACCGAGTATAGAAATGTCACTAAATTCAAAGTCAGTGCGTGAATATACTATACCTCGAACGATAAATTGTTCGAGTGCACGAGCAATTTGAGTGCGCACCAATAGTGATCATCTCACATAACCTAAAAATCTAACTCGATCTAAAAATGAAAAAAGACGATATAATCCAAGCTATTGTAATTGCGGATAATTTCACCGATGAATTTATTCCAATTACAAATGATCTACCATTTGTACGTATCAATAATTATTATAATTCTAATCTAACCTCAATTTTTTCCTAGTCTCTACTACCAGTTGTTAATAAACCGATAATTGATTATACATTGGAATTTCTGGCATTAGGTGGTGTTGATGAGACATTTCTATTCTGTTGTACCCATGTAGACGCTATAAAAACGCATATAAAGTTGAATAATTCGATTTATTATTTGCAACAATTTGTTTAAACTTGTCGTGTTTGCTTTGTAGAAAAAGCATCGAAACAGCTGTCGAATGGAGTTTAACAATGAAAATCCATATCATCGTATCGGAAAGTTGTTGTTCGTTTGGTGATTGTTTACGTGATATTGACGCAAAAGGTCTATTACGTGGGAGTTTTGTTCTAATCGAACCTGGCACAGTTTCTAACGTAAAACTAGCACCACTCGTTAAAAAACACAAGTATTTCTATCAGATTCGTTAAATTTCGTTATAAATATCTAAAAAATAATTTCAGTGAAATTTTTAAGAAGGACAAAGGAGCTGCTATGACATTGATTTATCAAGAAGTTGGACTCGGACAGATTGGCCGTTGTCCTAAAGATGATATCATATTGGCCGCTAACGACAATAATCGTGTACTATTCCATAAGAAAACTGAACATCGGGAACGTAAAACGCAATTTCCGTTGGTATATCGCAATCGGTTGCAATTCAGATTCATTTCACGCTAAAGTTGTGTTGGATTTCAGGAGATCTTCTTGGAGAATCCAACAATTTCAATCCACCATAATCTACGCGATACACATATAGCAATCTGTTCCCCATCCGTATTACCATTATTCTCTGATAATTTCGATTTCCAAACAAAACACGACTTTATCAAAGGCTTATTGATCAATGAAGAAATCTTAGATAGTCGCATCTATTATGATATAATACAAAATACGAATTATGGTGGTTGTATAACTAGTTGGCGGATGTATCAAGCGATTAGTTATGAATTAAATCAACACTGGATCTATCCATTACAACCAATAATCAATCAAAATCGTAATTTGAAAAATCACGTAATAATTGGTGATAAAACAGCAATAACACAATTTGATCAATTATCAAATTGTATTATCGGTGATAATTGTAAAATTGGTAAAAATGTTGAAATTACAAATTCCTTCATCTTATCAAATTGTAAAATTGACAATAATGCTATTATAAACGATTCAATAATTGGTCCGAATTGTTGGATTAAAACCAAATCTAAATTGACTTCAGGTTGTGTACTAGGCAAAGATGTTATCGTAGAGAATGGACAAAATATTGAAAATTCCCTGATACAAGCCACACAACCGGACGATTGTAAGTAAAAACAACAACTGCCAGTTTTCGTAATTTATGAAATATACAGGGTGTTTTTTTTTAACATGATCACTACTCGGGATGGAGTAGCAAAAAACGAGTCTCAAAAACGTGTCTAGTGTCAAGAATAAGGGGGTTGAGGCCCCCACAAAATGTAAAAGAGATGTGGACTAGCAACCCTGTTTAGATAAAACACCCTGTAGATAGCTTCTTTTATGTTCCTAAAAATTAGGCGCACGGATAAAAAAATCGGGGGCTCCTACCTCGCATAGTTATTGCTAGATTTGTATTTTTTTTTAATTCAAGGCGACAACGACAAACTCTCGAAACAGGCGTATCGATTACGTATCGAAGACTCGACCGATGATGATTACACTCGCTTGTATATCGATGGTAGTGAAGAGCAAGAAATCGATGATACTTTCAGTGATGATAGTGAAGATGATGATGATGATGATTTGCATCAACGCAATTCACCAATACCTGATGACACTAAATGTAATTAATTTCGAATTTCTTGTAAATTAATTAGACTTTAATTAATATGTTGATTCTAGTGTTCTTTAATGAAGTAATCGACAGTTTAACACGAGGTTTTGAAGATGAATTACAGTGTGATAATTTGATTTTAGAAATCAATTCATCACGTTATGCCTATAATGTTACAGTAAAAGAGGTAATTGATTTTCAAAATCTATCAAAAAAAACAGTCAATTATTATTTTACTTATCGATATTTTTGTTATTTTTTAGGTGAATTTCAACGTTATCAAAGCTATCTTAATTATGTCATTACGTTTACCTATTGGACAACAACAGTACTTCTCGCAATTTCTACGTTTATTATCGTATTTCTCACCGATCCTGAAGAATTATATACGTAACGAGAGTGCAATGATTGATGCCCTACAAGCTATACAAGTCTATTTTGTGTTATTGATACAAATTTTTTTTAAATTATTAATTAAATTTTAGGATGTTGCAAATAATAATGAAACAATTAATGAGAAATGGATAATGTTCGTTCTAAAATGGTTCTATGATAAAGATTTTATAATAGAGGAGGCAATATTGAATTGGGCAAATTCATTGGATGACCAGACAAATTTTTATAAGCATGTTAAACCGTTTATTGGTTGGTTGGAAGAAGCTGAAGAAGAATCTGATGACGATGATGATGATGATTGATTCTAAATGATTTTTGGTCTTTTTCTACATTTTTCTTAATTGTTTATCGCGATATTCAAAAACGATCCTGCAACACGTACAGCAACTTTAATTTAAATCTGTTTTGTTACGTTTTATTAAAAGAGAACAATTAAGCAGAAAATTCGATGTTTTCGTTGCACATACGGACCCTAGTGCAAATGAAATTTTGGGGGCCCAAGGTTCCTACAGAATACAAAAAAAAAATGTAGATTTTTTTACCGGCGATGGGGTGGAGTGGGGTAAGACTATAAAGCGATGTGTCCGGGCTCAACTCGAGGCCGATTTGACTTCCTTTTATAAAGCTTCTATTAAAGTCGACTTCGTCTTGAATTAAGCCAATTAACCGGTCGCTATTTGTTGATATTTGAAAACTTATTTTGGTTGCCTCTACGTTCTAATATTTTGAAGACTTAAATATGCTCATCCACTACTCATGCATATTAATTCGATAAATTCCTTTCATACGGAAATATTCTTAAAGATGTTTAGAATAATAATTCAAATGGACATTGCAAGATAATTGTACCGTTGATGTGATTTCTCCATTTGGGTGGTTACAATGTTAACCTACTGAAACACCATTGGGCTTTAACATGTCATGAGACGAACTATATTAATTACTAATTGTAAGTGAAACTATAGTTTGTCTCATGACAAATCTGTAAACGCCACATCTTCGCAAGGCCAAATTTACATAAAAACATATAGTAAATTCGTCGACCAAAAGGTCCCTAGATTTAAGTTGGTATCCTTGAATCTAGTGATATTTCTAGGGATTTATTTATTTATGTCCATTCCCCGCTTACAATCCTAGGATTACGAATTCTGTTTAATGAGACATCTGTCAAATCTAGTAACCCTTTGGTCGGTGAATTTAGTATCCCTAAAAACATCTATGAACCACTTCATAAATTATTTTCGTTTGTTAAACCTTGACTCCGCAACTCTCTTAAATTAACACGTTCGCGGATTTTCGTAATCTAGGCGGCTATGAACATGTGTCTATAGTCCGTGCACTGATTATTTGAGAAATTTCAAAGGTCACGTATTGAACTGAACACTCCAAAAGCCCACATTTTGATATAGATTCAAGAAAAATATAATTGTGGACGTTTATCAAAATTTTTGTGATTTATTGTAGATAATTTCAGTTCGTAAATCGGTAAATTTGCTATACTTCGTCCAAAAATTAAGTATAAAATTTCAAATGACAGAAATGCAACAAGCCTACGCAACGATAAATAGTCCCTCTATCAAGACCCCCAAAATTCAAATTCTTTATCGTATTAAACAGAAAATTGATTCGAAAAGGATTTGACAATCTCCAAAGAAATATAAAATATCGAACTTCAGGGTTAATAGTACGAAAATTACCAGCATATTATGTAAACAAATGCGTAGGGTTTTATTCAAACAGGAGTGCCACCATATAACGTTCGTTTTCTTTCATGTAAATATGTAAAAGTTAGGAACTTTTCACACATTAAGTTGCCTATAACCTATCATTTGCAATTTTATACTTAATTTTTGGACAGAGTATAGTTGAACGTGAAATTTTAAATGTCAAATGGGCAACTGAACGCTCCAAAAATCCCCAACTATGTGGTGTGGCATTTGAAATATGCATATAAATTAACATAGTAAACTCCGTCCAAAAATTAAGCATAAAATTTCAAATTACAAATGAAAGGTTATGTGAAACTTAACAGTACAAAAGTTCCTAACTGTTAAATATTGACTTGAACCAAAAAGTATATAATATTGTGGCACTACTGTTGGAATTCTACGCGTTTGTTTTACTGATTTTTCAATATTAACTCTGAAATTCGATAATTTATATTTCTTTAGAGATTCTAAAATTCCTTTTAAATCGATTTTCAGTTTAATACAATAAAGGAGAATTTTAATTTTGGGGCTTTAATAGAGGAACTATTTTTTCGTTGCGGAGATTAGTCACATTGATGTCATTTGAAATTTTATACTTAATTTTTGGACGGAGTATAATTCATTAGTAACAAAAAAGACAAAGGCACAAAACAACTATAACGAGAACAAATTTCGAGACTACTAAAAATATATAAGCAAACGCATAGGGACTTTTGGAGCGTACAGTTGCTCATCTGACATTTGAAATTTCACGTTCAACTAGCAAATAAGAAAATATCAAACATCATGAAAATCTGAAATCTTCACGTTCTTGGTACATTTAGGGAATTTTGTGTTCAGTTGTATACCTGACATTTGATTTATCAACTAATAAGCGGATGGACTGTAGAAACACATCGGTTTTTCCATGGAGACTAGACTAGGGATTTTGGAAACATTCTATTGGCATTTGAGATTTCTCATAAGAAATATTTGGTTGATGGGATTGTCAGGGTTCAGTCAAAGTCCCATCTCCAATAAATATTGAATACTGTTTATTGTGTGTATTGAGAAATACAGATTTTATTATTATGTCGAATTCTTGTTACGACTGCAAAGATGCGGTCGGGTTGATTGCCAGGAAAGCAATGCTGGCGGCTGTAAATGTCGCTCCTTATATACGTTCAGAGCGACATCCATTCGGTAGCCGTGCATAACTAGCGACGTCGTGGATGATGCTCTGCGGCGTGGCGTGGTGCGGCGTTGCCACATTCGCTCGATGTTGTACTGAGCGGTGTTGTCAGTTGTATGATGTTTAGATCGCCACAGTACTCCCTCCCCAGTGAGCGGGAAATTTTCAAATATTGAAGCGAACGATTTTGCGTTTGCTCTCGATGGCTGACGTGGATGGCGGCAAGGCGTACGAGTGTTCTTGCATCACTTGAAATTCGTTCGGCAGGTATGCCGGTTTCAGGCGGTCGATGGATACGGTGTCCCGTTTACCGTTCACGTCGATGGTGAAGTACTTTGCGTTACGCTCCAGTACTCGATGCGTTACCATTGGTTGATGGTTCTTGTTGTGGCGCGTTGCCGTTGATTGATGCGTTACATTGGTTGATCGGCGCGTTGCCGTTGATTGATGCGTTACCGTTGCCGTTGTTGTTGTTGTTGTGGCTGTTGCCATTGGTTGATCGGCGCGTTGCCGTTGATTGATGCGTTACCATTGGTTGATCGGCGCGTTGCCGTTGATTGATGCGTTACCATTGGTTGATCGGCGCGTTGCCGTTGATTGATGCGTTACCATTGGTTGATCGGCGCGTTGCCGTTGATTGATGCGTTACCATTGGTTGATCGGCGCGTTACCGTTGATTGATGCGTTACCATTGGTTGATGAGTTACCATTGGTTGATTGGCGCGTTGCCGTTGATTGATGCGTTACCATTGGTTGATTGGCGCGTTGCCGTTGATTGATGCGTTACCATTGGTTGATCGGCGCGTTGCCGTTGATTGATGCGTTACCATTGGTTGGCTCTCGGACGTACGTGGCCTGTTTTCGAGATTGGCGCAGACATGATAGAACTTTGTAGAATCTTCCTTTATTCCACGTAAGATGAACTGGCTCTCCAATTGTACGAACCATAAAGCTGGTTTCGCGGCCCAGAACGGGGGTACCTTTATGCTTACGCGTTCGACGGTCGGGTTCGGTTCGCCACTCGGAGGGATGGCGGTGGTCTCGGGCGTTGTCATCGTAGACGGGTTGACTGGCTACTTCCTAGTTGGGCAGCCCCTTTGTCTGACGTCTTCCGCGTAGTCGAACGGCTTCCTTGTAGTCGTTTCTTCTGTCGGGGTCACCACTTTGGTTGATGGGATTGTCCGGGTTCAGTCAAAGTCCCATCTCCAATAAATATTGAATACTGTTTATTGTGTGTATTGAGAAATACAGATTTTATTATTATGTCGAATTCTTGTTACGACTGCAAAGATGCGGTCGGGTTGATTGCCAGGAAAGCAATGCTGGCGGCTGTAAATGTCGCTCCTTATATACGTTCAGAGCGACATCCATTCGGTAGCCGTGCATAACTAGCGACGTCGTGGATGATGCTCTGCGGCGTGGCGTGGTGCGGCGTTGCCACATTCGCTCGATGTTGTACTGAGCGGTGTTGTCAGTTGTATGATGTTTAGATCGCCACAGATATAAATCATGTTGGGGCATATTAGGGAATTTTGGAGTGTTCAGTTGCATACATGACACATGAAATTTATCAAATAATAAGCAGATAGACTGTAAAACCATCAGTTTTTCGCTTGTATGGCGTCAACATGTTTGTAATCGTAAAAAAAACAATTTTTTTAAAAAAATTGCTTGCCTTCTCGATTTCTCCTATAATTTGCTAACAGTGCAAGGTCAAAATAGAGGTTACTTGCATGTCCTTGAACCGTGTTGATTTTTCTGTGTTGACGACGCAGTGCTGCCACCGCACCGCCAACAAATCCCACTAAAAATCTAATAGAAAAAAATAAATTGTCAGACAAGTCAAGAGTGTTGTTGTTGTTTGTTCGTTCTCTATTAAACCAATATACGATTTCAACATGGCAGATGAATCAAAAGCACAAAATAGTGAAAATCCGGATGGTTTTTTAACAACATTAATTTATGAAATCATCGGCAGTCCATTAAATATTGCATTAGTTTGTTTAATTGGTGTATTGATTTATAAAATTTTCAAAAGTAACCGTAATGTGCCTCTACCAACACCAGAACCGGAATTGCCGAAAATGAAAAAGAGAGACTTTACTGTTGAAGAACTACGTAAATACGATGGTACACAGGAAGATGGTCGTGTCCTGGTCGCTGTCAATGGTAATGTGTATGATGTAACAAAGGGTAAACGATTCTATGGACCTGGTAAGAATTTATTACAATACATTTTAATATATCATAATAACAAAAACAAAAAAAAAACACCACAGTCATCATGACTGTGTTATACGATAATGATGATGTCATCGAAACAACATTGTAATTTAATGAGATCGATTAATTAATTTAGGTGGCCCATATGCTGCATTCGGTGGACATGATGCATCCAGAGGCTTGGCAACATTCTCGGTGGAAACTAAAAATAACGGTTATGATGATTTAAGTGATTTGAATTCAATGGAAATGGAATCTGTAAGAGAATGGGAAGCACAATTCAAAGGTGGGATAGGTTTTTGTTCGGTTTTTAAGCCCTATAATTGATATACGAATTATTGTCAATTATTATCAACATTATTTATACGAATTAACAATCGTAATTAGTGTTCATTAACTTTGATTAATTATTCAAGATTGAACAGTAATGAATGTTTCGAATTTCTAGTTATAAAACTCAAGGAAACATCATAATAATAAATATTAAAAACAAAAAAAAACGAAAATAAAAACAATTCATCTGTGGTCCATGATCAGGCCACTTATCGTTTAAATAAATATTACGTCATGATAATTCGAACGAAAAAATGTACCTCATAAAACAGTTTTTTTTTATCGCTCTATCTATAAGTAGCACTTTTTTAACATAAATTATCCTTGAGAACTGGTATGTTATAAATTGTGTAAATTTAAGCTGAAAATTGTTGGGAATCGTCAAGTTTTTATCAGGGCCGGCTCAAGGCCAACTTATTTCGGCACCCCCCTTCGAAAAAAATTCAAAAAGATTGTCTGCTTTGCTATGCCCTCAGGCCGGTCCTGTCAGTAGGTTAATAGAATTGTAAAAAATTCATTTACTGTCGACAAAACAATGAAAATATTCAAAACGATCGTAATTTAAAGTGTTATAAATTTTAAATTTCTATTTATATAATAATGAAAATGTATATGGAATGGTGCTGAATCTATTTCCTGAAAATTCATTTAGACCTCTTGGTGAAACAAGTCTTGTTCATGCTAAATCTCCAGGAATGGTGGGAGACGGTTTATCGACATCTTCATTATCATTTCTCTCATCTTCAACACAGCCGTCAATAAGCCACGCCTTCGGACAGTTAAACGTACATGAAACGGTCTCTATCTTTGCAAATATTGTGTGTATAAAATTGGTTGGGACACAGTTTAGCTGCAGGCTTCCGGTATCAAAATAAAACGATCTCGTTGAGTCAATATTTTCTAATCGAAAAATTTAGCACTAAAGACTCTTGAGGGCTATCATATGATTCTGCCCAATAAAAAGGTAAATTGAAAAATTAAAGTCACCTCTTTTGGGTTTTTCTCTGCGTGTTTACATCTCCAAAAAGTTGGGATATAGTACAGACGTCTGAGATAAAAATAGGAAGATTCAAGTCCATCTCGAAAAAATAATAATAGAAGATATTTTCTTTAGAAACATTATTTTGTATCTTTGTACTTTTTATAACTCTCAAGGTTTAGCCACAAAAAAATCAGATCTGATGATCTTAACATGCAGTGCAACTTTATTATTTAACACCTACTGTGGAGAATCAAAATGATTGAAGAGCGCTTTAGACCGATTTTGGATATATGCAAGTTGGATTAAATCTTCCTTTTTTTATTCTAAAATAGTTCAGCTATGTGCCAATTTATTTTAAAATGCCTTTATAAGCTGCAATTTGGTCTTGTTTTAAAATTGGGGAACACTAAACTTTTCTGATAGAAACAACGACTTTCTTTAATTGGAGAAAAGCATCCACAAATAACCAAGCTTATTAATATTGTACAGCTTCTTTTTCAACAATTTTCAATTATTTGATTTGTTCGTGGTACACTTGGGGATCACCAGTCGGCCTCAGAGAATCACTGGTGGAATGAACTAGTTCTCACTATTTTTCCAAGTGATCGAGGTGTTTATATAACGTCTTTCAATGTTTTGATGCAGGAAATTACATTTATAACAATAGCAACATGGCACTTTAGAAGGAAATTTCATTATACGAATTTAGTTTGTAACATTTCCGTCATATAAAGTGACTGTTGAAAAGTCAAACGTAATCGATGCCCTAAATCGATAAATGTTATATTTTATCCGAAACTCTGTATTTTCTGGATATTTTAGGCTTTATTATTCGATCTTAATGCTTAAACCGAATATTGTCGAGCTTTTTGGTCTCAATTTCTTAAGCCCAAATTTTAACTTACACTAAAATCTCACTTTAAAAAAAATGCCTTGAAATCGTTCCATAGAACCCGAAGGTTCTTCTAATGTAAGCCATTGAAGAATCTACCGCATTGGGCTTAGTATACACACTGCCACTCATTTACCCGTAAATATAAAAAACAATATCAAAATGCATTGTTTTTTTCTAGTTTTTCATTCCATTGGAATTTGCAGTAAGTGTGTAGAATTTTTATAATAAAATTCCAACAATCGTGAGATTTAAAAACGACGTAAAATCTTCATGATCGTTTCTCTTCTTTCTCTGTCTTTGTATCTGTCATTGATAAGCCACGCCTTCGGACGGCGAAATTACATGAAACAACCTCTCTAATTATATATTCTCGATTAATTCATGGGTTAAAACATTGATGAAATGATTCATTCAATTATTGTAAGTGTATTGTGATTTCATGTATGATTATATTTAAATTTCTTACAACAATTATAGTAATTAATGTATCAAGGGCGTTATGAGGCAAATAAAGAAGCAATTGTTTATCATAGCAACGGGCTACTATTTTTCATAACACCATCGCAACGCCATAATGGCCCGTCGTTAAGTAAACAACTATTATTTGCTTATTAATACGATTGTTTTGATAACTATTAATGGTTCAATAATATATACGTATGACAAAATTAAATTAATAGTTTAAATGATTGATGAATTTTAGAATGAAAATAAACATACTCTATTTTTGTAAATAAATATTATCTATCTATTGATAACTGCACTACGTAATATAAGACAAATTTATCTACTCTCTCTCTCTCTCTCTCTGCAACAGGTTAAATTCGAATCGACCTTTTGCCTTAAAATTTTTCTAAATTTAAAACTTTATACATTGTGGGTTAAATTTCAACGGTGATTATGATTTAAGAAAAAAAAACAGTTTCGTCATTTATAAAACTTTATTGTCTACATTTGATTATGTTATAATTACTGACCTACGATTTTATTGTCAGTTATCCCGATGATTAGATTTGTTGTATTTTATATATATATTTTTTGTTTTGTTTTAGAAAAATACGATTTGGTAGGTAGATTATTGAAACCAGGTGAACAACCAACCGATTACTCCGATGAAGAAGATGAAGTAGCTGGTGGTGGTGATAAAAATAAAGATGATTAAATCCTATATAATATTGATAAAAAAATATATATAAATATATAAAATAAAAGGCTGAAGGAGTTGTGTACTCTAATCGAAACGAAGTCGTAAAATTGTAATAATAATAGTAAAAAAAACAAAACAAAAATATTTGGCTTTTTTAACTAATTTTTTTTTAAAGATAATTTTACGCAATCTTTTTTCCTTCACGAAATTCGTATGTTTGTGTGTACATTTTTTTTGGTGAATATTGTAAAATTTTATATATTTTTTTATTCTTGAAAAATTCCGTAAAACTGCATTTGTCTTGTAAACGATTTATTATACAAAATCAGTGTGCAATTTTCTATTAAAACAAATAATAAATCTATTAAACTATTGTACTTTTACCAAAGCTACTATTATAGTTTTGTCTCGGGTTATTTGTTATTTCAAATTATTATTAATTAAGCTTAATAAAAAAAAAATGGGGATTTTGTTGATTTAAAATAGGTTTTGTTCTGCTATGTTAATTAATGAAAATATATCACGAATGGGCACAGTTCTAAATAAATTCAATAAATATTACTAATAATTTAAATATTTATTACTTTATCGATTTGAAACACAAATTCTATGTTGAAATACTACTTAGAATTCAAGCGATTTTTCATCAATGTACTTATTACATCACCCACACCAATAATAAATGCATTTTAATAAGCAATAATTATTTAAAATTTAGTAATATTTACTACTGGTTTAATTATTTTTTTTGATTGTTCATATTTGTTTCGGTTTTATAGAAAGTTCTCTTTCACAAATT
Source organism: Epicauta chinensis (assembly GCA_021725515.1). Taxonomy (NCBI): domain Eukaryota; kingdom Metazoa; phylum Arthropoda; class Insecta; order Coleoptera; family Meloidae; genus Epicauta; species Epicauta chinensis. The sequence continues at coordinate 437,135 of JAEDXX010000068.1, forward strand.
GTTACTAAATTGTGTATGTGTATATATTTAAGAAACATGATTTTTAAATATAAATGTTGCCTATGCTATGTAATATTGAAATAAAAGTGTTTTTTTAATATTGATACAACTTTAGAAATTCGAATCCGGCTTCAATACTTTTTCACCCAAACTGTGACTCTTTCGCTACGCCTTCTAGTTTTTCTCGACACTTTATCTTTCCGTATTCTGTTCTGTAAAAACTTCCAGTCGTTTGTAGGAAAAGACTAGGTTGAAACTGAGGCTGTGTTGCTTTGCTTTTGGCAAAGAGGCGGCTTTTTGCGATTTCTAGTTCTTGATGGAGTATCCGCCAACGAGAGGCACCGGAAAAGTCTTCCACAATGGTTTAGCAACGGTACTGATTTCTTTCATTTTTAAAAACCAAAACTGGACGATATCGCCATCTCTTGGTCAAAGGATTCAACATACATATGTCAAAAAATATTCTTCAAAAAAACATGGAACGTATTTGCTGCTCCTCTACTTATATGCAAAAGGATTGGAAAGCTTAAACATTGTGTAGCATCTTTATTTTTCTTTGAAGCCCCCAATAACGAAAATATTTCATTAAACTATAGAATATCAATGCTGTCTTTGACGATAATTGATTTGTCTTGTTGTCTCGCCTGGATTTTTTGGCTTCCACGCCTTTTTTGTCCGTATTTTAGACATTTTTTTAAAGAAAATTACGTATCTTTTGGTACGCTTAAAAGCTCCATTGTTAATCGAATATTCTTAAAAACTTCACTCAAGCTTTACAGTTTCGTAAGAATACTGTTTAGATTCTGAACAAATCAGAGATGGCTACTCGTAAAGCTTACAATCATTGCATGGATCATTGATCTCTGTTCTGATTTTGTTGTTGGCTACCATTGGGTGATTTTCGATCGCCGATCAGCGAGCAATGTTTACCCGCGCTAGAGTGCTTATCGCAAAAGCTAGCGACACTACCAACATCAACAGAAAAGAGACGGTAGCCCACCCAAACTGTGACTCTTTCGCTACGCCTTCAAGTATTTTCTTCATATTTATATGACTAGCTTAGGTGCAGTTTTTCTCAACGCCTTATCTTTCCGTATTTTATTCTGTAGAAAGTTCACGTCGTTTGTGGGAAAAGACTAGGTTGAAACTGAGGCTGTGTTGTGACGAACTTATTTGCTTTTCTTGTGGCAAAGAGGTGGCTTTTGCGATTTCTAGTTCTTGATGGAGTATCCGCCAACGAGGGGCGCCGAAAAAGTCTTCCACAACTGGACGATATCGCCATCTCTTGATCAAAGGATTCAACATACATATAATGTCAAAAAATATTCTTCAAAAAAACATGGAACGTATTTTATGTATAAGCAGCCAAGCTATATTCCGTCTCTTCGTTCCTGCTCCTCTACTTATATGCAAAAGGATTGGAAAGCTTAAACATTGTGTAGCATCTTTAGTTTTCTTTGGAGCCCCAATAAAGAAAATATTTCATTAAACTATATAGAACATCAATGCTGTCTTTGACGAGAATTGATTTGTCTTGTTGTCTCGCCTGGATTTTTTGGCTTCCACGCCTTTTCTTGTTCGTATTTCAGACAATTTTTTAAAGAGAATTACGTATCTTTTAGTACGCTTAAAAGCTCCTTTGTTAATCGAATATTCTTAAAAACTTCAGACTCAAGCTTTACAGTTTCTTAAGAATACTGTTTAGATTCTGAACAAATCAGAGATGACTACTCGTAAAGCTTACAATCATTGCATGGATCATTGATCTCTGTTCAGATTTTGTTGTTGGCTACCATTGGGTGATTTTCGATCGCCGAGCAATGTTTGCCCGCGCTAGAGTGCTAGCAGCACTACCAACATCAGCAGGAAAGAGACGGTAGCCCTGCATGCAACTTTTCTGCATAAGCGGCACTATTTGAGTTACTAAAGCAGTGATTCTCAACCACTGTGCCGCGGCACTTTTGTATACCGCCAAATTTTAGAAATGAAAATCATTTCTATTTATTTTTAAGCTTATTTTATACTAAAGATTATTAATAATAACCGGTTCTGTTTGGGATATGAAGTTGTAAAGCTGTATAATTTTTGTAAGTTTGTACTGCACTCGTTTTTAGAAAAACTCAAATTGCATCATAGATTTTTAACTCATTTGAGAAGCATTTTGAATACATTGTGATTTGCAGTTTTTTATTCAGTTTCTTAATTAGTATCCTTTTGTCTTAGAGGCATACGCTGGACACCGTGTTTAGGGTAGCGGTTCCCTTATAACTTCCGATTTCACCGATAAAAAATATTAAAAAAATAGATCTGAAAGAGTTTATAGCACCATAAAACACGTCGTCATTATAACATCGCATTTTAGTGAACGTGGACTTTCAGACAATCGAATTTTGACAGAATCCATAAAAATATCACTGAAAAATAAAGAAACGAAATGAGGTGAGAACTAAACACAGTTGGGGCTGTAGAAAGAGCAGTGTCGAATCTGCATTTTCACGGACAGTCAAGCCGCGCTAAGAGCCCTCCACGCCTGGAGACTCGAATCGGGCCTTGTCTGGGAGTGTCACACGCTATTAGAACAACTGGCTGGGCGCAACAGATATGTTGTGCTATGCTGGGTCCCAGGGCACTCTAACGTGCGGGGAAATGAGAGGGCAAACACTTTGGCCCGGGGGGGGCTCAGACATGGACTTCCTTGGGCCGGAACCGGCTCTCCCCATCCCCAAAGCTCGTCAGAAATGGACCTCCTCATCCCACTTGAAGGAATGGAGTGAACACAAAGGACTGCGTCAGTCTAGGATCTTTATAGAAGGACCTAACGCTAGGCGCAGTAAAGATCTGCTGAGACTTGGTAGAAAAGATCTCAGAACAATTGTGGGACTGCTCACTGGACACTGTCCCATGAATCAACACCTACACAAGCTCAGCATCAGTGATGACGAGATGTGTAGGGCGTGCTTAGAAGAGGAGGAAACTCCTCTCCACATACTCTGCGAGTGCCATGCATTGGCTGGCCTCAGAGAGCAACACCTGGGGCGACGATTTTTGGAACCAGAAGACATTCGGAAAGCCGAACACGGCAGGCTACTGAGCTTCATTAGAGGATTGGAACAGCTGTGGTAAGGCTCTGGTAAATGGAGGTGCACACAATGGGCCAGATGGCCTCAGTGTGCGGCTCTCACGTAGGGCCCCTCCCAAAAGGAAAAAAAAAGTGTCACTAAAATGGGACTGGACAGGCCATAACAATCGTTGGAATTCGGAAACAATCAGGGAAAGCCTATGTCCAGTCTTGAGAACGATAGAAATTAGGCTAATAAAAAACATTACGAAAACAAATGGGTAAATCAAAAGCAAGAAAAGTGCTACATTTTTGGAGATAACTAGAGGAAGTTATAATTGGAAAAAAAACAATTTAATGATTAATGTGTAAAAGTAATACGGGAATGTGTCATCCCTCATTTCTTGAAAATTCAAATTTCGCAGGTAATTACAAAAATTATGTTTGAGAAGTCTAGAGTGCCATGAAACAATTGTTACTCAATGATTGCAACATAGAAAAAAAAACAAATAAATAGCAACCACAAACAATAGTTTCATAGCCCTCTAATTTTCACCTGCGAAAAATCGAAATTTTCAAAATAACTCTAAATTTTTGAAAATAACTAAAACTATATATATTTATAATCAGAAACCAATAAGCTAATTAACGAATAATAACTTAAATCTAGTTTCCATTTAGACTAACACACTTGATGTTATATCTTGAAGACGGCTAAAGCTACACAAAATTCAGTTCAATAAATATAATCAGCATTAAAGACTGCACTAGAAACAGAAAAAATCATTGCTATTAATTCCAATATTGTACGACATATCTTCAAAATAGCGATACAGTGAGAAATAGTAATAACAATTGAATGTCCCAAAAAAATCGAATACCTTATACAAAACCCCCGAAAAGGAGTCACCCTGTAATAACTATTTCTATATAACCCCCTTTCGTGCTGAATATCACCAATAAAGAAGTATTATTGAATATTTGCATAAAACAGTTGATACAGCTTGTTTTTTGTACGACTTCTAGATTTTAATGATAGATATTCACTTGTTTTATATGGTACATCAAATAACATTGCAATTGTCCACTAGTTTCATCCATATTTTTCTAAAAAAGAAAACAATACGTAAATAAATTGAAAATGTTACATTTTCGATATTTTATCAGTAAAATTCTGATAAAAGATTTTTTTTTGGTTATATATAAACGATCCATATGTGTACTTTTTTTCAGTGCGGATTGTTTGGCTGTAAACAATAATCAGCTGTCAAACGTGTCGAATTTTCTCAAAAACAATCGAACCTACAACAAATCGAATTTTATAATATCTACAAATTAATTATAATTGAATCGATGTTAATTTTCGTAAAATTATACGAATTTTCACGGATTTTCATCGAATAATTGAAACAGTAAAAGACGAAAACTATACAAACAAAAATCTGTGTTGATCTATTCGGTAGAAATCGTCAACAATCGCCATGTGACGTCATAGATGACGACGGACGCTGCGTCATATCGTGTTTTCCGGGAACAACTGGCCAATGACAAGTTATCTAATGGTCATGTGGCCATTATTGTCCAATCATTGCCAAGATCTGATTTAATAGATGGAACAATTGTGACAAGCGTAGAAAAAGTTCCATCAAACCAGCCGCCATTTTGCCTGTTTGAGAACGCGTTGAATTTCGTATGAATCTTATAAAATTTGTTGTGTTGTATGTAAATTAATTTTGTGATTGTATATTGGATTGGTAACTGGATTATAAATTGATATTAATAATCGGTTCGATCGATGTTTGTTAAGAAAATTTTGTAAAAAGTGATTTGGGAGATTTTGTTGTGTGGATTTTTCGATATATTTTTGTGTTGAGAATCCAAGTGGCGGAGAGAGATCATTGTGCGGCATTACCGACGGGCAGCGATGGTGAGAGGCAGTCGCAGAGGTGTATAGTCGGCCAGTCGGACTAGTCAATGTTCAATCATGGCTGATGGTTGAGACTGTGTTTTTGTGTTCTTTTTTCTCTTGGAATTTAAAAAAAAAAAAATTTGAAAATTTAAATAATGTGCCTTGTGAGATGCATCGATCTACGGACACTTGGTACATTGACTGTTTGGCGCCGTTTATTTTATTTTTTTTAATTATTTTTTCTCTAAATGTTCGGTTTTAATTTATTTGGTCTTTACGAAAATTTAAATTTAAACAAATTATAATAATAAAAATAATTGACGAAGAAGTAGTTGTAGTAGCCGTAGAGAAGACGAAGAACAAACAGCAGAAGAACAAGAAGAAGAAGAAGAAGAAGAGGAAAAAAAACAGTGCTGCCAGTTTATAATAATCGGCCGCAACATTGGGCCCACCAATAACTACTACTACGGCTACCATTATTTATATTATTAATTTAAATCGTAAACAGATCATAATTATTATTATAATAATAATAATTGTATTGAGACGATGGCCGATCATCTTGTTGATGGGCCACCAAGTGCCAAACGGCAAAAACTCGACCCCTTTCAAGGGGCCACCGATTCTTCAGGTAAGCAATTTGTGTTTTGTAATGTTTTTGTTTAAGCGCACTCTAGTCGCGTGTATGTTTATATTTGTCTGGTTTTAATCAAAGAGCATGTATATTTTGGTCAACGCGGGAGAGAGGCGTTCCTCTCTCAACCAACAACAATCATTCATGTACATAATATAACATATATTCTCTTTATTATTATTTAATATGCAACTTCAACAGGTGATTGTAGTTTATTTTATGTTTCTTTTAAATCCCCAAACAAGAATGATTGAATTTGGTGATTATAGTTGATCGGTAATAATGAGACGGCGACGGTCGTCGTCTTACCGCGCGCCATGACAACAAACCGCGACGCTCTTCTCTTCGTGTCATCTTCTTGCACTAATCACAACATTACTGATTTATTCACAATTTCCAGCTTTTATATCAAATGTCTGCCTGTTCGCATGCAACAATTTTGGTCGTCGTTGTCCAATTGTGTGCATGATTTTTTCTAATTTAAAATAAAAAAAAAATTAAGGCATGTTTTACCATAATATCTCATAAAATCAAATAAATCATAAAATAATAATCGATTGTGCTAAATTTGTAAAGAGCAATAATTTTTATTACAAAAATAAAATAAGAAATTTGTTTAAAAATTGACACTCTGTCAAAAACATAACCTAAAATTTTGACATTTCAAAAATTGTTTATTTACCTGTGTAAATGCTTCATGCTTTATTATTATTATTATTATTATTAATATTATTTACTACATTTATCATTATTATTATTTTCATTTAAATTATTGAAAATTGGGAGCTTTCATCTCTCTGTCATTATTTCTATCTTTATCTCTCTTTAATGGGGGTTCTCTTGATTGATTTTAATATACATTCATTTTTTTCCACATATATATATATTTAATTTAATTATAATTTTAATTAAGAGTAGATGGTAATTGGAGTAATTTATTTATATCTAACTATATATATAATAGCTTACAACTATGGCTTGGGCTCAACACAGGGCCTATCGTCACCAATGGGTGGTGGTTTTGTCTCCAATCCGAACCAGCAACAGTGGAACTTGTGCCATCAGCAAAGTAAATAGAATTTAACAAAACAAAGAATACAATTTTAAATAATTAAAATACTAACAATTTTTTTTTTAAATTAATTAATTTCAATTAATATAAATGATTGATAATAAAAGTTAACAAATTCTGCCTTTATTTTTTATTAAATATTAAAAATAGTAGATTTTTGCCTTGTAGTAGAGTATTCTTTTTCTCTCTTTCTCTCTTATTATTGTTGTAAATAAATGCAGCATGTTGCGTTGTAGTGCATATGCTTTTAGGATTATTTAAAAGTGTGCTCGTAGTAAAAATGTGTTAATTTAATTTATTTACAACGACGACGACTTTGTATTGTTTTTCCGTTTTATACGTATAAATTTTATTTACAGAAATATACTAGAAGCATATACATATACAACACAATATTTGTCTGTGATTCGGCTTATTATTACGTGTTTATAATTAACAAATAAAGTGACAAATTTTTATCAGTTTGTTGAAGTAATCGGATCATTTTGTAATTATTGAAATCTTCAACAATCTGATTATTATTACTATTTTGATAATATAATCGTTTAATATTTGTTTTTTTTTCTGTTTGTTTTCGTTTTTGTTTGCTTCATGTTAGATGTTCTATCAAACACGGATATGTTCGATTTAGAAAATGATCTCCCCGATGAACTTATGTGGAGTTTACCTGAGAATATGGGTAATTCAAAGCCACCACCTCATGGTCCCGGACCAGGTCCGGGGACAATGCAAAATGGTATAGAAAGTAATGATAGTAATAATTTAAGACAAATACAACTCAATCATATGTTACAACAAGTAAATCAACAGGTTTGATTATTATTTTGTATTTTATTTTTATTTATTTTTTTAATTATAATTATTTTGATTTATAGAGCAATAAAGGTTTAATAAGTAACGCTTTAGCAATGGCTGGTGGACCATTAGGTAATAAAAGTCCAAATCTACAATCACCACCGAATGTATCAGTAGCTAAAGGGAATGTTGTTGATCAAATGAATTTAGGCAATTTACCGACGAGTATCTCAAATAATGCCGCTTTACAAACTATGGCGAATAATGGGACATCACCACAAGTAATGAGTTCAATTCAAGGTAGTCTTTCTGTTCCGTAATTTCCGAAATATTGTTTATAATTAATCAAAAAAAAAATACTTTAGGTATTAATAATAATAGTGCTGGCGGTAATATGATAATGACAAATAGTAGTATGAGTACAATGGCTGGTATGGCTGGCGGTGGTCTTGTTGTTAGTAGTACAGTTAATAAACCATTAAATAATGCAGCAAATATGATGGCACCTGGTCAACCACACTTACCTGGCAATCATGCAGTACCACCACAAGCTATCCAAAATGGTCCAATGATGAATCGTGTAACGATGCAACATTTAAATGCACGTGCACCAGGTCCACACGGTGTCCATCCATTAGGACCTAGAATGCAACCACCTGGTATAATGCAATTAGGTGCTGCTGGTGGTGGTGGCGGTGGTACTGTTGGTCAGGGAATGCCTGGTAATACTCCATACTCATATCCAAATCCAAATGCTGCTGGTCCGCAAGGTGTTGCAACACCACAAACTCATACAAATAAATTAGGAATGCCACAGCCACGATTTGGTGGTCCAGCTGGTCCTGTAGTCAATCCGGCTGCTAGTGGTGGTGGTGATGGAGCAATGGCCCAAACTCAATTACCAGCACCATCACCAGCTCAACCACAATCTGGTGCACCGTCCGGTTCACAGCCGGGACCACAGACAGCGACACAGAATCAAGGCGGCGGCGCTCCATCTTCAACGGGTAAGATTTTTATAAAATACAACTATTAGAAATTTCCCTTAGGTTAAAATAAGTTACGTTTCTTTATTTTCTTGCATGTACTAAAAAACGAGAAAGTCACTCGCCCATGTGTCTTTATTTCTAAACTGATAGGAGTGTGCCGATTTTGTTCGCCACCCCTGTATATGTAAAGCATGAAACTATTACTTCTTTCCAAACTATGTACATATATTTCTGTCTTTTTTTTGTACTTTTTAGTTTATATTCTATGTAGTGTGTGCATGCTATGTCTGACATTATTCTTCATATTACATTTTCTAGCAGATCCAGAGAAACGAAAGTTGATCCAACAACAATTAGTATTATTACTGCATGCCCATAAATGTCAACGAAGAGAGTCACAAGCAAATGGTGAAGTATGGCAATGTACATTGCCACATTGTAAAACGATGAAGAATGTTTTAAATCATATGACAACATGTAATGCTGGTAAAAGTTGTTCAGTAGCGCATTGTAGTTCGTCGAGACAAATTATCAGTCATTGGAAACATTGTACAAAAATGGATTGTCCTGTTTGTTTACCTTTAAAACAAGCCGATAAAAATCGTAACAACAATCCGAATGGTAAGTTCAGATTTATTAATTTAATTAGAAATATTATATATTGTTGGTAAAATTTATGAAATTACTTATTTATTTTATATTATATGATGACGATAGTGTCAAATAACATCATAGAAAACTATTATGTTTTATTTATTTGTGTATAATTTTTTTGGTAAAGTAATCTTTTCTATTGTAATATGAGGATGTATTTTATTTTTTAGCTACTGCAAATCCTCCGCAAAGTACTCAATCTATAAATCCTTCCGCCACTGATATGCGAAGGGCATATGACGCCTTAGGTATTCAATGTCCAACAAGTGGAACAGCTGCCACACCATCTGGTTTAATACCAAATCCTGCTGCTCAACCACGACCAGGTTTAAGACTTCCATTACAAGGTGCACCAAATATGCCAACTAGTATAGGTGGTGTACGTACAATGGCACCAATACAAGCTCAACCAGCACCCAATGTCAGTTTACCATTGGGCAGTGATTCAACACCAAATCCAAATCAAAATACAAGTCAAACAAATACAAATATTCAAGGTGTATCAAATGTTATGTTTGGTTTAACAAATGATACAACTGGACCAGGTATTGTTGGTAATCAATTACCTGGCGGTTTACAAGCTGGTCAAGTAACAGCATCACCAGTACAAGGGACCAAAGAATGGCATCAATCTGTCACACCTGATCTCCGTAATCATTTAGTTCATAAATTAGTACAAGCAATATTTCCTACGCCCGATCCACAAGCGATGCTTGATCGACGTATGCATAATTTGGTAGCGTATGCGAGAAAAGTTGAAGGTGATATGTATGAAATGGCCAATTCTAGATCTGAATATTATCATTTGTTGGCGGAGAAAATCTATAAAATTCAAAAAGAATTAGAAGAGAAACGCCAAAAACGTAAAGAACAACAACAGATGCAACAACAACAAACTCAAGCTCCACAAATTCGACCAACATTACCGGGAGTTGTTGCTCGACCACCCGGTGTTCCTAATGTACCCGGAGCAATACCTCAACAACAACCACAGCAACAATCGCAGCAGCAACAACAACCACAACAACAACAACAGCCACCACAACAATCACAACAGGCACAGCAACAAACAGCTGCAGGATTACGTAGTGGTTCTCCAGCATTAACCGGAAGCAATTTAGGTGGTATTGGTGTATTGAATCAAGCCGGTAATAGACTGATGTTTCAAGTGCAAAACGCCCAACAAAATCAACAACAATCGAATGTTGTTGGTTTACCAGGACCTAGTCCTACTACAACTAGTAATCCAGGTTTATCACCATTTGGTCAACCTATATCATCACAAAGCAATAATACATCATCAAATAATCAATTTGTTACAAGTAATGGTCCTGTAAGTTTACCACAAGTATCGCCTGCTAGTAATGCTCAACAACAGCAACAACAATTCAATGAAGTTCTTAAAAATCGATTAGCCCCATCACCTTCAGCATTTGGTTTACAACAGAATCAAGGATTACCTCAACAATCTCAAGCCGCTCAATTAAATAATAATTTAACAAATTCAACTCGAATACCATCAGTTCCACCAAATCAAGAATCATGTCCAACACCACATAATATAACATCAGTTGGTCCGAAATCGGTGAGTTCATCACGTGGTGCATCACCAGCACCAGCAACACCAATACAATCATCACCAGCAACAGCTGCTGCTAGTCTTGGTAAAGGTATGAGTAGTGCTGAACGGGCTGCACAGAATGCATCTAGACAATCGTCGATATCATCACAAATGGCAGCAATTTCAGCTGCCCAAGATCATGAGAATGATTCACCATCACCATCTGGTGGTGTTAAAGGTAAATTAGATCAAGTGAAAGATGAAAGTTCATTGGATACAAAACAATTTATTAAACAAGAAATTGATGATGAACAAACACAAAATGAGAGTGGTGGTAAAAGTATGAAAAGTGAATTGAAAATGGAAATAAAAACTGAAATTAAAACTGAACAAATGGATGAGTGTAGTGATACGAAAATTAAAGAAGAACTTCATATTAAAGAAGAAGGTGGTAGTAGTTCTATGTCTGATAATACAAATGATACAAAAACATCAATAACAGATCCTACACTAGTACCAATGGGTGGTAATCTGGATAAGAAACCACAGAAAAAATGTAGTAAGTTCCATTAGGAATGTTGACGAAAATTATTAATTTTTGTTTGTTTTTTTACTGCATTTATTTCAGTATTTAAACCGGATGAATTACGACAGAAATTAATGTCAACGTTAGAGAAATTATACCGTCAAGAACCGGAAAGTAATCCATTTAGACAGCCTGTTGATCCGCATGCCTTAAATATACCGGATTATTTTGATATTATCAAAAGACCAATGGATTTATCAACGATCAAAAAGAAACTTGATATTGGTCAATATACAGATCCATGGGAATATGTGGATGATGTTTGGTTAATGTTTGACAACGCTTGGTTATATAATCGGAAAACAAGTAAAGTCTATCGCTATTGTACAAAAGTAAGTCTTTTTATATACATATTTATTATTTGTAATTTTTGATTGTATATTTTATAGTTATCGGAAGTGTTTGAAAGAGAAATTGATCCAGTAATGCAATCGATGGGTTATTGTTGTGGTAGGAAATATACATTTAATCCTCAGGTACTTTGTTGTTATGGTAAACAATTGTGTACGATACCAAGAGATGCGAAATATTTCAGCTATCAAAATAGGTATGTAATATCGATTTATTTTCAATTATACAGTTGAATGGGCTTTTTTTAAATATCAAATCAAATACTCGCATAGATGCATGTTGTATACCACCCATTATCCTAATTAAATTAAAGAACAAAAGTTAGTATTTGTTTTCACTTATCTAAAAGCAATAAAGTCATTTGCAATATGGTATTTAGATCAGAAAAGGGGGCAAAACACTTACAATATGGGTCTATAGAAGTAGCATTTTTTTGTTTAAATTTAAATTAATTACCTGAGCAATTTTAAACATGTTACTGGGAGTGTTCCTTTTTTTCAAAAAGATTTTCTCAAATATGTTTAAATTTCCTTGAGGTAAAAGCACTAATTTATAAACATGCTTCTAACACGAAATCATTTCTTGTTTCTCCTTTTTTTTTGATTATTATCCTTCATCCACGCCACTTAACTTTTGGCTTGGTGTGTTATGCTTGCGTGTCTGTGGTGCGTTTTTATACCATACACAGTCTAAAAGCATATGGACTCGGCTCTGACAGATACACGTTTTGCCAAAAATGTTTCAACGACATCCAGGGGGATACTGTCACGTTAGGTGATGATCCGACACAAGCTCAAACGTAAGTTACTTTTACGTTTTTTTGCATGTTTTAAGAAATAAACAAAGATTTGTATAATTTTAGAGCAATAAAAAAGGATCAATTCAAAGAAATGAAGAATGACCATTTAGAGATGGAGGCATTTGTCCATTGTACAGATTGCGGTAGAAAATTACATCAAATCTGTGTATTACATAATGAGAATATATGGACACAAGGTTTTACTTGTGATGAATGTTTAAAGAAGAAAGGACAAAAACGTCGTGAGAATAAATTCAATGCTAAACGTTTACCAGTTACAAAACTCGGTTTCTATATTGAAACAAGAGTTAATAATTTTTTGAAAAAGAAAGAAGCCGGTGCCGGTGAAGTATTAATACGTGTTGTATCCAGTTCAGAGAAAGTTGTTGAAGTTAAACCAGGAATGCGATCTAGATTTGTTGAGACTGGTGAATTAGCATCTGAATTTCCATATAGAGCCAAAGCATTATTTGCATTTGAAGAAATCGATGGTGTCGATGTCTGCTTCTTTGGTATGCATGTACAAGAATATGGCTCAGAATGTCCACCACCAAATACTCGTCGTGTTTATATTGCATATCTGGATTCTGTGCATTTTTTCAAACCACGTCAATTCCGTACGGCTGTTTATCATGAAATCTTACTCGGTTATATGGATTATGTTAAACAATTGGGTTATACAATGGCCCATATATGGGCATGTCCACCATCTGAAGGTGATGATTACATTTTCCACTGCCATCCTATTGAACAGAAAATACCAAGACCTAAGAAATTACAAGACTGGTATAAAAAGATGCTCGATAAAGGTATTATTGAACGAATTGTCCTTGATTATAAGGATATTTTAAAACAAGCAATGGAAGACAATCTACGTTCAGCAGCAGACCTGCCATATTTTGAAGGTGACTTTTGGCCTAATGTTTTAGAAGAGAGCATCAAAGAATTGGATCAAGAGGAAGAGGAGAAAAGGAAACAGGCAGAAGCGGCCGAAGCAGCTGCTAATGCGGTAAATTAATAATAAAACAATTCGTAATAAAAGAAAAGTTTTATCAATTTTTCCTTTAGATATTTTCATTGACTGAAGAATGTGAAACTGGACCTGATGGTAAAAAGAAAGGTCAAAAGAAAGCAAAGAAAAGCAATAAATCAAAAGCGAATCAAAGGAAGAATAGCAAAAAATCGAATACTCCTCAAACAGGAAATGATTTATCAGCAAAAATTTTCGCTACCATGGAGAAACATAAAGAAGTGTTCTTTGTTATTAGACTACATTCAGTTCAATCTGCAGCTAGTTTGGGGGTAATTTTCTATATTTATTCTTGTTTTGTTTTGTTTTAATTTATTTATAATTTTGATTTTAGCCTATACACGATCCTGATCCATTTATCAATTGTGATTTGATGGATGGTCGTGATGCATTTTTAACATTGGCCCGTGAAAAACATTATGAATTCTCATCATTACGTCGTGCTAAATTCAGTACAATGTCAATGTTATATGAATTACATAATCAGGGACAAGATAAATTCGTATATACATGTAATAATTGTAAAGGTCATGTTGAGACACGTTATCATTGTACTGTATGTGATGATTTTGATCTTTGTATACAATGTTATGAGAAAGAGGGGCATCCACATAAAATGGAGAAACTCGGTCTTGATTTGGATGATGGTTCGTCACCAAGTGATCCAAAACAAGTGAATCCACAAGAAGCTAGAAAATTATCGATACAAAGATGTATACATTCATTGGTGCATGCGTGTCAATGTCGTGACGCCAATTGTCGTCTGACTAGTTGTCAGAAGATGAAACGTGTAGTGACACATACAAGGAATTGTAAACGAAAAACGAATGGTGGCTGTCCGATTTGTAAACAGTTGATAGCTTTATGTTGTTATCATGCGAAGCATTGTCAAGAAACCAAATGTCCTGTACCATTCTGTTCGAATATTAAACATAAATTGAAACAACAACAATTACAACAACGTTTACAACAAGCACAACTATTGAGACGAAGAATGGCTGTTATGAATACAAGAACCGTATCACAATGTAATGCAATGCCAGGTGCTAATAATGTTGCATTAGCATCTAGTGTACAATCCGTTGTACCGGGTGCTGTAAGTCCTGCGAATTCTATGAATTCACCTAATATGTCCAATACAAGTATGGGAATACAATCACCACATCCACCCGGTATTGGTTTGAAACCGGGCACTCAAACACCACCAGCTAATGTTCTTCAAGTTGTTAAACAAGTACAAGAAGAAGCGGCCAGACAACAAGCACCACATGTTGGCTATGGAAAAGTTACACCAAGTACTGGTGTACCTGGTCAGAATATGCCACCGCCACAATTACGTCTCGGTCATCTAGGAACTGATCAAGGTGGCAATTTATTACCAATGGGACAATGGCAACAACGGTATCCAGGTGGAGTGGGTCAAGGTGGTGTTCGCCAACCTGGACCGCAAATGTTACAACAGCAAAGTCAAATGGGCCAAACACCAATGCAAGCCAATCAGGGTGCTGTACGACCGGGTGCTGGTGGTGGTATAACGAATGCACCGAATGCAATGCAAAAACAAGCCCTACAACAATTGATGCAAACATTAAGATCACCACAATCACCTGAACAACAACAACAGATTCTTAGTATATTGAAATCGAATCCTCAACTAATGGCAGCCTTTATTAAACAAAGACAGGTTAGTAAACATCGTTGGAATAGTTTTATAAATAATAATAATAATGATAGGTACAGTTCTTTGTGGTTGTATATGTTGAAATTTTCAATCCTTGATAATATTCCTTTTTCTTCCTGATTCAGTTGGTTGTTGGTTATGTTCGTATAAATTGCTGCCAGATCCTGTGCGTCCTTACGGTAACATCCATTGCATTTTGATTCTGTGTCAAAATTGGCATTATTGTTAGAATTAATGCAATAATCATTTTTATAGCAGGCTCAACTACAACAAGCTGGCGGTGCAGGTGTTGGGGGTGCTCCACCACAACAACTCCAGCACATGTTAAGTCAACAACAGAATCCAGCTCAGCATCAAAATCGTCTACAAATGCAGGGTGGTATGCTTGGACAAGGTGCTGGTCAAGGCTTGAATCAGGCTACACCAAATCAACAATTAACGCAACAACAGCAACAACAACAACAATGGTACAAACATCAACATATGTTAGCGTTACAACGCCAACAACAGCAACAGCAAGCTCAACAACAGCAGCAACAACAACAGCAACAAGCACAACAACAACAGCAACAACAACAACAACCATTCCAACAACCATCCGCTTTACCATCATATCAACAAAGACTGCCTGCCATCCGGCAACCACATATGAATTATAATAATTCATATAATGATCAACAATATCCACCAATGCAAGGCCTAAAACCAACACCACCGCCAGTGCCATCTCCACAGGGTGTTATGGGACCACCACCACAGGGTGGTATATCCGTACAACAACAACAACAATTGATGCAAAGTGTACGTAGTCCACCGCCAATAAGGAGTCCACAACCAAGTCCATCATCACGACCGTCACCTAGTCCAAGAAATCAGGCGGTACCAAGTCCAAGAGGACCACAACCATCACCACATGATATGGCAACATCAGAAATGTTATTAGGACAAAATCATACAGGAGCATTGCTGCCGCATGCATCACCAGTTGGTACGAATCAAGATCAAGGTGAAGTGCCCACAATGACACTTCAAGATCAACTTAGTAAATATGCTGAAGAACTTTAGTGGTGAGTGTTTGGCGCGCTAACTTTGTCTCTCCAACGAACTAGCAATGGTGCTGTGTGATTTATTTATCGATTTTAAATTTTCTTTTACTTTTATATATTTACTTTTATTTATATATTAAAAAAACAACAACAACAAACGTACATATAATAAAAGTGATGATAATAAATAAAATGATAATTGTATAATGTATACTTAAATTTGTGACTTTGAACAATGTAGCTATGTATATAAGTGTAGATTTTTAAGAATCTAAACGGACTTGTGTATTTTTAATTGTAAATATGTTTAATACAATTGTATAAAATATTATAAATAATATTAGTGAAGAATAATGTTTACCTTATATGATGTGAATGAAGAGAGAGAGATACCTAAAAGTATTTGGCTTGCGAGGCTGTGTTTTTAACTTAAAAACGGATTGTTACCTGCGGAGGTAGACTCGACATAGCTACGCACTGTTGCTATTATTTGTTTTTTCTTTTATATAAATATATATATAAATTAATTGAATTGAAATTAAATAAATTCGTGACAAGTTTATTGAGGGAATAGTGATGCTGTATAATATATGGCAAATTTTTACCGAGACTTGTAAGTGTCGTGTCGGTAGCTATTGTGATGGTGGCAAAATTGCCCCTTTAATTGTTTTATTTTCATTATTATTATTATTATTATTATTATTATTGATTTTTTTTCTATAATATATTATATATATTTATAATTTATAAATCGTCTTGTTTTCATGTGTTTACATTCCACGCGTGTGGAGTGGTGCTGGCACCTGACAATCTTGACCCCGCCAGTGCAATACTTACACAACACTCCATCCTAATTTATTACTGAACATACATCAAGTAGATTAATTAGTGTTAAGTATTATATAAAAAAGAGAAATAAAAATATTTAAAAAAAAATTATTCCATGTATCTTGTACACGTTTTTCTTTATTTTGTTGATTTTTTTTCGCATCCTAAACTACACCAGAATACTTGTTATTTATTATTTTTTTTGTAAAATTTCCAAACCGAAGAGACTTATCTATTATTTATTTATAAAGACCCCTGTTTTTCGTTTAAATTGTTTTGTATATGATATTTAATGTATTTCCTTTAAATAACAAGATTTTTACAAAGCTTTAATTTGTGATTTTGTCAAATTAACAAGAACAAAATGAAAATAATCGTCGTTAAAATGTCGGTTTAAGCAATACCTGAATTTGCAAATTTAGTAATAATTCGGATTTTAGCTTTGTTTCGGTTAAACAAAACTAACGAAGGCTTGCAGGAGCGAAGATTGAATTTTTGAAAATCAAAATTTGCATACAAGAAAAGTGTAAAGTAGACAAATATATGAGGGATGATTTCAAACAATTCTACTACAGTAACTATCACAATTTGTATATAAAATAAATTATAAATAAACATAATTTTCTATCTATTACTGCCTATAATTTTTAATATTGTGCAAGTCAAATGGTAGAAAATCAAATGTTCGACGCCATCTAGTATAAGTTGCGCCATTTGCGGGAAATACAGAACGCTAGGGTTTTACGATTTTTCCAATAAACCTCAACATTACTCTGTTATTGTTTTAATCGATCTGAAATAGTCAAATGAATCGTGTAACTTGAGGGACGGTGTCGTAGATTAGAAGGAAAAGAGACGCGCGGAGCCAGCTCGAGCCCCTAGCAAATTAGGCAGATGCCTGCAGCGGCATAATTTTAGAGACTGCACTCCTACGATAGAAGTTGTTGTACATAGCAATTGTTGTATAGATATAATCTTTCGCCATTTTCAATATAATATAGTTTATTGTCCAAAAAAAAAGCCCCGCCCTTTTGCTTTCGGACAGTTTTTGTGCCACGCCCTATTATTTAATATAGCTAACCCACATTACAATTTACAATCGCACTGGTAGCCTATTTAAAATAGCTCCGTATTGAGTAGCTCGGATCTACGGGTCTTTCTACAATACGAGGCCTTAATTCTGATGAATTTGCTCAATACCTTAGAACTCTTTAGAACTGCTACTAAGATTTGATACAGTTTGGATAGTATATCTAGAGGAGCTATTCACTGGTCGAAGGTGGCAAAGTTACCAATTCAGGCATAAATAATGAACCATTCTATGAGAGATCTTAAGACCTCGTACAAGAGGTCAGTTGTTGAAAAATTGGCAACTCTGCAATTGAATTCTGCCTAGGGCCTGGGATTCGCCAAATCGGCCCCTGGAAATTTTCTTGAAGCTTCCAATGGCCTCCAATTTCTTCAGCTGTCTTGTGCCCTTTATTTGAGTAGCCATAGTGCAAGTACAAAATTGGCTTACCTTCTTGTACATGCGCAAGCACCTTTCATAACTCTTGTCACAGAATGTGTAATCGATACTATTGTGTATAAAAAGAGACTTTCTCAACACCTTTCTAGTAAACTGTTCTAATTTTTGACCAAATCAGTGAAAATTAAGGAACATTTTTTTGTGGGTGATTAATTGATTTTTCCGGGGAGGGACGTCGAAAATAATCTGCCCTGGACACGCCATCATACATTTTTTTACGTCAGTAAAGCTGTAATTCTGTCTCGCACAGGGGCGCACCTAGATTTCGAGGTATTGAACTAATTATAATTAGTTCAAGGTCCCCTCTTTTGGTGGAAACTGAAAAATATTATTGGTGTATTTGAAGGTCAGTTGCCTATGGAGCCTTATTTGGAACGGGAACGCGCCTTAAGTTTCATTAGTTTTATAGTCAATCCGCCCCTGAAGCTATACCTCCTCTAAGGGCCCGGCCGTTTAGCAATCGACAACGGTCTGCGGTAGCTTTTACAGTAACAAATTAAATAAAGGGTGGGCAAACCATCCACCTAGATAGGAAGAATTTGCTTAGTGTCCACTATTAAAATTTGTACATGAGATAGAAAAAGATAGATACAAAATAGACTAAAATATATACTAAGATGGAGTTGTAAATTTCACTCATCCTTGGTCATCTTCGTAAAAGTGTCGGCCTTCCTTTTTTTTTGTAATGACATCTATTGATAAGACTGTAACTAGGACATGCCAAACATCTGCTATCTTCGTTGTGAGTATAATGATTTTCTCCTAGATAGCATGATTGATACCAGTCAGTAATGTGTCGGAGAAGAACAGAGACTAAACAAAGAATTTTGGAATATCTTAGTAAACGATCAGGATTGTAAAGAAATTCTTCCTACATGGTTTGCCCTCCCTGTATGTACTGCATTTGAAACAACTTCAAATTTCAATAAAAAATTAATTTTACGAGACACAGGCCTAGCGCCCGTTACATGGTTTTTTACAATTCAGATTTACTCGATAATCGGAAAGACTATACACATATTTTTCTGGCCGTAAATAGCGTCCTGATTGTGGTACAATTTCTTCCTCCTCACGCAACTCCCTAAAATTTCTGTTATGCAACGGAAAATAATTCTTCCGAAATAAACATCGAATTGTAGTCGAGAAGAGCATTAATGAAAAACTACTTTTATTGCGGAGAACTTATTTCCATTATCCACATCAATAATTCGACCATGTCGAGACGAATTTACAAGCTCCTTTTGCCTTGTCGCGATTCAAGTGTGCTTGTTCAAAATTTGCTAACTAAGAATTATTGGATACT
Organism: Epicauta chinensis; assembly: GCA_021725515.1. Classification (NCBI taxonomy): domain Eukaryota; kingdom Metazoa; phylum Arthropoda; class Insecta; order Coleoptera; family Meloidae; genus Epicauta; species Epicauta chinensis. Next base: position 456,959 of record JAEDXX010000068.1, read on the forward strand.
ACTTATACAATTTTCAATTGTCTTCCAGTATATTGTAAAGGAACCTGGAACTAGTGCGAGCGCATGTTGAAGTGACTACTTCAACAATATCATTCAACGTTTTGTCTTTTCGCTTCAGTTCATCATTTCTTCCAGCAACATTTTATAGAAACAGTTTTAATTAGATAGAATGTGGCCGTCGAATACAATACAAAGAAATATCTGTGTAGTATTTGTAACATGTGTTGTAATCATTTCCATACTCAAATATCATAAAGTTAGAAAAGAGTATCAAATTAATAATAATACAGTTGATGTTGTTTCAAATTTGAAATCGAGTAAGAAAAGTGTTCAAATTCCATCGGCAACCAAACATAATTTCATCGATTTACCAACGAATATCACGACAAAGTTTCATCAAGCAACTAACAAGCGTATTTTGTACGTTTTGGGTTTATTCGAATTGACAACGAAATGGGGTGAAAGACAGCAGGGACAAAGCGAGATCGCGGCTGCACAATTAGCGATCAAACATATCAACAATTTGAACGTTTTGCCCGGCTATAAGATACAACTTTTAACTAACGACACAAAGGTATTGCGTTACGGTAGCTTCTCTAGTCATTAAATTACTGTGCATTATTTGTGATGAAGTCATTATTTGTTCGATAAGTCCATTGAAGGCTTTTTTAAATCTTGTTATTCTTATTATTCGGTCCAACTTTGTCAAGTTTCTTTTTGGATCAATACCAAAAAAACAATGTCTATTAAATCTGAAAACCCATCTGGCCGTATAGAAAGTTTTCCAGTTCAACGCATTATTTAAGGATGAAGATTTCAAATCATTTGCAGCTTGGTACTTTTCCTACTTCATGGGGACTCAAGATGCTTTTTTTGTGCTTGATATTTTCGCAGCATCAATTCAATTTTTTCGTAGATCCCTGTCGTGCTCCGCGAGACGTTTTGCTCGTGTATTAGGATTCCATTTATCTACTTATAATAATAAGTGACAAATCGTCAAACCAATCAAAATGATTGATTCGAACCGTTTCCCTATAGAATTTGCCAAATACACATGCACGATCCGCGTACAACTTGGTATTGCAACATAAATTGATATTGGAATTGAAAACTACCCTCAAACACGCCCAATTAGAGCAAATTTACGCACTGTTGCTTCGATTGACCTAAACGGTAATGAACACGCGGATTTGCCGTTAAAAAATTGATTGAAACCAATTAAAGAGACACGAAATTAACAATTTGCCTCATTATCGATACTTTGAACATCCCCTTTTTTGTGTGTGTTTCAGTGCGATCCTGGCGTTGGAATCGATAGACTTTTCCATGCAATCTATTCAAACAAAACAATCATCATGCTATTGGGTACAAGCTGTTCAAATGTAACTGAAAGTCTAGCACATATCGTACCGTATTGGAACATTTTACAAATATCATTCGGTTCAACATCACCATCGTTGAGTGATCGTAACAAGTTCCCATTATTCTTTCGCACTGTAGCACCGGAATCATCACATAATCTAGCGAAAATTGAATTTGTCAAAGCATTCAATTGGAATGTGGTAGCAACATTTTGTCAAAGCGAAAACGATTATCTGTTACCATTGAATAATTTAATAACACAATTTGAAAATGCGAATATTTCATGTGCCATCACAATTACGTTCTCATTGGATAATTATAAAGAACAATTGAAAAATTTGAAAGTAAATCGGTATGTGATTGAATAGATTTTTGTTGATTTATTTGAATAATTACAGGATTCCGATGTACGGATCATTATTGGGAGTTTTTCGGCACAATTAGCGGCGAAGATATTCTGCGAGGTAAGGAGCTGTTCTGTTCGTAAATCTTAGTCTATCGTCTACCAATGGAACGAGCAGAATTTGGGGAGAATTGGGTTTTTTTAGCGTCTATTGAGGCATTGCTCTCCGGGTGCTAATCTGCTCCAGGCAAGCTTGTTGTCGCCGCCCCTCTGAAAAGCTAATAAGAAAAATAAATAATAATAATTATTAGCGCAAGTATAAAGCGTACTAGAAGTGGCTGTTTTGCTGTGGTCTTGGGCCAGCCCTGGGTGTCCCTAACACTAAGGCGTGAAGCCGCATAGAAGTTTGCCAAAATCGCCAGCTATATATGGACCAGTTGATGCTTCTTTACGGCAGTTTTCAGTTGCCTCAAATGTGACAATTCTTTTTGTCATCGAGAAATCTAAAGATATTACAGGGCCGGCTCCAAGGCGGGACAGAAGGTGCAATGCACCCGGGCTGTTTGCTTTTTCGAATTATATTTTGTTTATCTTTTTATAAAAGATTTTGTCAGTTGCTTTTCGTAAAGCAACTTCAGGCCCCCAAATATCATTTGGGAGATCGGTAAAGGCTGCTAACATTTGAGCTACAATTAGAGATAAAACCATTAAACAGCTTAAACAGATAGAATCATTAATTTCCAGTGTTTTCGGTTACCTGGAGCCTCTTCAATGTAGGCCCAGTTCTGTTCTGTTTTATGGCAAAAAGATCCAATAATAATGAGCTCCTTATCCAGAGCCGGACCGAGACTCAATTGCGCCCGGGGCAAACAAGAGTTTCATGCGCCCTTATCGTTATCTATTAAATTATATTCTTCATACTTAAATAGTTCGGCGCCCAGAACAGATGCTCCTGTTGCCCTCCCCTCGGACCGTTATCTACGTTTATAATGGTAATTTGAAGTGTCGCAGAAAAATTGCAACTCTTGGAAAACCTCCAGCAAGGTCGCTCATTTATTGATTTACGTTTTTATTATTTGTTACAAGTTCAAGTTTGTAAAATTGCCAGCTGTACTATATCCATTGATCTGACGGCATGTAGACGGTAAGTCTGGGCTGCAAGTTCCGCCCAAGTACAACATAACGGCGCCAGTTTGTCAAATTATAGCCTCGTATCAAGGCGAACAAAATCAATTTTAGAATTATATAACATTTACGTACTGATTTATTATACGTTTAATAATGATTACACGTATCAATTACTTCATCAATTAGTTGAATCCGAACGACGCTAATTGAAGTTGGATTTAACAACAAATCCATCAAAAGATCCACTGTTTATGCTTTATATCGGATATCTCAACGAGAGTTGTTTATTGGTTGTGCTTTCCTCCTCTGTTTATTATAAACAATTTTTGCTTACGACCTGGAGCCCAAAATGTATTCGAGGCCGGAACATATTAGACAAATCTGAGAGTTTACTTTGAAAAGCCCTTCTGCAGCCGAGGACTTTCCCTTGCAAACCCGGCGACCTCTTTGAGTGCATCATCCCGTATTTTAGCGTTAATCCAGCAAGCGTTTCCACTATTTTTATTGTACAGTACACGTGTCGTTTGCAAGTTATTCAACATACAAGGTTAATTGGATAATTATATGAGGCAGGTGCGATGCGGTATTTGTTAAACGAGAATCACGTTAAAATTCAGCGACAACGTGCATGAATAACGTAACGACATTAATTAAATTCATTATTTAAAAAGTTTCTGTAAGGTGCTTTTTTTTGTTGATTTTCAAACAATTTTAGAAAAGTTCAACACAATATTCATTAAATCTGTACATTTTTTGTTTTCGTTCTCTTTCCATATTCCATTCAGGCTCATAATCTGGGGATGTATGGCAGCGATTACGTGTGGATTTTACAGGATCGTCATGAATTCTGGTGGCAATCATTGCCGGACAATTGTGGCCGTACCGACTTGAATCGTGCTATTGACGGTGTGATTTTAGTATCCGATTATAATATGAATACAGCAAATGATACGACAATTTCTGGTTTGGTATACAGCCACAAATCATTGATTTCTGCCGTTGTTAACGTCTCATTCGATGTTTTTTTTTTAATATCAAACAGGAATTTGGAGGATTTGAAAGGGAATTGTATCGCACAGGAAACAAAATATCGAAATATGCAAGTCAAACGTACGATGCAATCTGGACGATAGCATTAACGTTACGCCAAACGTTCTATCCGTATTCAAAACATCAACACACAGATTTCAGCTATAGAAATCGGGATATTGTCGATGAATTCATACGCCAGATGAGTTCGTTGAGTTTTATTGGCTTATCGGTGAGTTAACAAAAACTACAGCAAAGTCAAGTCGCAATTCGGCTACTATACGCGTTTTTTTTTTGGTATTGTTTGTTGTTTGTTTAGAATATCGTGAATTTTACAGGGTCCCGTGAAGTTCATTGGAGCCGATCGGATCGGCAACTCGTTGTTGCGGCAAATTCAAAGTAAATAAGAATTGTTGTTTTTTCTTCTATTTATTGAAAAGCGTTTGTAGATGGTCGAATTGTTAAAGTCGGAATTTACGATCCGCTCCGGAACCGTTTGAGTTTCCAATGCACGTTCTGTCAACGTATCGTTTGGCGGCACAATCAAACACCGATCGCCAAACGTATCCTGAAAACAACACTAATCACAATACCAACGATAATATTCTATTTAACATTGTTTATATCAATTATCGGTGTGTGTATTTCATTGTTATTTCTATATTTTAATTTACATTTTCGGCGGGTACGCACCGTCAAGATCACCAGCCCTAATTTGAATAACGTTGCCGTATTTGGTTGTATATTTGTGTATATTTATGTTGTTTTATTAGGCTTTAATATGTATACGTTGGGGCCGAATCGATACTTTATGGAATTCTGTACGGTAAGTGGACGAGACGTTGGCTGAACACCGTGTTTTAAAATTAGAGTTACACCCGAATATTAGCGCTGTAGGCAAAGTAAATGTCTGAAAAATCCGTTCTCAACATTGACATTGAACGTTTTACGAAATCGGTATCCTTCTACTCCTTCTGCATGCAGCGGCCCAAGTTTTAGATTCTCCGTTATTATTGGACAAATAACAATGTATTTGATTGGTTTTAGATACGTGTTTACTTGCTGTCATCAGGTCTGTCGTTAGCCTTTGGTTCAATGTTTGCGAAAACGTATCGTATCCATCGTATCTTTGTTGATTATGGTAGTAAAACAATCATGAAAGATAAATTATTAAAAGACAATCTATTAATCGGCATCATTCTAATACCATTAATTATCGATGGTATTATATTAAGATTATGGATAATGATTGATCCAATGGAAAGGAAACTATACAATTTAACTTTACAGATTAATCCAGACACACCTGATATCGTCTATCAGCCTCAGGTAATTTGTCTCCAACAATCATTAGCTATACCTATCTACTGTATCTATAGTTCATTATTTGATAGATGTAGAGCATATTTTATTGATGTATCAATAACAGGCGATAAGCATTTCATGAATTATTTATGATTTTCACAATAACGGAGTTTCGGGGTTTACTGGTTAGTAGGCCGAAGGAAATTTCTACTTTCCCATCAGTGCCACGCAATATTTTGTTGGGCCAGAGAGGGGCGGTTTCGCATTATAAACTTTGAGGGGTTGGACAATTTTCAATATCGCCTCAGGGCGCACTTCACCCTGGACAACAACAACTGTAGTACAGTTTCCGCGTCAAACCGAGGCGAATATTGACGCAGACTGGATCAGTTCTTAGTTAACAAGCACCTTATTGCGTGTTGTTGAGGAACTTCTTACTGTTTTCATCTGTCTGTGTTGGTTTTATAAAACGCCATTTACATGAAACCATCTGTACGCCACTGCAATTCTGTTGCGCATCCGTCTATCTCGCCTCGGTCCGGCGGGGGAACTGTAGATTCGATCAGGTGTTTGTTTTTAATTGCTCTAAAGCTCTAATTAAGAGTTCAGGCCACAATTAGGCTATTAAAGCGGCATCTAAGTGTGACTAAATACGAATCATTATTATACATAGACTGGATATATATCAATTGTATAGCAGGCACAATGGCTTAAGAGACTAAAGTCAAAAGAATAAAATTAGAGCACGATTCGTCATCGTTGGAAACAATTAGAAGTTCTACACTACAATTCGCAGCAGAGTACGTTCTTCTTGTAGTAGGTACTTCTATAACTGTGCACTTCCCACAAGCATATGTGGCAAATTTGGGAAACATACAGAGTGAGCCGAATAATCTGTAGAAAATTTGGCTTATTTGTATTTGTAATAGGATCTTAAGCAATTTAAGAGTTTACATATACTTTAAAATTTTTAGACTTAAATGGCTCAGCCTGTATAATAGGGAAATTACCATACCTATGGTGAATCAATATGTTTAAGTTGACTCCAGTCTCTTAAGTCGTTCCGTCCACTATAACCTTGTGTTGATTAAAATACTACCTCAGTAGATTTGTTGATTTATCTTTAAAGTTAGCTCATAATATACCATCGTATGGGAAAAATATTCAAATTTTGCCAAAAATATAACAACCCCAGGGCAAACAATAACTCAACGAGATATGTTGTTTTTCAAGTTGGATGTTATCCCATATTGTAACCACCCTCCACCTACACAACAACCACGTAATGTGATTTAATAATAAGGAACTCGATATTGTGGACGTTCATAGTTTATTGTAGTCATCATTGACGATACATAATTGACAAGAAAGCCACCTACTGGTGCATAATTGACACCCACTTTTACAGGAAACGCAAGCGTTGGCAGTCAATTAAAATAGTTTTCAGAAAATTAAGGCACTTCACAATGACTTTGATGGATAAACATTAGCCTACAGTATAGACGGTGGCTGGTTATTTTTAACTATATTGTTGGGGGTTATATGATGGGGTAATCAATCACCATCTATGATAAAAACAAGTTGTGTTTTGTTTAAGGTGGAGATGTGCGCCTCCCAGAACACCACCGGCTGGTACATTGCAATCTACGGTTATAAAGGTATAATTCTGATAATCGGTCTGTTTATGGCATGGGAAACGCGACACATTAAAGTGCCAGCACTGAACGATTCCCAATATATTGGTATTTGTGTGTATAGTGCCGTCTTCAGTGCTATAATTACAATTTTATGCAGTCTAACATCCGAATATATACTATTCACGTATTTGGCACGCACAATCACTATCTTAATGTCCACGTCATTGATATTATTCTTGTTATTTCTGCCAAAATTAAAATCCGTTGTAATTGGTCGTATAGATTGCCATGATCCAATTATGGAAAGCATGGGCTTGAGGATCGAACATAAAACGTGCCGCTTTATTATCGACGAGACGAAAGAACAATTGAATCGATTAGAAATACAAAATCGTGTTTATAAATGCCAATTAGTCGGGCTCAATTTGGAGATTGAACGTTTAGAACAATTATTATCGTTATCAAACGAAAATCTCAACTGTCCCTCGATTGATAACGAATGTAGTTCAAGTGATGAGTATTTACGTTGGCCAATTGTACAGAAAATCAAACGCAAATACTATTCAACGAACGAATTGAATACGATGAAATCACCAATTCATCAAATTGTCGATGATTTCAAACGAATTTTCAATGTCAATTCGAAACGTAGCAGTAAAATCGCGAATATTACACGCCAATCATTACCAACTATTCAGTGTGAATTACAAGAGAATCCAATATTAATAAAAGCCAAATCGGACAGTCTCCTATCGACAACAATACAAGAATAATCTTACACGATATTAGCTACACCCGTGTCTCATCCTGATTTATCCCGAAAGTCCTGTAAAGTTGTCTGGCGAAGTAGTGTGCTCGATTGGTCCACTCTCCCCTATGCAGTTGGCAGCATTTTCTCGCGCTTAATGCTGCGTCAGAAACCGCCTTTTCGCGACACAACGAGGAATGTGGCTTTTTCAAAATAATCCCATAAAACCGAGTAAACAATGAAGGCCTTCGTCGAGCGCGCATTTGTCGCCACTGTCAAAGGGCTAAAGACTGGATAGTCACTTGTCAATCTCTAAATTGGTGCTTATTTGACAAAAATGTTGCGAAAAAGTGTCCAAATTTAAGAAACAACTCATCAATAATTTTGGAGAGGTGCCACTCAGGGCCGGCCTTCGCTATTTTGCAAGCCTAAATTCAAAACATTTTTGATATCAAAAAACAATCAATTTATATTATTTTCTTGTACTCTCAGCACTCCCTTGTGGCCGGTTCTGATTCCTCTCAATCTCAACTTTTAATAAACTTGCAATCGAACTATAAACCTTGTTTTTTCTATTTATCAATGGGAGAGATTTAATTTCGGACGCAATTAAAAGCTGATTGTAAGAATACTGCAATTGAATTCTAAATATATCTGCCGCTTTTGTTACTTTGCTATATTTGAACTGAAAACGTTGATTAAAAATTCCTGTATTTAGTTTTTTGTTTTGTAACTAATATAGACGGATTGTGCCACTTTATCAATACAATTGCAAACGAACTTTTACAGTTTCCGTTTTAGTCTGCGCTTAAATAATATTAGAACATATTTGATAGAAGACGAGGGCGAATAGAATTGACTGTAAATTGTTGACTTTATACTTAAACTCAAGGTAAATATTTCCCTTAATTCGAAATTAATGTGTAAATTAGAACAAAGTTGAAGTTTTCATGGTATTTGATCTGCGGATAAACAAGCTCTGTATTTCAAACAAATTGTAACTGAGTGTATAGTCCGTCCAAAAATTAAGTATGAAATTTTAAATGACAGAAATGCAGCTAACCTACGCAACGAAAAATAGTCCCTGTATTAAGACCCCAAAATTTTGATTCTTTATTGTATTGAACTGAACATTGATTCGTAAAGGATTTTAGAATCTCCAAAGAAATATAAAATATCGAACTTCTTGGTTAATATAAAAAAAATGATCACCAAATTTTGTAAACAAATGCGTAGGGTTTTATTCAAACAAGAGTGCCACAATTTTATACTTAATTGTTGGACAGAGTATAGTTAATAATTGAAATAAATAAACATTGCGTTGATTGCGTTTCATTTCTTGGTTAAGACATTGCGTATACCAATTTCGTTTGAACAACTTTACTACTCTCACTGCCGAATTCTAATCACTCGTCAATATATCGAGCAAATACTGCAATCACGTGGTCATTTATTCCTTGAACATTCTGGATTATATTGCTTTGAGATTGGCAGGAGAAGCAAAAATCTCTTCGTATTGCATTAAAAACGGACACTTTGTGTTGCCTGATGAAAACACCACACTTCCCACTACAATAATAAATTAATCATAGAAATCAGAAACTTTAACCCTTTCAACTGTTTGTTCTCATGATTAATTACGGTTAATTAACCTGTCCGCGCTGATGATTGATATTTTTGTTGTGTTTATCCAGCGGTCATCCAATGCGACGTGATAAATTGTCGTACAGAAAAATAATGACATCCTTCAGGAATGAGATGATGTGTTTTCTTTTTTTTTTGTTGTTTCGTTTTCATAACATTTCCAAATAAATCCCACATAATGCACAGATTTCGCAAAAAGATATAAAGTTGTTCTCAACATAAATCCAAGCTTTTATCGAGTCGCTCAATTGTCAATCGACTTTCCAATATGATGACAATGCAAGGACGTTTGTGATTCAGTTTGGTTGCTGAATTATGATGTGTTCTTGTAAGTTTTTAGAAGTTGAGAAAAGTACGCACAGCTGCCTGTTTGATGAATGGTGGAGTCTCTTTAAGCCCGGTGCAAAGTCGAGCATAAAAATCGATAGTTGCACTTTTGTTGATTCCCGGAAAAGCATTATAAAGATCGTGTCCGTCGAAATCACGCATCATACAGAATTGTATTTTAATTGAAATTTGATTGAATTTCCGTTTCGAAACAATAAATCAATTAACAAACTGCCGCCCAGACCATCTATTTTATCTAATTTGTGTTGGTGAAGTGGGCTTATTGCAAAGAAAATGCAAAGTGGCTGTTGAAAGCTTTATTTAAAACAACACAAAAAAAAATCACGGAAATAGCAGGAATGAGAATGCCAGGAAATTAAATTTGCGATATTTTAGCATATGAAAGCACAAAAATAATTGACACCGCAAGACAACCAACCAACTAGATAAAGTGCAGCGTTAAAGAAATTTCGAACAATTCAAGTAATCCTACAACATATAATGCGATATTTTATGAGTCTGTGTTTTCGACACTACCCTTAAGCACGGGGTGAAGAATAACACAAGATAAACTGACTAGGAGGTGGAAATTTTCGTCTGAAATTTATCTCTGGGAGGCCGACTAGATGATCACAGGAAGTCTATCGATTCTTCTTAGACATTGCTAATTGGAAAACTGGAGGTAATTAGTTTTGGAAATTCGAATTTGCTCGCTTAAATGTAAAGTTTGTGTTTGTGGGCAAATCGTTAAAAATACTTCTTACGTCCACTTACGTATACGTAAATATTTTAGTGGACGACAATTGCCAGGCTACCGATGATACCCATTTCTTAAACAATTTATTCGTTTCTCAATAAATAAAGAAAACGCAGAGTGTAAATTGATAGAGAACATATTTTGACATCAAAATCAGAATACAGAATTTCGCTCCTTATTTCACCCCTTCGGAAGGGATTTTCGAAAACACAGACTTTTATTTATACACACAGATGCCTTCATACTTTTTGATCGTAAAAACGACGATCTGTGCAAAATTTCGTCCCCTATTTACCTCCCTTAAAGAACGATTTTTTAACAGCGTTATGTGAGGAGCTCCTGTGGCCAATTTTATGGCTATCAAAAATTTCAACTGTCAAGATTTTCTATTTGTCCAAGGAAAATAGGGACACTAGCGTCATATTTGTTATACAGCAATGGCATTTTATCTAGGCGCACCGATCCTTGTTTATTTTTGGGCAGATCCATTACTTTTCGATAAAAGTGCGCGCGCAGGGTTCACCGATTTTTTTTTGTTTTACTTATTTAAAGATGTACATTTTTTGTCATTTACTATAAGATTTTGAATAAAAATCAAAAAATTACGTAAAAATAATAAAATTAACAGTAAAAGTCCAAAAAGGTCATTTTGAATTGAAAATTTAACATTTTTGAAAATTCATAGCTACGAATTCACTTCTACCCCAACCTTGAAATTATCAGTGCTGTTTAAGGATGAAACGAAGTATATTTTCTGAAATTTTCGAAAAATTTGGAGTTGATAGAAGAAAGTTATGGGCATCTGAAACTGGCGATTTTTACGAAATGTCCTAGGTTTGCGTTGCTATATTATAAAGAAATAGCTTTAATCAAAATAATATAGGGTGAAAATCAACAGTCTATACCTTAACAAAAAATTTGAGATCTTGATCATCTCCCTACTCCAAAAACTGTAGTTTTGACACGACTTGAAATATAGGTGAAATTTCTCGAAAACAGTGATTCAGTTGAAAGCGTACAACTAAACCGAATTGAAGTTTGGATCAATAGCATATTTTTTTCTTGAAAATACAGGATTGACTGAGAAATACGCCGTCTAGAACTAATCCCTATGTCATACAGAAGCTGAGATATAAATTTTTGAAAATTGCCAAAAAATCGACTTTTTCAAATTTCAAAAAATTCTCTAACGGCCGGATTTGAACTTATCAGGCTCAAATTTTCAGGATCACCTCCTTTTCTCACGAACACTAATCGAAAATTGCGTGTCCTGGCATAAGCCTTTCTACATCTATCCGTCAAATCCAGTTTGATATCGAATGCACTCCAAGACTGGGCGTTCTCTTGAAAGCTTTTTATTTGAAGTAAATCGCTAAAATAGATCTATCCAGCTTATGCGTAACTTATATGTTTTTCTTTAATTTCAATCTAGTTGAGTATATTTGCTCTCAGATGATGTCATGTGGAAAATTAAAGAAGCTTTTAAAACGTTTCTAAGGAGTTGTTGGGAAATTTTCAAAATTGTGTACTTTTTTTTTGAATAAAAATTACAATTAGGTTACTGTTTCTTCGTATACAGAAGCTAATTTAATAAAATCACCCGATAATTAATAAAGTTGCACAATACCTGGCTATAAACAACAGGTAATTAGGATATGCGAATAATGAAATTGCTATTGAAATAAACTCGGTTGTGTGTTATCAGTAGCAATGAGATGACTACAGGATGCGAACATGTAATAAAGGAACAGTCGATTGGTAGCCGTGCTCCTGTAAGGACGCAAAAGTCCATTCTATTCCGCTTCCACTATTATCACTGAATTTTTTACAACAAATCGAATAGAATCTATTGATAATGTTGCAATTATTTTCAATCATAATCGATGCGATTTGAGTGAAAATCAACAACGTACTATTTTTAGGTAAGTTTGCTTTTGGCTAGCTTTGCCTGTTTAGATAATTACTAAATATATAAATATGCAGTGATTTGGCAAATGTAATGGCTAGACGCGATTTAATTTAAAAAAAAAAACAACTCACAGAGAAGCGTAATTAATAGTGAAAGAACTGAGCAAATTACATCAACTTTTTTTTTTAAATTAAACAATTCTTGACGGTATGTCGTTGAATTCCAATTAAGCGTTAAAAGTTTGAGTCTTGTGACGTGCCTCTTAATCATAATCGAATTTTAATAGGAAATCGTTAAGGGTAGCTTGTCGGATTTCAGATAACAAGTCGCTATCCGAAATTACAGCTGCTACTAATTGGTGGAGGCGCACTCTGTAATGTTTCGTATGTTAAAAAAAAACAAAACAACTTGCAGGCTACATTTGTACAATTATCGCTTGTTTTTGGGAATGGTTCCAATTACAGCAACTTCCCGCAAACGAAGCCAATAAAAGACTCTTTAAAGAGAGATAATAACACGATTACCGTTTTTTAAATAACAATTACAGCTCATTATCTTTGTCATTTTTATTGGTAGGTACATTCTGTTAATATAGAGTTCAGCTTATGGGATTAAGCTATCAAGAATGCTGTATTATAAGATAAATTCAAGTCTCGAATTGTAATCTGGTAAAAATTGCGAATCACTGCTATAATGATCAATAAAAATAATAAATGTTGAAGGGTGCTTCTATCATGAAAATCAACATTTAATTGCTTCCAATTTGATGTTTAACTGTGTGCAAAATCGGCCATCAGATGCTTTGTGAATTATTCAACTAACACTTCGTTGTTATCGTTGACTTGTTAGTTTTGTAATCGATAAAAAAGTGCCCGCAATTTAAATCTAATTTATGTTGAATTGGTGGAGCGATTTTCTAATTAAATTCATTTGATCGGTGCACTTCTAAATAGATTGTGATTTGCATCGAAATCAACAATCGACTCTTCAATAATCGTGTCGTGTAATTTCTATCTTTTGACTTATTTAAAGATCAAGTGGTTGTGGTTAATTGGATCAGTTGTTTTGTCTATTTCATAATCAATCCAATCGCCACTTGAATTCCTCTGACACGAACACGTGATTGATCTTCCACTTATTTGAGACGCCAACACTGTATATTCGGTGGTTTTTTTCATTTTTCTTATCCGAACAGCTAGAAGACTATTACAAAGTTCTCAATTTTAAGACTAAAGATCTATTAAACAATTTTGCAGTAGGAAAATTGTGAAACTGCATCTCTATCGGTTTTATTACAAAGAATGGAGCTTGAGCTGCAGGCCTTCGTTCTAAAACTAGCAATCCTCAGTTTTTTGCGTTTGCACATACAGATAAGGCATTCTTTTCTTTCCAACTGAGTCGATTGTAGTGCAATAGATTTGTTGTGCCTCGATTCGTTGCCGCAACTGTATACGACACGATTTGGAGTTCGATAGTCGTTTTATAATGTAATCTTTATATCGTGGAAAAATCTCTCAGAATTTGATAAACTTTTGCACTGGATGATGTTATACAACGTGATTTGTCAATTTCAATTTGAGTATTTAACATTTACCGAGCATTAATTAAAAACTGTACTTGATGATGTTTTTGGATTTTATCATGTGGAAACATTGGGAAACTCGTGTTCCAGGTAGATTAATTGCAACGATTCGTATCCAAAACTCACGGATTTACAAAGAACGTTCTATTTGTTTGTAGATTTCCACTTCTTATCATTTATAATTTAATCTAATTAAAGATAATCATTTTATAATTTATTTACATTCACAAAAAAAAAATTGACATCATTTTACAATTTAATTAGGTATTATTTTTAGACATTGAACAGCATTATGGATAGTGATTTGGTGACTGATGAACCGTTGAAATGTGCCGCGAATGCGACCCATGAAGAAATCTGGACGTACATCATTTATTATCGTGGTGCACAACGGCAACCTTTGGATACTGCAATTTTCTTAACTGTTGTCAATGTCATCATATTCATTACTGGTCTTGTTGGGAATATTGCCGTTTGTTTCGTTATCATACAACATCGTCCACTGCATACGGCCACCAATTATTATCTTCTCAATTTGGCCGTTAGCGATTTATTGTTGCTGATCTTCGGTAAGTTTTCAAAACGTCTGTACATGTTCGATTTCAAATCGAATCTAACGAAACAGATTTGGGCGGCTTATATTGTAAATCTGTCCGTATAATTGGCCGAATTCCTGAGCTCCATAGCAATTTTTTTGTATTCAATCTTTTTTCTGATTAAATTCGATAGAAATGAACTACCTGAAAAATTCATTCATTTTATTTGAGATTTTAATATCAATCGTCTGATGAGCTTGTTGTATTCAAAGGCATCATTTCTATGCTCCCGATCCATCACAAAAAAACAAATCAATACATCATTGGAACCTTAAAAGTGTACCGAACCGAAAAAGAATTTCAATTAAATTACTTTTATCACGTTTCTAACGTGAACGAAATAAAGTCAAAAATTTGGTGCAAAGTAAATTGGTTGCCGTAAGTCACGTGGAACGCGATAAATTTATCGATCTCTTTATAATTGTCTTCAACTAGATAGGGATGAGAAATAATAATAAAATTGATAGGAGTCGGGATATATAAATTAAATCTCACCAACAGCGGTCTGCACTTGATCTAGATCAACACACTGTTGACAGTTTTAATCTAATACTCACGACTTAAGTGTAAAGAATTAATTTCCAAATCTACAATACATCTATGGTCATGTGTTAGACAAAGATAGAATTCTAGGCGATAGATGTAAGGTAACAGGTTCCATCTCTGTCTGATAGAGGTGTCCACAGATGTGGCAATGTCGAGTGGATTGGACGCCACTAAATTACGAGGGTTGTGGTATTTTTGTTGGTCGTTATGGGTAAATACGCTTCACTAATATTCTAAAAGCTATAAAGAAACTTGTACGTTGATGTATTATTAATATTTCAGACCCTCTTTTATCTCGATATAAATGTCTCTGGAGTGGTATTTTCAGGAAAACAACGTAATTAGATTTGCTGAAATGTTCTTTAATTCAAGACTTGTTTTTATTTAGAATACCTTATTCCAATGGTAGAGGTGATACTTTAGCGGAAATATATTAATTATTCAGTTCTGTAAAAATGAAAATTTCAGCAAAATTCATTGAGTTTCGGTTTTAATAGCACTTTTGGCAATAGTGTGGAGAATTAGTTATCTTGCACAAAAACAAACAAACAGGCCTAGCGCCACGACTAAAACTGAAAAAACTAGAAGCGGGCGTTACTCTTAAAGTTTACTAAATTGGGCGTTACATATTTTCGTTTTACAAAAACGCCAGACGTCGCTAAAAAAAGCAAAATTTTATTTGTCGACAAATCATGCGGTTATCGCCTAAACTGCCCCGAAATTCAGTTGTTCGTCTGCAGAAAATCGACGTCCTCGCAAGTGTTTTAATAGATCAGAAATGTGAGGGGTGTTGTAACTGAACAAAACCACATTTTGGGGTGCTTTCTTGAGCCCTAAGACCCTCACAAAATTAAGAATTATAAGGCTTCCTTTAAAATTTTAATTGTTTCAACGGTATGCCTCAGTTGAAAGAGTGTCCTAACAATCTCAAACAATTGTCATAAGCTTGTCTGCAGTTTTCTTGGCAAAGATCTTGCCTGCCTCCACAAATTGTCAAAACGAATGTTTCGCATTTTCTAATAAAAGGCGAAATAACTGATTTTTTTCACTCTAAAAGCAAATAAAAGCACGATTATTTTTTGTATCGCATTTGCTGGATTAATAAAAAAGACAGATCATATTTACGTATTTTAATAAAGATCAAAGATGCAGGATTTTTCAATAAAGACCGTCCAACGCACATCTTATTTCTCTTTGAAGCTGAAAGTTTCTCTTCGGCCCACTGATATTTTATATTACGTTCATGATTGATCAACAAAATCTTTACATCCTGCGGCGATTTCAGACATTAAAGGCAAATCAACTTTAGACACACAAAATTTGTATTTTTCATTTGCAGGCTTACCAAACGATGTCCTACTCTACTGGCACCAGTATCCGTGGACGTTTGGCGTGACACTTTGTAAAGTTCGCGCCTTGATCTCTGAAACGTAACACAACATCACCCGTTTAGTATTCAATGCAAACCTCAATTAACAATCGAGATTGCTACTGAATACTAACGTGAATATGTGACGATTGAAAACAAATTGCAACAATTTCAGGGCCAGTTATGCATCAGTCTTAACAATACTCACATTCTCAACGGAACGTTTCTTGGCAATCTGTCGACCGTTAAGTAGCTATTCAATGTCGGGCATACGGCGCACCGTACGGATGATTATAGCGATTTGGATTGTTGGTATTATTGGAGCTTTCCCATTCTGCTATCTAATAACTGTCGATTATATAAAGTGTCCGGAGGATAATCGTGTTTTAACAGTAAACGTGATGTATTCATTTATAATTTATTGTTGTTTGTGGAATATTTCAGGAATCGGCTTATTGCGGTATTGTATCGTTGGATTATCCAATAGCTGAAGTCAGCTCGATTATATTCTTTCTAATACCGATGTTTTTCTTGGCACTAGAACATATAATGATGGGTATGCAAATCTATCGGACAAATACGCATATTTTAGGTAAGGGTTGTGTACATCGTGATGAGAAGAAGATGCAAGCCAATCGTACAATTGTTGGAATGTTGAGTAAGTAATTTTTGAAAATCTGTAAAACAACATTAAACAAATTGTGTTTTTTTTTTTGTTAATAGATGTTGTAGTAGTAGCATTTTTTATTTCTTGGGCACCATTCCATTTACAACGGCTGCTTGTTATTTACGCATCCAATTATTACGAATTGAATCGATGGATGTTTTTCATTACAGGCATCCTATATTATCTGTCACCAACATTAAATCCAATTGTGTATAATGTTATGTCGGGCAAAATGCGTAATGCATTCAAAACGGTTATATTCGGTATTACGCCGAAAACACCGATACCTCTACAAAGGCATACAACATTTAGAGAATTAACATATTCACGAGTATCTACACAACAACAACAACAACAACAACGTGTCCCAAATCGTATCGAAACAACAATCGATGCAATTCCAAACGGCAACAATCGAATAAATATGATAAATAATACAATTACAGTGCCAACAAACGGTACACTTCAAACTGAATTTATCTATGAGATAAAATCGGAGCATTGCAATCATTCTGATGTGGCTGTTTAATGATGTGAAATAATAATATTCAAATTTAGCGCTTCTAGAAGTTACAAGCAACAATTGGCTTGGAATGATGTCAATCAAGATAATGGTCGTGTCGGCGATGATAGCCGAATCAACTGTATAATAAATGTGGCGATCAGTGTAACCTATGAATGCCTATATTGTCCTAATTATTATTCCATTTTATTCCATCGATTTCGATATTTATAATATAAATAGATTTAAAAAAAACAAAAACGATTTGGAATTCTGACTGTTTGATGTAAGATATTTGTAATCTGTGATAATATGCATATTTGTTATTATATACGAGGAAATAGATGTATTCTGCGATAACAATATTGCATATCTGTAAATGGATTAGATTATGTCAAGTATTATATAAAAATTTGTCGACTATTTTTGTTATAATTTATTTAAAGCTCGTAAATAACAGACAATAATTTGATGTAAGATTTGAATTCACCGCTATTCGGTGACGTCATCTAATACCGCCAATCATGAGACTGCACCGATCTTTTTTACCACGCGACATCTATCGGAGAGTAGCTGAAATTTACACTTTCTACAATCATTTTGTTCCGCCGGTTATTCCTACAGATGAGATTAGTGAATAGGGAAATAATATAATATTTTTGAAGATCTTCCAATTAGGCTTTATACAACTTTATAGGAGCTCTGTCTTTAGGGCGCAAAGAAAGCGATAGAGTATTTTTGTCAACAGGTAGTTCACGTTGTGAATTCTTCCCAGGTAGAAATTTGAAATTACCAATCAAAGCAGCTATAGCTAGGTTTTTCTGGATTGCACCAAATCTCAAACCTATAGTGTAACAACAATAATTGGAAAAACCCAATAAATTTGTAAATTATCGACTTACCAATATAATTCCGTGGACCAGAATAATTATTCTGGGCAATTTTCCAGACCTTCTTCGATCGCAAATTTTACCAACTCTATGGGTGAGCCACAGGTGAAGAGCCACAGTAGATATAGATCACCAAATGGAAATGTTGGATTTAATTGTTCAACACCCAATTGTTTCCAAATTTGTAACGTTTACGATATTTTAAATAAAAAACAAATAGTGTGGTTATTAAAAAAATCGATAATAATTTAAATAAAGAAATTAACCAATTTGTAGACAACATTCTTAAATACTTGCTAGTTAAGAATCATTTAAGCAAATGCATAATTACATTTTTCAAATGTAAACTGTTATTGGTCCTCATTAAATTTAAACTTTCTGGTTCAAGAAGGTAACCTATTTTTTTGTTTTGTTTTGTTGACTTATCTGTTTCAACAGAAAAATGTGTCTAAATTCGCCAATTGTGGATACTAACAAGCTCTGTTAAGGTTGAAGATTCGTTATTGCTTTGGAAAAAAGCACCAAAAACCGTGTAAAGAAACAAAACCTACCAAAAAGCAGTCTCAATATTTATTTGTTCAATACTTGCTGTTAAAGTCCTACTTTATCGACTAAAAACTCGATGGTAAAGTAACACTTTACCCACCTCAACGGTAAAGAGTTTACTTTACCGTTGAAGTGGGTAAACTCCATAGCAACCAACAGTAAACGAACAAAAACAATTGATTGTTGTTTACAGAAATCCAATAGCAACCAATAACGGTTGACAACTGTATGAATAGTCAATGTCAAAACTTATTACAAAATTTAAAAAAAAAGTGTTTGAAGGGCAAGTATTAAACAAAATCTTGTAAAATCAAAAATCATGTGACCTGATCGTTACGATAGTAACTGTTGCTAAGGGTTTTGTTTATGTTTATGTTTTGAAATAAAAAGTGATCATCCTCAAAATTTAAAGCTCTAAAACGGCTTAAAAGAAGAAAATTTCCTTGAAGAAAGACCGGCGTGAAATCGGAGTTTTTCATTTTTCTTTTCTTTGTAACAATGATAACAGTGCATGATTTTTAAGGAATTAAGAAGGAAATCGCCGGATTCTCGTGTAGAACAAGAACGAACCGAAGCCTTGAAAGATGAGAGGTATTTTCGATTAAAATCGGGTTTGATTTGTTGAGAATTTTAATTATCGCAAAAATTTGCGGAATTATCGGAAAAGAATCGTCTGATATTAAAGATTTCATTTATTCAAATCCTTCATTTCCACTTTCAATTTGTCACTCGACGTAATTAACACTCTTGTAATTTACAAGCGTAAATTACAAGAGTGAAAGTCGCGTTGAGTGAACAATTGAACATGGAAAGAAGGATTTGAATAATAAACAAGATCAACTAGAAAAAGGTACAAGGTAATTAAATTAAAAAAAAAAAGATTAACAAATTATTAGCACGCAAATTTGCAGGCTTTATACCGCGTCTCCGATACGAAGAACCAACAGAAAGTATTGCTAAAAGTTTAAGGAATTTTGACGAAAAATCAAAAGAATACGAATGTAAATTAGCCATCTTCAAGATAAAGAGAATCAAGACAGATCAATAATTGATACGTTACGCCAACAAATCGTCGAATTAAGCAGCTGCATGAAGCGCAATAATTTTTGGGGAGGCATAATTATAAAGGGGAGCTCCGAAAGAAAATTTGCGTACAGTGCCAGAAGAGCTTTCCTCACCAAATTTAACAAGGAAAAATAGTGAAACGGAAAGCTGAAGATCGCACTCCTCAAAGTGGACTTTAAAGCTAGTTTAATTAGAAATAAAATGATTACATTGATGCAACTATAATTGATTGACTTCTTCTTCAATTAAACTTTGAACAGCTTCACTGGAACACCATCTCGAGCACGTAAAGCAAGCGATGTAGTGTTTGTATCAACAGGTAGTTCACGTTGTGAATTCTTCCCAGGTAGAAACTTGAAATTACCAATCAAAGCAGCTATAGCTAGTTTCGTTTGAATTGCACCAAATCTCAAACCTATAATGTAACAACAATAATTGGAGGAACCCAATAAATTTGTAAAGTACCGACTTACCAATACAATTCCGTGGACCATCACCGAATGGTAGATAAGTAAACGGTGTAATTCCGCTGTTATCATCATTGAAACGTTCCGGCTTAAATTCCATAGGATTTGGGAAATAGTCTGGATCACGTTGGAGGCCTAAGAACGGTATAACTACGGGTATTCCAGATGGTAGAGTGATATTAGTGCCGGGTAGTTTGTACGGTTTGACTACGATACGGTTTAAAGAACCGGCAGCCGGATGTTTCCGCATTGTTTCTACAATTGGACAAATTACTCGTTTATTATTGAAAAAATCAACAAATACCTTTGAAAACTTTCTCTAAATATGGCAAATTTTGGACATCTTCATAGCTATATTTGGTAACGTCTTTGCCCAGCTTTGCGACAATCTCTTCACGGAGTCTGTCTTGGATTTGTTGGTTGTAAGCTAATTCGTGGATGGCAAAACTGATTGTTGTTGATGTCGTCTCAAATCCGGCCGTAAAAAATAGAAATGATTGTGCCACAATTTCATCCATACTCATCCCGACTGTATCCCGGATTTTTAATAAAATATTAATAAAATCGTCCCGTTGTACACGATTCTCATCTCGATATTTGATGGTGTTCTCGATTAAATCCGTAAAGAACTTTACAACTTGACGATTAGAAATTGGTAGCTTTGCAATATTTCCCGGATTATCCAGACCACCTTCTATCGCTAATTTCACCAATTCTATGGGTGATGGGGTGAAGATTTTATCCACCATCTGTGAGAATTCTGCATTGGGATCTTTTAAACTGTTACAATCGATCCCGAATGCTGTTGATCCGATTGTATCGGTCGTTAATTGTGTTAATCTTTGTTTCATATCCAAATCGGCGCCGTCATCCAATTCGTTTAAGATTTCAATCAAATTATTGACGCACTTTTGTAAAATCTTGTACATACTTTTAATACGGCTGGTCGTAAAGACTGGTGTTAATTTGGCACGTTGATTTCTCCATTCTTGTCCTTGCATCGCCAATAAATGTCCACTGATTGGTAGTTTTTCTTTATCGATAAACACACCACGATCCATGAAATAATCAAAATCCGTCACTAGGATACGTTTAATTAAATCCGGTGCGATTGGCATAAAAACTGGTCCTTTAAAGAAATAGATGCCTCCATATTGTACACATTTTTGTTTGAATTGATTGTACAAGTCTTGCAGATGTATAAATGCATTTTTCCTACTGAGTGGTACAGTTGATAGATCACCAACTGGAAAGATTGGATTCAATTGTTCAACACCTAATTGTTGCCAAAATTTATAACGTCTACGATATTGGAAATAAACAATCAATAATATTGTTGATAAAAAAACGATTAATAATTCAAATATTGAAATTAACCAATTTGTGGACGACATTCTGAAATGCGGTACTGGATTGATCAACATTGATTGTACAACTGTATAGTCATGTTAAATTCAAATCGTTATCATGTCCCATCAAAGGTCAAGTCTGTGATTAGTTTGGTGCGAACATCAGTATTTAGTCATGGACTTGACCTTTGAATTTAATTAGCGGTTCCCTGTCGACACATGGACCGATTTTTCCTGTTTTCTTATCAATTCGAACTCTCAAAAATATAAAAATCGCCGAATACTTAATACAAACAAACAACATCAGACAAAGCAGCTCCACTATATTTTCGAAAAAAAAGTCTTCTTATCGGATAGATGGAATTCTAAAAGTACCAATTATTGAACGATTATTTAAACCAAATCAAATCTGATATGGTGCTAGCCCTTAGACTTTTGGTCCGAAGCTCTCGTCAGAGAGAAAGTCAACTTTTGTGGAGTCTTAATGAAAAAATTTGAGTCATATTTTCGGGAGCGCTCCCAAAATTGAAGAGAAGATCGATACTCTATCCGATAACCATGGTAATTCTGAAGGATGAGAGACTTTTCTTTCTTAAAAAATCCCTTTAGTTTTCCCAAAAAGGGCAAAAAACCGCCTAGACTATTTGACAATTTTCGGCTTTACTTTTCAACGAAATTAAATTAAATTTACACAAATTGTAGGTCAATCAATTCTACACAGTATCAGAAATTTTTTTCTTGCCAATTGTCAAGGGTTTTCCGGATGATGAGCGTTAAAGTCACATTTTCCAAGCGTTGCAATTGTTCTTTTTTAGCAAGGAATTTGATTGTTAGTGTAGAAAATATTAATTTTTATTTAATTATTAGTTTTCCTAAAATGTGGATGACAATAAAGTACCTACATGCAGCGCCGCACTGAGACTAAATTGCGCCCCAGGCAAACAAGAGTTAACCGCGCCCTTTGCGCTGACTATTACATAATGTACTTTATTTTTAAATGGTTCGGTACCCCCAAACTCGCGCCGGCACTGGACAATTGGTTTGATTGTTTTATTGCTTATTTTTTCCTTTTGCTCTCGATCTTTGATATGAAAATAACGTTTTGTGATATAAGCGAAAAGTAGTTCAACTCAATGATTAGAGTATCTCTTTTCCCCAAAACTAGGTCAATTCTAGCCTTGTCAGAGCTGTAATTTTTTATTGTAATCTCTCTTAAATTCTGTAAAGGCAGTTCTAGACCTTCGCAAAAGGCACTTGTAGCTAAATTGGGAATGATGCAAAATAATAAAAATGCCAAATTGCGGAGTCATTGTTTAATTGGAATAAATAAATAATTTAATAAATACATTTACAAATAAATAAATATAGTTATAATAATGATAAATATTAACTAAATACTGCTTAATACTGTTCATTGTTCCTAATAATTGCACGGTTTCCATCAATTCTCATAATCATCAATAAGTTTTCGCAGTAATTCGTCCAACAGAGAAGCTTTTTCGTTGACGATCTACATACGAAAATATAATTTAAAAAAACAATCAAGAAACCAGGGCTTCGAACCGGAACTGAACCGAAAACCGGAAAATAACGGTTCGATGCCCTCCAGAACACTATCAAACACTAACCTTGTCGTTATCGTTATTAAATTTGTCAAATTCCACCACCAATCCATGATGATTTGGGGAGATATTCCTGAAAACAACAAACAATCAGCAACAAATAAACGGTTGGACTTTTGTCGCAAATTACAGATCATCGTCGAAGAAACGACCGGTATCGCGTTTCGCTGCAATTCCACGACATTCAGGTGCATGGACGTACTTTCTACGGCATACAAAGAAATTGATAGAATCGCCAAAAATTCGACAAATTCACAAAATACCTGCAATTGATTTTCCGCCGTCCACCAGCCTCAGTGTTTGTAATCATTTGGAAAAACACAACACAAACAATCAACAGCAACAATTCATGACCCTTTGTGACTTTTAACATTTTGTAACACTGAAATTTGTAATTTTACTTATCATTAATCACGTGCGATAGTAAATAATAATAAATAATGATGCGTCTATGGGTATCGTCAATTTTTGGGGATTATTGCATCAGATCAATGAAAGTTGTGTAATTCATGTAGAATTCACACGAAATATGCGTACTTACATGTTGTAATTGGAAGAATGTGTGGAAAATTCGTGGAAAATTTGTGGAAATTTCAACACTTGTACACAATTGTGTGCGGTTCTAAAATTCGCTCCTTATCCACTTCTCTTTAATACCAAAACTCGAAAGGCAAGTCTTGCGCATTCCGTTGTTAATAAATCGTCTTGTTTATTGTAAATTGAATTGTTTTTGGTCCATTTATCTTAACTCCGAGATTATCCACGACTTATCAATAATTCCTGTAATTAAATTTATAATTATTCTACAGAATAATTTGATTTATTCTATTTAATAGTATAGTAGTGTTATTCGTTTTTTGTAGTTTGTTTTTCGGAAAAACTGCAATTTTTGGAATTTCTTTTATTAATTGTTTTAAATTGAATTTGCCGCTTTTATTACACAAAATGGCACCACATCTATTTCGTTTTATTTCTATAAAACAAACAGAGATGGTGAGAATTTTAATGTTGGCAATACGCCGAACCGACAGCGCCACCTGTTTAAAATCTGTCACTTAGTGTGTAGTAGATTTTCGTTTTCACTTTTCCACAATTAATTTTCCATCTCGATAATTTCTTCCACTATTATGTCGAACATCAAATTCCGTTCATCAGATGGTGAAAGTTTGTTTTTCGAGAAAAACTGCAATTTTTGGAATTTCTTTTATTAATTGTTTTAAATTGAATTTGCCGCTTTTATTACACAAAATGGCGCCACCTCATCTATTTCGTTCTATTTCCATATAACAAACAGAGATGGTGAGAAGTTTAATGTTGGCAATACGCCGAACCGACAGCGCCACCTGTTTAAAATCTGTCACTTTGTGTGTATTGTCGAAGTTTATCGTTTCCACTTTTCCACAATTAATTTTCCGTATCGATAATTTCCCAACAATTATGCCGAACATTAAATTACGTTCATCAGATGGTGAGACTTTCGAGGTAGATGTTGAGATTGCCAAATGTTCAGTGACCATTAAAACAATGCTGGAAGATTTGGGTATGGACGATGATGAAGAAGAAGTTGTACCATTACCAAATGTGAATTCGGCAATTTTGAAAAAAGTCATACAATGGTCCACGTACCATAAAGACGATCCACCACCACCTGAAGATGATGAGAATAAAGAGAAACGTACGGATGATATATCATCGTGGGATGCGGATTTCTTAAAGGTCGATCAAGGCACTCTATTCGAACTGATATTGGCTGCTAATTATTTAGATATTAAGGGTCTGTTGGATGTTACATGTAAAACGGTGGCGAATATGATTAAGGGCAAAGCACCGGAAGAGATACGGAAAACGTTCAATATTAAAAACGATTTTACGGCGTCTGAGGAGGAGCAAGTCCGGAAGGAGAATGAATGGTGTGAGGAGAAATAAATCAACGTTTCCAATTTTTTGCTTTGTCTCTTTTAATTAATTAATTGATTAATTAATCGATTTGTAACGTAATTTATTCACATTTTTTTCGTTTGTTTCAAAGGATTACTGTAGTTTCTTGGATTACTAAGCATTGTAGGTTTGTTTTTATTTTGTATTCTAAAATATAACACTTAAAACAATGTTAAATTTGATCGAATACCTTACATTAGTAGATTGTTTTAGTCGATTGATTACAGCACCGATTGACGCCCGTTTTCGCTCCCAAAATAAATGCGAACCATAACACAAATAACAGTAGAAAGACGAGGAATAATCGCAAGAAAATCGAACCGAATCGGCGACAATTACTGGAACATAAATCGCATAGAATTGATGTTTGTTTGTTTAGAACGCAATACTTATGCGGGTCATTGATAAAACCATCAACATTATGTATCTGTTTATGGATTAATTTGATAATCTTCGTCCTCTGGTGCCGGGCAAGCGTGTGAATTTGCGATTGTGTTGACGTTGTCGATTCAGTCTCAGATTGCTGACAATTACATTTACATACAGTACGAGTCATTGCATCCAATCCGATTATTCTAATCTCTGATAATTCTGTATAAATTCGATATAAAACGTCATAAAATTGACAAGGAGAAATTAGTTTTAGCATAAATCAAATCGCTTTATTGTTATCAAAAAATCTGATGTAGAAAACTCTTGGAATACTCATAAGTAACAAATAGAGTCGCCGTTGCCGGTATTGTCCTGATCAAAGTCGGCGTTAATCCATTGTACAGTGCCCGTACGCCTTCGTCGCGTACAATCAAAAGAATCGTCCGCACCATACTGATACCGGAATTGGTGACTTGTATCCGTGATTTGGCCACATCAATCGGATATGTGAGTGTCCAAAAAGCGGCACCACCCACCGCACCAGCCACCATTGTCTTCAACAGACCGATATCGTCTTTACTTTGACCGTGTCGACAGAACAATTGACGTGTACCCTCGTAACCGCCGAAAAATACAAAATAACCGGGCATTTCACGGGTCAGTGTCGGTACGAAACCACGAAAGAATCCCAATGGTCCATCGTCGCGCAGAATTGTTCGTATCAATTTTATTGTACCGATACGTTCGCTGTTATTGTGTTGTTTCTGGATTTCGTGCATTGCTTGTAGTTTACATTTCAATAATTCCGTTGGACATAGTGCCAGTGATGAGAAGAACGATGCAATAAAGCCGGCTGAAGCGTTATGGACGGTTGTTAGATCTTTAACATTATCGATTCCTACCAGGTTCTGTATGAATTTCTGACAGAAACCGTAACACACGAACAGTATTGAATTCTCGGTTATATTAGCGGCAAGCGCTGGTACAGTACCAGCATATAGGCCACGAGCGATACCGTCAATTTTTAGGGTTTCTCGGAAACACGTAAATGTGCTCTTGTACAAATCCGGGAATGTTTGCATTTTTACTTTAATCGTATCCAACGGCTGGCCGACGTACACCAAACCGATCCCACCTACAACAAACATCGATCGTTACAATTATCTAGCCGTAATGCCTTATAATTACCTAAAGAACCAGCAACAAAGTCAATAATGCCGTCTTTCAGGTGCCTTGTAGAATCCTCGGATTGGTGCATGTTTCAATACTAAAAAAAAGTGAGGTTAGTCAGGATAGTATTATAATTATATAAGCTATAGTTAGCAAATAAATAGTATTTGTAAAGGTCAGAATTGTTATCAATGATAATTGATAACAGTGTCGAAATGCCGTTGGGAATTTTTAAAATTAAGCGCCCCTTTTGACAACTGTCAACCTCACGTGTATACTAGTTACTTCAACCTCTCCATAGTTGGCAACAGATTTGAAATCGTTTCAAAAATTCTACCACAAATAACCAATTTTGATAAATTTACACTACACCAATCAATTGTATTTAGATTCCACATAAAATTATTTCAAAATTATTAACTAGTTTTAATTTA
This sequence comes from Epicauta chinensis, assembly GCA_021725515.1. Lineage (NCBI taxonomy): Eukaryota > Metazoa > Arthropoda > Insecta > Coleoptera > Meloidae > Epicauta > Epicauta chinensis. Next base: position 484,263 of record JAEDXX010000068.1, read on the forward strand.
TTCGGATTTTAGTTGAGGTTAATTGGGGGTGGTGCTTTTTGGTTGGTAGAGTTGGTAGTCGAATGGGCGACGTGTCTGATGACAGCCCCAAAATAAATATTTTCCAATTAGAGGCGATCTATACCATATTTATACCAAAATTAGGTGTGTATCTGTTTTAATTAAAGCAAATTTATTAAAATTTGATTTGTAGGTAACATTAAACGACAATGTGGACGGATTCGGGTGAAGATCCGGGCGGAGGCGCCTCAAATCAAGAATTATCCGATTTGAAAGACCAGTGCGAACAACAACAAGTACTGATCGCCCAATTGAAGGAGATTCTACGTAAGAACGACCAGACGAATGTTACACAGGAAAAAGTCGATGAGTATATGAATACGTTAACACGTATGAATGCACGCGTTAAGAAAAGTAAACGGAAAGATTTGGAGATGGGTCGTGTGGCAGCAACCGTTGATATACCGGCCAAATCGAAGATTGATTTGTTACGTCAACAAGTGGCCGAGAATCGGGCGAAATTGGCGGAACGCGATAAGAGCCAAAAAGGTATTGAAGAGATGGTGACACAGATTCAGGCACAATTGGATGATTCCCAACAGTGGATCAATCAGACACCATTAAATCTATCCGTACAAGATACAAATAAGATTGAATATAGTCAGAATTCGAGTAGTGAAGAACTTTATAATATTCTATTAATTAAAGAGAAACGTATTACAGAATTAGTGAATAAGACACAGAAATTAGAATCGAATATTTTGGATTTACAAGAGAATTTGAAAGAGAAAGATTCAGTAATTGATGCACGTACAAAAGCCATTACATTAATGACGGAGAATTTGAGTAAAAAGAGTAAAGGTACATTGGATGCATTGGATGAGACGAAAGAACAGATGCGAAAGATGCAGGAGAATTTCGTTAGTTTGGAGAGTGAGATGAAGGCGAGACAGATGAAATTGTTGGATGATTTACGTTTGAAAAACTATGAAATTGCAGAATTACAAGAAGTAAATAGTAAATTACAACAGGAATTATCCGATAAAACTGATACAAACGAGTTGAACAAACGTATCCAAGAATTGGAAGAAATCAACCAAGAATTACAACAGAAATTGTCGAAAAAGACATCAAAAAATAATAAAAATAACGAATTACAAGAGAAATTCGATAGTTTACAATGTGATTATGAGAAATTAACAATCACAATTAAAGAGAAAGATGATTGTATTGAGAATTTACAAAAATCGTTAAAAGATTTAGAAAATCAACAAATCAAAGGTGATAGTGATGAATTGATCAAATTAAAAAAACAATTAGACGAAAATAATAAGAATATGATTAAGATTAAAGCACAAAGTAAAAGTAAAATAAAAGAATTGACAAAGAAAATTGATGATTTCAAAAAGATCAATGATATTAATGCGGAACTCGTCAAATGCGAAGCTGAGAATTGTAAATTGAATCAGAAAATTGCCGAATTAGAAGAGGAGAAAGGCAGTCTACAATTGAAATTGATGGAAACCGATCGAGGTAAAAGAACGGCTTACAACAACCCAAAATACTCCCCCGATTCTTGCAATTTTCGGTGTAATAGTCGCGTTTTATCCTATACAATTTTGTTTTGTCTCTCGAATAGTTACGGATATAAATTCTTTGATCTTTGTACAGCTTTTACAGTTCACATTCAATCTGCCACTCTAGAAAGATGCTTTCTTCTCCAAAAAGATAAGTTTGAAGCGTAAAATATTTCTAAAGTCGTCCAATTTGTTGCTTTTTCAACCAGGGCCGGCTCCAGGTAAACAGGCGCCCCTCGCTGCCTGTTTTGCTCTCAAGCCGGTCCTGACTTGGCGAGAACTTTGACCTCATTCAGAATGTGTGCCTTTTACTTACAGGCTTGCCGAAAGAAATCGAAGAAGAAATCGAAACGAAAGACAAATTAATCGAAGCTAAATCGGCGACAATATCGACACTAGAAAATGGTAAAATTTCTTTTAATTCCATCCGAAATATCGATTAATTTTTGCAATTTTACAGAGATTACAACACTTAAAACCGAAATTGAAACATTAACGGAAAAATTGAATAATTCCCCATCATTCGAACATGTTACAACCGAAATTACGTCAATACAATTCGAAGAACAATTGGATGAATTACGTAAAGAAAACCAACAAAATCTGATAATAATCCAAGAGAAAGATGAAAAAATCGAAATACTATTGAAGGAGAAACAAGAATTATCGATGAAATTAGAAAATTACATACAAGAGAATATCGAATTGATTGATAAATTAGAGAAATTGAGTGCTGAAAAAGTCTCATCGGCTGAAAGTATTGAAATCGTTGAGAATCTAACACAACAAGAGAAATTAGAATTGGAAGCCTATCAGAAGAATGTTGAAAATCCGAATAATCGCAACAATATAAAAGCTAGTGATGAGAATCTACCACAAGTTGATTTGAATGAAAGTGTAAACGAATTGAATGAAGAAACTTCGGAATTATTACAGAAAATTCAATTATTTACAATTGAACGGCGTGAAGTTATGGAGAAAATGGAACAATTAAAACACGAAAATAATAATCTCATATTGAAAATGAATGAAATCGAGAATAATCGTGATATTTTAGCGGAAACTTATGAACATTTACAGAATGAAAAAGATGATCTATTGAGACGATTCGATGACATTCAACAAGAGAATGAGAACTTGAAGAATAATGAGAAGAAAATCGATGAATTACTTGATGAAAATCAACAATTATTGATGAAATTAGAAGAAAATGAACGGTTACGTAACGAACAACAAGATCTAGAAATTGAATTGAATCAAATCAAACAAATTAATGACGAATTAATTAGAGATGTTGATAATTATAAGAAATCAATTGATGAGATGAATAATCTAACAGATTCAATTCAACAATTGAGAGAACAATTGCAATTAACAATTGAAGAGAATCGTAATCTAAAAATACGTGTCGAAGAATTGGAGAATAACAAAAACGATTTGGATAAACAAATCGAGAAATATCACGACAACTTGGAGAATATCGAATGGGAAAATCGTAAATTATTAGAAAGTAAAGACAATGAAATTGGTAAATTGATAAAAGAACGTGATAATCTACAAAATATGATTGAAGATCTACAGAAAACCATTCAAACGAAAGATGTGAATTACAACAAACTCCACAACGAATTAAAAGAGAAATATTTACAATTACAAAAACAATTACAAGAGAATTCAGATAATTACGAAAATATGAAACCATTCGAACAGAAAATCGATGAATTAACACATAAAAATAAAGAACAATTGGATAAGATGAAGAAGATTGCAGCGAATCTAAAAAAGAAAACACAAGCTTATCAAGAATTACAAGATGAATACAAATTGAATCAAGAGAAATGGATGAATGAGAGACAAGAGAAAGATTTAAAAATTACAACACTTCTACAACAATTACAAGAATTAGAGGAGATATTCACTGAGAAAACACAACAATTGGACAATTACGAGAGTCGAAATATTGAATTACAAAATACAATAATCGAATTACGTACGAAATTAGACAGAACAACTGAAATCAATCTACAACAAGAATTATTACAAACTAAAGAGGATATTATTGATATTGAATCGAATGAGAATCTATTAAAATCGAAAATACAAGAATTAGAGATGTTATTAGAAACGAAAGAGAATGATTTGTTAAAATCCAATGAACGTATCACGAAATTAGAAGAGGGTATACGTTTTGTTGAGGAACGTCGGATGAGTTTAGAGAAACGTACAAATGAATTGGGTGCTCAATTAGAGGAGAAACAACAGAATTACGATGAAATCACAAAGAATGAAGATTTATTAGAGAAACGTTTAATAGCATTAGTCGAACATGATGAAATAATTGAGAAGAAATTAGAGAATTCCATACAAGAGAATGTGGAATTGAATCAACAGATTTTAGAATTGAATCGTATAAATCGTGATAATGAGAAGAAATTGGAAGAATTACAGAATAAATTGGAACGTTTAGAGAATTACGAGAGTATGGTGGATGAATTGGAGAATTCGAATCAAGAATTATTGAGAATTAAACAGAATTTAGAGAATGATTTGAAGAATCTACAAAACGATTATAAACAAATCACCCAAGAATTTGATAAAGTCAACAATGATTGGCAACAACAATTCGACGAGATGTTTAAAGAGAAAAACGAATTGTTGGCGCGTTGTGAACGTTTAGAAGATGAATTAAAACAGATTCACGATAAAAATAGTAGTTTTAATGATGAATTAAATTTCTATAAGAATAAATTGGAGAATAATGAAGTCGAGATGCGTCATTATGAAGAACAAATTGAACAATTATTAAATGATAACCAAAAATATGTAAAATTAGACCAGGAGATTAATGATTTAAAACAACAACACACAGAGAAACTACAAGAAATTGAATTGTTAAAAAATGAATGTGAACAATTGAGAAATAAAATTGATAAGAATGTTGAGAATCAAGCAATTGTGGAGGAGAAAATACCAACAATTGTGTGGTCCGATCAAGGTAATGATCCCTTCGATTTTATCTCAAAACAGAATCAAACTATAGCCGCAGAGAAAAGCGTAACAGTTGAAGAAATCGAACCGCACCAACAAGATTTACAACAGAAAATCAAAACACTTGAATTTATGTTGTTTAATGCTGAGAAAGAACGCGATGATGCTTTAACACAATGCCGACAATTAACAAACGAATTAACTCGATTCGTTTATGATAAAATCTCAACAGAACAATTAGAATCACAGATTCTATCCAATGATCAATTGGTCGAGAATAAAGAGATTTTACAAAAATTAGAATACGAACCAGTCAAACAGGCAATTGATCAAGGTGGTGTTGATGAGGAGAAATGCGAACAAAAATCAGCATATCTATGTTATCCGAAACAACCAATTAATGAAGATATTGTTAAGAATGAAATCGCAACTGTATCAACAACAACAACAAAACGGGATACATTCGGTGAGAGTGAAGATGGTTGGGGTTGGTCACCGGAAGATATCCAATTGGAGGAACAACACAATAACGATATTGATGTATTGAAAGAACGTATAAATGTGTTAGAAATTGAACGTAATCAACATTTAGAAGAGATTAAACAATTACAAATTAAATCGGGTAAATTAATTAAGAAATTAAAAGAATTGAAATTAAAGAATGATGAATTACAACGTACAAAAAAACCAGATGATTTCGATTGTAATCTTGATGATACAATTCAAGAAGAATTCAAATTACAAATACAACAAATCGAACGACAATTAAATGAAACAAGAAATGATTTAGACAAAGAACGTATTGAGAAACAATCATTACAGAAACGTTGTGATTTATTAATAACAGCCAATGAACGGATGATTGAAATGAAAGAGAAACATGAAATTGAATTGTTAGGATGGCAACAGAATTGTCGTGAATTGAATGCGAAATTGGAACGTTACGAATGGGGTCAGGATGATGGTTTTATTACAACGGAACCAACAAATATTGATGAGAATAATGATAACGAAAAAAAGATCAATCAATTGAATGAAACAATCAAAGAATTAACTTTAGATAATGATGAATTACAGAAATTATTAGAAGAACAACGCCAATTACGGATAGAAGCTGAAAAAACGAAGATTATCGATAATACAACCGAAAAACTAGATGAAATTGAAAATGCTGATAAAACGAAGATTATTGAGAAATTACAAGAAACTATCAGAGAATTAAGTGGTGATAATGAGAATTTACAAAAATTATTAGACGAACAACAGCAATTACGGATTGAAGCGAAACAAACAACAGAAGAATGTGATTTATTAAAGAAACAAATTGTTGAAAAAATGGAAATTATTGAGAGATTAGAAGCAAGTATCAAAGAATTGAGTTTGGATAATGAGCAATTACAGAAGTTGTTGGAAGAACAGCGACAATTACGGATTGAAGCTCAAACGAACGATTTGTTAAAGAATCAAATTAATGAGTTAACTGTTAAAATCGAACGCCTACAAAATGAGAATGTAGAAAAGACGACAATTGTCCAACAATTAAACGATAAAATCGTCGAATATCAAAATGACATACAAATGAAAGATATTGAAATTAATTCAATTAAAATCGATTTAGAGAAATTCAACAAAAATTACGATGAAACAATTCAATTGAAACAAAACGAAATTTTACAATTAACAAATCAAATCCAACAACATACCGATCAGATGAATTTATTAAATAATGAATGGCAATTACGTGTCGATCAACGTGGCAATGATATTGCTGAAAGTTGGAAATTACACATTGATAGTCGTGAGAATGAATTTAAACAAATTGAAGATAGTTTGAGGAAGGAAATTGTCGATATTGAAGAGAAATGTAATGCACTAATGAATGAGAATAATGAATTACGTAAAAATGTTGATATCGAAATACGAAATGAAGTGGATCGTATTAATAATTTACAACAACAGATCAATGAACGTCAACAAATCATTAATGATTTAACAAATACAATTGAGATGAAACAATTCGAAATTGAACGTATTACAAATGAATTACAACAAAAACAACAATTAATTGAGAATATTTTAGAAAAATTCCATATTGTTAATGAGCCGCAATCGATTTTATTGAATTGTGAGAAATTCTATAAAGATTTCGAGAATAATTGTCGGAAATTAGAGGAGATCGAAAGTAGGGAATTATTATTACAACAAGAAATACAACAAAAGAATGATATGATAACGAATTTAACACAACAATTACAACATATACAAAGTTTGAAAGAGTACGAGAATGAGAATGTGGAGAATTTACAACAGAATCTTGTCGAATTACAACAAATTAATGCAACAATCAATGCACAATTACAAGACAAATCGAAATTATATGAGAATTTAAATCGTGAATTACAAGAGAGAAATAACGAATTGGACGAGATCAAACGACAAAATAATGTATTGATAAATGAACAATTACAAGAGATTGATTTATTAAAACGTCGTCTAATCGATAATGAGGAATTATTAAATCAAAAAACTAATGATTTATATAATTTGGAACAACAATTAAATGAGAAATCAAACGAAATTGTTCTATTACAACAAAAAATCAATGAACAAAATCAATTATTATCAGATGAAGATAAACAATTGATGGAATTACGTCAGATTATTGAAGAACAAGTTATGAAAATTGAAAATCTAAAAACTGAATTATATGAAAAAAGTAATGATTATGATTCGTTGATTGCTGAAATGGATATGAGTCGTATGAATGAACATCAAAAAATTAAAGAAGAATATCGTCAACAACAACAACAAAATACTAATAAAGATGATGATTTAACTGATCCAGTAAGTCGTGCTGAATTAGATTTAGCTTTATATATGTTACATCAACGAGATGTGCGTTGTGAAGAGCTGACTGTTGAATTGACACAATTGTTGGAAGAACGTGATACGTTACAATTGCGTTTATCGAATGCATTACGTGAAAAAGAGGAGATTTATAAACAATTGAAAATTGTTGATGGGAATGAGGGTGGTAGTTCAATTGATCCAACAACAATGAATATAGCATCAACATCAACAATAACAACAACAGGGGATGATTCAATATTGACGGGAAGTAGTGAGAAATCAATTAAAGATAATCAATTAGACAATAAGTGAGTATTTTTCAAAAAGATCAGCATTAAATTTGGCTTTGTAACCTTTGTATAACGCGTCCCGTGTTATGCGAGGTTAAGACTATATATAGTGTAATAGGCATTTCGGCCCATATTTGACTCTGTTTTCATACTGGATTAATACAGGACAATTTTACAAAAATGTCGTGTTATACGGATGTTGCTTGTTATTGTAAGAAAGTCGTGCTGTCTGCATGCTTTATAAAAGTTCAATGTTTTGAGAATAAGCCAATTAATCGTTAAGTTTTTCTTCACTGATTAACTCCAGAAACATATAATAGGACTGTCGTGTTATTCGAGACTTTTTCTAATTTTTAAGTGAATATTAGATCAAATTTTTCAGAATTTATCGAGTTCTGGCTATTTGTAGAATGTTTGTAACCTTTATATAACGCGTCCCGTGTTGTGCGAGGTTATTTGATTTAAAAAAAAAACAAAGATTATATACCAATATAGCGTGTAATAGGCATTTCGGCCCATAGTTGACTCTCTTTTCAAAGTGGTTTAATACAGGACAATTTTACAAAAATGTCGTGTTATACGGATCTTGCTTGCTATTGTAAGGCGGTCGTGTTATCTGCATGCTTCATAAAAATCCAATCTTTTGAGAATAAGCCAATTCAAGACGTTTCAATCGCTAAGTTTTTCTTTACTGGATAATCCCAGAAACGTTTAATATGACTTTCGTGTTATTCGAGACTTTTTTCTAATTTTTAAGTGAATAATATTAGATCAGCATCAATTTTTTCAGAATTTATCGAGTTCTGGCTATTTGTAGAATGTTTGTAACCTTCGTATAACGCGCCCCGTGTTGTGCAAGGTTATTTGTTTAAAAAAAAACAGATTATATACCAATATAGCGTGTAATAGGCATTTCGGCCCATATTTGACTCTATTTTCATTTTGGATTAATACAGGACAATTTTACAAAAATGTCGTGTTATACGGATGTTGCTTGTTATTGTAGGAAAGTCGTCTTGTCTGCATGCTTCTTAAAAGTCCAATCTTTTGAGAATGAGCCCATTCAAAACGTTTCAATCGCTAAGTTTTTCTTCACTGGATAATTTCAGAAACGTTTAATCTAACTTTCGTGTTATTCGAGACTTTTTTCTAATTTTTAAGTGAACAATATTAGATCAGCATCAAATTTTTCAGAATTTATCGAATTCTGGGTATTTATAGAATGTTTGTAATCTTCGTATAATGCGCCCCGTGTTGTGCGAGGTTATTTGATTTAAAAAAAAACAAAGATTATATACCAATATAGCGTGTAATAGGCATTTCGGCCCATATTTGACTCTATTTTCATATTGGATTAATACATGACAATTTTACAAAAATATCGTGTTATACGGATCTTGCTTGCTATTGTAAGAAAGTCGTGTTATGTGCATGCTTCATAAAAGTCCAATCTTTTGAGAATAAGCCAATTCAAGACGTTTCAATCGCTAAGTTTTTCTTCACTGGATAATTTCAGAGACGTTTAATCTAACTTTCGTGTTATTCGAGACTTTTTTCTAATTTTTAAGTGAACAATATTAGATCAGCATCAAATGTTTCAGAATTTATCGATTCTGGGTATTTGTAGAATGTTTGTAAACTTTGTATAACGCGCCCCGTGTTGTGTGAGGTTATTTGATAAACAAAAACAAAACATAAAGACTATAGATGAATATACCGAGTCATGTGAGTTCATGAAAATTTTCAAACTGCATTACTACGGGGCAATTTTACAAAAATGTCGTGTTATACGAATCTTGCTTGTTATTGTAAGGCAGTCGTGTTGTCTGAATGCTTCAAAAAAGTCCAATCTTTTGAGATGAAGCCAATTAAAATCGTCTCAATCACTAAATTTTTTTTTGCTCGATAACCCGTGAAACAGTTTGATATGACTGTCGTGTTATCCGAGGATCTAATTTTTAAGTGCTTAGGAACAGAATCGTGTTGTAGAAATACTTCAATTGTAACATTAAAGTTCCAAACTAAAAAGTAATTATCGTAGCTGTTTTTTTGGCATATACCGTGTTATGTGAATTCGTGCAATTTAGATTTTGGTCCACACTTGTTTTATTCCCAAATTCGATTAATATAGGCTAATTTTATAAAACTATCGTGTTATTTAGCAATTCTATATAACGTTCAAGATTGAATAATAACGGCTATCTTTTTAATGATATATAACCGTGTTATGTGAGTTCATATAATATTTGACGTCATTTTCGAGGACAATTTTACAATAATATCGTGTTATACGAAATTGTTTTGATATTGTAGGAAAGTCGTGTTGTCGGCGTACTTCATAGATGTTAATTTTTTTTTTACCCGACAATTCGTAGAGCCAGTCTGATACGAATGTCGTGTTATACGAGGGATTTTCGCAATTTTGGAACTGTTTAAGGAAACCGTATTGCAGAAATATCATTTTGTAGAACGATTTTGCTCAATTTTAGAATGACATTTGAATGGAATTGTTTATGATATAATTATAGCCGAATCGTGTTGTAGGATGCCGTGTTATTTGCGATTTATTATAAGTTTAAGCTATTGCAAATCATGATAGAGTAGTGGCTCTTAACCAGCGTTGAAAATGTTTAGAACCACTGCAAAGAAGGCACTATTTTTTTTCGTTTTTTTTTTATAGAATTTCCGAGCTCAAAACTGTTGGATACAAGCGCGACAAGACAATAGTTGACGAGCAAGAATTGCGACGTCTTCAACAATTCTCAATTCTCCAACAACACAAAGATGTAGCAGCTAAATTACCAGCAGAGGCTGCAGCTCGACTAGTCGATGCCAGTTACACTTTATGTGAGTATTTTATTAATTTTCCCCCTCGCATTTTTTTTTAATGATTATATTCGATTATAGCTCGAGACGTCCAGAGCCCATCGAAAGTCCTATTGAATTGGCTTTGGGGTAAAAGTACACCGAAAGTCAATGATATTTAGTTTGTAAATTGTGCCTAAATAAGTTTTTTATGAAATTTTCATTTAGAATCGTTGTAAAATTTAATTCTAACTACAGGCATTTATTTTTGTTAATTCCTTCTTTTTTGTTTGTTTTTGTATAAATAATTATAGTAGTGAAAAAAGTTGTAATTTGCAATAAAAGTCCCAATATTTTGATTTGCAATACTTAATTGTAAATAATTGCACAATTCCAGGAATATATTGAATTAATTTATTTATTATTTATACACCTTTATTAAGTCTTATCTTATCGTTAAGCCCTATCGAGATTTATCATGACCTTTTTCAGTTTATTTACAGGAGCAATTTATAAAATTTTCCAATTAGCCGGAAGATATTTCTTTAAACACTAATGAAGTGCTGCAATTTTGATCAACATTATTTTTAACCCGCTGTTTTTATTTACCAACAAAATACAACTTAATGATCATTGGCGTAGTATATTTTATAACGACACATTAAATCAGTGAGAGATTATTAGCAACTTTTGGCATGACGCCACTGTATATGAATAATAATAATAATACTATAGGTAAATGTTTGCTCGCGAATATGTTTACATTATTATATAATATAATAGGCTTTGAGTACAAAGCCTGAAGGATGGGCAAAGTATCAAATCATAAATCTGTTTTCTTTTTTTAACAATCACCGCCACGTGAGAAAAAAAACAAATCTGTAACAATTTGAGAAGGTGTTTGGAGACAATAATAATAGCAACAGAACCCGGATTGTTCGTTTTTTGCGACGACAACAACGAAATTTATAAAATATTCATATTTGTTCATCTAATGCTTGTTAAAGCAACAAATAATGAGGGAGATGTTTAATTAATATATAATTATAATCTGTGACTTTCCTGGTGTCATCACGGTACCAGTTTAGTGTTGTTCTATAAATTGACGGTAAGCAATTAAACTAAACTTAATTAGTCCATTCGAATTTAGCAAAATTTTATGAATGCGGTGATTTTTCGTTTGAAATAATTGCAAACCATCGAACTGCAAGTGTTCCAATTTGATTGCTTTGAAACGTTGTTCGATATTGAGAAAGCCAGTATAATGGGGCAAATTGAATTACAGAGGAGCCGAAGCTGCAATTTACTTGAAACACAAAATAATATTACGTGTAAACAAAGCAATCGCGTGGAAAAAAATGAGCAGTCAAATCTGCATCGTATTCGATAATATTATTAATCGCTGAAAGGATATGGAAGCGAAAGCAAATAAACTATATATAAAGCTTCTATCTCGGCTGTAATTCAATTTCGATTCACTTTGAAAGCTTTTGTAAATACTCCTCTATTTTATATAAATTTATAATAAAACGCGGCAGGTTTCTAGAAATTCAATATTATGCGAGCGTCTAGAATTTATCGGATCTTAAGAGCTTATATTAATTAATTCTGCAAATATCAGCCGGTTGTGAATGAATAGAAACTTAGACCAAACATCAAAGTTAATCTAAAGTTAATTTCAATGGTATTCGCAGAATAATTAGGCCCTAACTCGTCCTTCTAACGTTAGATAAGTACAACTAATGTGGGATCATTTGATCGTCTTATCTGGTAATCAATCGATACTTGTGGTCATCGATTTCGTTCGAGAATTATTCAAATACGCACAGGGGACGAAATGGGGAAATTGTGGGAGGCAACCCGCCCTTTCTGTAATTCAAAGGTTGATGCCGTGTAATTTGCGCTTTCGACAGTGTTTAGTAATTTAAAAAGATCTGTTTAGTGTCCTATGCGAGTAGTTTTTGAATCCGACAACGGACACGAGAGACGGCCAAAAACAGGACCGGATTCGAGTTAAGTTTAGGTCTAGCAGTCGACAAATATCGACGAGAGCCTAAAGCAAACTGCGCAATGATACTTAATAAAACTCGTAGCTTTATTGCTATTTATTTTTTATCGTTTACCGATTAATCAACATCGATTATACTAGACATGAGCTCAATATTAATATTGAACGTGACTATATCTACAGTCATTTTAATTTTTAAAGTGCTACTATTATTAGAACAATTTTTTGTTCAAACATCTATCCCCGTGTCGAGGAAAGGCGGAAAAGCTTTTAATAATTAATGCGTACACGTATGTAATTAAGCAGGAAATGGATGTGGCCCACCTAACAAAAAATTTTAAGTATATAGTACAGCGTCGACGGACCTGGGTAATCACAAAAGTAATTATTAGTACGATCGATGCATTTTTGTAGGCGCTCTAACACTTTTACTTCGTCCATGTTATAGCAATTCGCCGCCACCTTCCCGACGAAGCGTTGGGCCTCGTCTTTGAAATCGCCTTCCCCCAAATATTCTTCTAATTTAGGGAACAGGTGGTAGTCACTGGGTGCTAAATTCGGAGTACAGTTGCGTGATAATATTGCATTCAAGCTTTTGCAGGAAGCTAGCTTTGTTGTGGAGAATTCTTGCGCCCTTGTTCGACATCTGGATTGATCGTCTGAGTTATTTCAATGCTTTCCAAAGACGAGGTGAAAGACTTTTCCATCACGGCATACAAAAACTGTTACTGTATCTAGAAAAATGCATCAACCGAAGGAGATTGTAAATGTTGTAGGAAATAAGCGTTTTTCGGCCCCACAATCGGGCGCAGTTTTCTAAATTCGAGCCTAGGCGAAGGTTACAATCAAAGAGCTTGCGCTGGTTGTTAATTATGTGCATTTCTCAGTCTACCGTCCGGAAGAAAATAGTATAGAAAACTGAAAATTTTCAGAAATTCAGCTGCTACAATGGTAAATCTGCAGGAACGCGTCTAAGTTGGTAGAATTTGACTCCAGCAGCACCATAAAATGTGGAAACGCTCATCGACTTTACGTCGATTTATCAGCCGGCTTTTTTTCTCTATTCTGCAAAGCAACCTTCCTTAAAGCACTCCTTCAGATGGCTGAGTTACATGAAGCGATCTCTAGCAATGAACGGTGTTTAAGTGATTGAAGCTTAGGCTTTGAAGTTCTTGAAGTGTCTTTAAGATCCGTTCACAAACAAGCGAGGTTCAAGAGGTGCTTGAAACACCCTGTAAAACAGTAAAAAAATAGATTGCACATTAATTATTTCCACGATATGTCTGGCTGGCCATCTGTGGGCGTGCAAAACAAAAAACTAAAGGTCGACGTTACACTTGCCTCATTGCCTTAGAAGTAAACACGCTGAGGCCGGTCCTGATTAAAAATAGTGCGCCAGAGACATGCGATAAACACGGACAGACTGTCCACGTTGAATTAAACAATTTTTTCTATTTTGCGTCAATAATAGCGCTATTTTTAAACTTGCTAGTGTATCGAAACGAGTTCATTTCGATACACTGTGTAAAAATGGAAAATGTAGTAAATTTTGTTTCTTTAACGTTGGTAACGTTTTCATTGATTTTGACAACTGTCAAAAATCATAAAAACAACATACTTAATATACCATTTTTCGTACTGATCTTTGGATTTATCGGGTAGTAAATTGCTTCCTGCATTTTCAGCAATTACCCTTATTTCAGGTGGAGTACATGAAAATTCTTCACTCATTGTTAAATAAGCAATATGGCGAAAAAAACAATTGATTAAGAGTGTAACACGGTAACACCAACTCCCACCAATTTCCTTAAATTTCAAAATTCGCAAATTTTTTTGTAAAAAAGGGCAGAAAATAGGCAAAATAGAAAAAATAGTATAAAAAACTTGACACTTTTTTTTAATATACTACTCCGGCGGACTGATATTGTTTTTTTATAAATTATTTCAAGAATTCTCCGTCTTATGAGAATTTTAAAAAACCGATACGTCACTAAGAGGCCTCCTTTGGAACTTTGTTTTATGACAAATCAGCAGAAGTTGCGGGGAACAGAGTACACCATTCCTACAGCCGTCTCTCAGTTTCACAATCATCCATCTTGTTTTCTCTGTCTCTCATCTCTAATGCGACAAGCCACGCCTCCAATCGGACAATTTACATGAAACGGCCCAAGGTTCCAACCTAACTCCGTCCCTGGCCTTCTTAATTCCGATTTATTAAGCGTATTTAAAGAAAACACCCGCTATATAATCGACTAAGGTCAAATTTTCGAATAATGATCTATTTAAAATAATCCTAAAAATACCCAAGTTCATTAGCCTAATAATTGAACTTAATTAGAATTTGTACGGCAGGTGTTAGAGAACACAATCCAATCCTGTATTTACGTTGTAAAATTATCGATTATTGTAAATTACCTGAATGGTGGAGGTGGATGGACTTTATTATATTTTCTACGACCTTTTCAAGGCAACCGAATCGTCCTTGATGGGTCATTCATTTGTTATTATTATGATTATCATTATAAAACAAGGATATCCCTATCAATAGGTCTTAATTTCTAATTACTTAAATTTTGCAATTAAGCCACATCTTCGTATCAATTCCGGCTCTTCTCATACATGCGGTATAAATATTTATGTAATTTTCATTAAAGACCCGGAAAATAGAGAAAATCGCAATTAAGATGAATTGTGTGTGTGTGTGTTGATTTAATAGATGACGTCATACCACCTAGACCTAATAAAATTCCACGAGTCCGCTCCTGCGCACCGTCTTATCTTGCACACACGCAGCCAAGACACAGTTCGGGGGCTGTAAGTGGGGGGTGGGCCCCATTTCATCTCCAATCGTAGAGCAAAGACCAACAACAAACAACAAATATTAACGTCAATCATTTAAAACGTGTCCATGTGTATGTGTGTTGTCTGTACACGATTTTTGCATGTATTCGTGCGTGTGTGTGTCTCTGTGTATATAAATGCGGTTGTTTTGAGACGGGAAACACAACAAATGTGAACACATGTTTAACATTATTTTAATTCGGGAACGTGCGAATGGAGCCCTAACACTAAAATGGACCCCATCAACAATAAATTGGATGAAATTTGTATTGCAACATTAATATTACCATTATTTATAATAAACGGTAATCGTTTTATTTTAAGATGATTTATTTATGACTGCAAGATAAATATTTTTATTAACAACCGGCAAAAAAAAAACAATTTTTAGATTTTTTTATAAAAACAACACCAACTGTGATGAACGATCCAGAAATGCTATCATTACGAAGACGATCATCAACATCATCATCATCATCATCATCATAGCTGGCCATGGCAACAACAATAACAACAACAACATCCAAATCGGATACGAATTCAACCCAATTACAAGACGACCATCCATCCGATGATGATAATGTCCAATTATCATTGGATCCACGATTGCAAATCTATTTATCACAATTATCACAACAGATGGGTTGTTGGGGTCGTTTCTTTCCGATACCGTTCCAAAGGGCGGCTACGAAATCCTGGTGGGATCCGATGTTCGATTCGGAAATCTTGGAGGAACAGTATCGTAAAAGCTCAACGCCACATTATCGTAATAAATTCAGGTAAATTCAGTTATACTAATCAAATATTTGCATTATCAGTTAATTTAATTTGAGTTAATTATGTAGATAATGCAAATTAATCAAAGTACAGTCATATTATAATAATAAGAGATATTTAATATGATTAGAAATTGAAAAATAACGAAAAAAATGGTGATTTGAAGTTGTTGGCGATAACAATAGATGGCGCTTTTTCTATAGTTGTTGTGTCGTAGATTAGGCCGTACGTTATTACTGGCCCAAAATCAGTAAAAACGGTTTTTTTTCTCGATGCAAAATCGTCAAAATTGATTGGTACTCGTTTTTTTTTTAATAGAAAATCCATTACCACAACGCAATATCGTAAATTTTTTAATATTCTTGTCAATTAACACAGCTACCGCCGACCTAATTCTAGGCGTCATTAGTAGCGTAATATTATCAATAATTTGCAAGAATTATGTTTGAGTTGAAATTTTTAGTTATTATAATTGAATTACGTATCAATATGTTTAATGGCATTTCATTAAAATGACGTAAATGGATTGCCATTTACGGCAAAGTGGTTCTGTTCAAAATGATTTAATCATTTTGTTGCCATTAGCGTTCGATTCGTGTACAGTTTCGAGTCGCTTCAGCTAAACGTATGACTACGGATTTTCAATTGAAAATCTGAAATTATTCCGTATTATAGTCCGTTTCATCACATCTCACCGGAAGTTGCGAGCGGACGAGGTACTGTATTTTTTCTTCCCCCCTCTCCCTCTGTGTCGTCTCCAACGCTGCCATACACAGGCCACGCCTTCAGACAGACAAAGTTATATGAAACGGCCCATAACAGATCAGTAAAAACGGTTTATGTTAGTTTTCTTATCGATGGGAAAATTTGGAAAATTTCTAGAAAGTTAAGGAATTTTCTTAAATTCAACACAACATATGGAAATTATGGAATTTTAGAAAATTTTGCAATTTGTTGGAGAATTGCGGAGTTTTAGGGAAATTCGGTAAAATTTGAGGACAGTTAGAGAACGTTTAGGAAATGTAAAATTATCTGGAAAAATTATCTGAAATTGAACAAAAGTGAAATTTAATTTGAAGAAAATTTCATAGGCTAGAAAATTGTAAATTTATCCGGAAATTAATGAATTCCGTGGAACGATTAAGATTGTGAAAATTTAAGCAGAGTTGGAGGCCGAAGAAATATTAAAAAAAAAATAGTAAAACAACTTTCGAGAGCTCACAGGAAATTCAAGGAAACTTAGAAAAATTCTAGAGTTCTCGTAACTTTTCTTGAA
Source organism: Epicauta chinensis (assembly GCA_021725515.1). Classification (NCBI taxonomy): domain Eukaryota; kingdom Metazoa; phylum Arthropoda; class Insecta; order Coleoptera; family Meloidae; genus Epicauta; species Epicauta chinensis. The sequence goes on from JAEDXX010000068.1 coordinate 501,675, forward strand.
TTTAAAATTTGAGGAGAAACTGAGGGAAATTTAAGGAACTTAGGGAATTTAGGGTAGTTTAAAGAGATTTAATTTAGGGAAATTCAAGCGCCCTTCAAACGTCTTGAAGAGGTTGAAGAGGATTAAGAGAAAACGGGAGGTTTAATAAATGTAAGGAAATTTAAAGAAAATTAGTTAGGTTTGAAGAGATTTAAGGAATTCGAAGAAAATTTAAGAAAACTCAATAGAGTTTACGAAACTTGCCGAAATTTTCTGAATTTAAGGGATTTATGGAAATGAAGCAATTTTGGTTAAAATGAAATTTTTCGGGGAGCTAAGGAAATTTTTAAAAAATTTAAGGAATTCACGAAAATTTGGCAAATATCAGGGCTCATTAAATATCTCTGTTTGAAAAGGTTGAAGGGAATTGAGGGAAATTTATGGGAATTTTCTTTAAATTTCTCTGAATTGAAGGAAATTTGAAGAAACTAAAGCATTTTGGGACATTTGACGAGATTTAAGGGGATCTTGAAATATTTAATGTTACTTAAGGTAATTAAGCGAATTTAAAGCGGTTTAGAAACTTCTCCCTAAAGGAATGCAGGGAAATTTAAAGAAATTTAGTCAGATTTAAAGAAATTAAGGAATTCTAAGGAAATTTGTGGAAATTGTTTCAAATTTAAGAAATTTTAGTGAAATTCAAAGAAATTTTTGCGCTACTTTAAGGGAATTTGAGGAAAGTTAAGGAATTTGCGAAAATTTGGCAACTATCATGGAAATTTAGAGCACTTTTAAGAGGATTTAGCGATATTTGAGGAATTTTTGCGAAATTTAGAGAAATTCGAGACATTTAAGTGTTCCTCAAATAATTCTGTTTGAAAAGGTTAAAATTTCTTTAAATCTCTTTGAATTCAAGGAAATTTTTGGGAGATTTGACGTGATTTAGAAATAGTTAATGATGCTTAATGGACTTTTAAGGTAATTAGGCGAATTTAAAGAAATTTAAGGAATTCTAAGGAAATTCAAGAAAATTCCAGAGGATTTACGAAATTTGTGGAAATTGTCTTAAATTCAAGAAATTTACGAAATTAGGCAATTTTAGTGAAATTCAAAGAAATGTTTAGGATAATTTAAGGGAATTTGAGGAAAGTTAAGGAATTTGCGAAAATTTAGCAAATATCACGGAAATTTAATGTACTTTTAAGAGGCTTTAGCGATTTTTGAGGAATTTTTGCGAAATTTAGAGAAATTCGAGACATTTAAGTGTTCCTCAAATATCTCTGTTTGAAAAGGTTGAAGGAAATGAGATAAATTTATGAGAAATTTCTTTAAATCTCTTTGAATTCAAGGAAATTTAAAGAAAATAGGTATTTTGGGAGATTTGACGAGATTTAGAAATAGTTAATGATAATGGCCTTTTAACATAATTAGGCGAATTTAAAGAAACAGTCAGGTTTAAAGGAATTCTAAGGAAATCCAGGAAAATCCCTGAGGATTTACGAAATTTGTGGAAATTTTCTTGAATTTCAGGAATTTATGGAAATTAAGCAATTTTAGTGAAATTCAAAGAAAGTTTTAGGGGAATTTGAGGAAATTTGAGGAATTTTCGAAAATTTGGCAATCACGGGAAGTTAGAGCACTTTTAACAGGATTTAGCGATATTTGATGAATTTTTGACAAATTTAGAGAAATTCGAGACATTTAACTCAAAGATCTTTGTTTGAAAAGGTCGAAGGAAATTGAGAGAAATTTATGGGAAATTTCTTTAAATCTCTTTGAATTCAAGGAAATTTAAAGAAATTTTGGGAGATTTGACGAATTTAAGGAGATTTAGAAATATTTAATGATACTTAATGGACTTTTAAGGTAATTAGGCGAATTTAAAGAAATTTCGTCAGGTTTAAAGACATTTAAGGAATTCTAAGGAAATTCAGGAAAATTCCAGTGGATTTACGAAATTTGTGGAAATTTTAGGAAGTTACGAAATTAAGCAATTTTAGTGAAATTGAAAGACATTTTTTGGGGAGTTTAAGGGGAACTGAGGAAATTTTAAAAAAATACAAGGAATTATAGAAAATTTGGCAAATATCAAAGGAATTTAGAGAAGTTTTAAGAAATACAAGGAATTTTAGGGCTTCGCAAATGTCTCTATTTGCAGAATTTTAAAGGTTCGAGAGAAATTCGGGAGAGTCTAAGAAAATTTCTTTAAAACTAACGAAATTTGAGTTTTTGCCAGTACAAAGGATTTCTGCAGACGCGCGATTCAGCTGCCAATTGAGGACTTTACTCGGGTCTGCAAGACACTATCTGAAAGCCAGTGTTGCCAACATAGCTTGAGTACCTGAGAGGTACTTTCTGGCTCTAGTATTGACCTGAAAAGTCAAGATATAGCTTTAATGCAATTGTTGAAGTAGTCTAAATGATGGTTCTGTTCTATTGCAGATACGCTTTATGGTATATGGTATTGATATCAACATCATGGTTGATATATTTCCTAGTAACTGGCTTAGTATCTGGTACACACCATTGGCCAATGTTGTGTACCGTATTAGCTGCATTAATATTATCAATGGCCAGTGTACTGGTCTTAACTTATACACAATTATATAATAATCATATGTTGCTCATGTCATTGGGTGTGGCATTAATTTTATGTATAATAAGTTTATCATTTGTTGTACTATTACCATTAAATACTGATCCAATGAGCTTCCCATTAACAACCGATATAAGTCCAGTTGGACATTTCTCAATATGTATCGAAATATTAATGATAATTTACACATTAATACCATTAAAATTATATATGAGCATCATTATTGGTATTATCTATTCGATAACATTTGAAATTTTAACATTATGCTTACAAAATCATCCATTTGATAAATCAACGATTATAATAAGACTGTTATCACATATATCGATACATCTAATCGGTTTACATATATTAATTATGATCAATGTACGTATGCGGAATACGTTTATGAAAGTTGGACAAAGTCTCTTAGTACGCAGACAATTGGAATCGGAGAAACGTTTGAAAGAGAATATGATACATTCATTGATGCCACCGAGTGTTGCTAAATGGTTACTAAACGATGACGAGTACTTTACCCAACAACAGCAACAACAACCGAGACATTCCGATACAACAACAATCACAACATCAGATACGAACGATATCCGCTCGTTATTCCGCCCGTTTAATATGAATCGTATGGAGAACGTTAGTATATTGTTTGCGGACATTGTCGGTTTCACCAAAATGGCAACTAATAAAACAGCCGAACAATTAGTGGAAATCCTGAATATACTATTCCAACGTTTCGATTCGTTGTGTAAATTCAATAATTGCGAAAAGATCTCAACACTGGGCGATTGTTATTATTGTGTTAGCGGTTGTCCGGATCCACGGCCGGATCATGCGAAATGTTGCGTCGAAATGGGTTTGGGTGTGATACGAGCCATCAAACAATTCGGTAATGAGAAGAATGAAACGGTGAATATGCGTGTCGGTGTACATACCGGTACGGTATTGTGTGGAATTGTGGGTACGCGTCGTTTCAAATTCGATGTGTGGAGTAATGATGTGACGTTAGCAAATCGTATGGAATCAACCGGTAAAGCGGGAATGGTGCATATTTCCGAGAAAACTCTCGAATTCTTACAGGATGCCTATATTTATGAGGAAGGCGAATCGGTTTTTGGTAATTATAAACGATTCACTCTATACGTAAATTGATTGATTTCTATATTGTAGGATTGAGGACGTATTTTATTTTGGGTCGTGCCGGTGATCGTACACCCTCGTACAGTGGAAGTTTTCGTGCTGAAGGCCGGCAAAAGTACACGAATTCATTACAATTATTCGTATCACCACCGACAGCATCACCACCATCAATATCGCCACAAACACGACCGCGTGTTCTATCATGTGATACGACAACAAATTTATTAAAAACCAACTATAATCCGAATATGTTGTCGCCGGATGTTTGTAAAATAAAAGCGAATAGTTTACCGAGTATTTTGGATTCAGAAAACGAACAAGATTTGGAGAATTGTAAACAACAACAGCAACCAGATGATGAACAAATTAAAACACCAACATCGACGGCTAGCAGTGGTAAATATTCGGTGAAAATTAAAAATTGGAAAATACCGAAATTTCTACGTAAAACCGAACCAGAACCACCACAAATACCCGTATTAGAAGTACCATTGAATCCGACAAGCGGCTACCAACAAGTACCAACGATCATTGAAGGCAATCCACTAATAACCACAAAGAATGGACGTAAGAAAGAGAGTTCGATTAGTATCATCACCGATGATGATGATAATAACAAATACAATGCGATCTATTATGATGATCCAAAAGATAATATCGATGTGAAGAGTTATATTAGTCAATCGCGTAGTGATGTGGGCCAATACGATTTGAACGATTTGAATTTTATACGAACGGGTAGTTATCGTTCGCAATACGGACGGTCACCGAATGAATTCTCATTTCTATATAGAGCTGGTAGTAATCGTTCACGGCGTGGACGGTCGCCGAACTTTGATCTATTGCCAACGGAACGGGCACGTAGTGCTACCGTGGCTGTTGGTACATTAGAACGGCCCGTTCAGCAACAGTACCAACAGAAGAAGTCGTTGGATGTTCCTGGACGTTTGTCGAATATTACAATTGATGAACAGTTTGGTATGGCACCATCGGCTGCGTCATGGCAATATCGGAAGGATTCAGGGATCAAGAGTAATAGTCGGCGGAGTAGTCTACAACAGGTAACAAACGAAATTATTATTATGAACAATAGATGGCGCTATTTATACAATGTCAAGTCGTGTCGTAGATTAGATCGGAATTATTTAGTTTTCTAAAAAAAAAATAGAATTTTCAGGATAATTGTCTTTAGTTCTGTAAAGTTTAGGGAATTCAATCATATTTTAGGAAAATTCGATAATTTCTAGGGAATTTAGAAATATTTAAGGAAATTTATAGAAATTCACGCAAATTTAAGGAAAGTTAAAAAATTTTAAATTCAAGAGAACAAAATTAAAGAATTTGCGAAATTTAAGAGCTTAGAATTTTTGGAAAATTGAGGGATTTTCTTAATTTGAGGAAACTTGGAGATTTAAAGAAATTAGGGAAATAAGAAAATTTCCTTAAATTGAAGAAATTTTCACGAAAATCCAGAAATTTTACTGAAACTGAAAGAAATTTAATAGTTTTTTTTTCGGAAAATTGTGCAAATTTGAAGGAATCCAAAGATATTGAATTATTAAAGATATTTAAGGAAAATTTGGGGAAATTTAGAGAAATCTAAGGAAATCTTATAAATTTAGAGAAACTTAAAGACTTTCTAAGATTCGGGAAATTTGGAAACGTTTTCAAAAATTGAAGAATTTTTCTCAATATTTAAGAGAATTTCCTTACATTCAAGAAATTTGAAAAATTTTACGAATGTTCAGAAATTTTAGTGAAACTGAAAGAAAGTTTTTTCGGAAAATTGAAATTTTTTAAAAAAAATAGGGGATTTTTGAGGCATTTTGGGAAAAAATAAGGGAGTTTGGAGAAGAACAAAAAAATTGGATAATTTAGAGATATTTAAGGATAATTTCAGGAACTGCAGAGAAATTCAAGCAATTTTACGAAATTTAAGGAACGTTAAAGTTTTCTTAAATTCAAGAGAAGAAAATGACGAGTTTCGGCGAATATTTGAGAAAATTTAGAGAAATTTAAGGAAGTTTACGAAATTTAAGAGCTTGAATTTTAGGATACATTTTGGAAAATTTAGGAATTTTAGGGAAATTAAGGAAAGCTAAGTAGTTAAGGAAATTTAGACATTTAGAGAAAATTTGTTTAAATTGCAGAAATTTTAAAATTTTCACGAAAATTCAGAAATTTTAGTGAAACTGAAAGAAATTTAATAGTTTTTTTCTTCGGAAAATTGGGTAATTTTAGAAAATTATGCAAATTAGAAATCCAAAGATATTGAATAATTAGAGATATTTAAGGAAAATTTGGGGAAATTTAGAGAAATCGAAATCTTATAAATTTAAAGAAATTTAAAGATTTTTTGAAATTCGGAAAATTTGGAAACGTTTTCAAGAAATGGAGAATTTTTCTCAATATTTAAGAGAATTTCCTTAAATGCAAGAAATTTGAAAAATTTTAAGAACATCCAGAAATTTTAGTGAAACTGAAAGAAATGTAATAGGTTTTTTTCGGAAAATTGAAAATTTTTAAAAAAATTAGGGGATTTTAGAGGTATTTTGGGAAAAATAAGGGAGTTTGGAGAAGAACAAAAAAACTGGATAATTTAGAGATATTTAAGGATAATTTCAGGAACTGCAGAGAAATTCAAGCAATTTTACGAAATTTAAGGAACGTTAAAGTTTTCTTAAATTCAAGAGAAGAAAATGAGGAGTTTCGGCGAATATTTGAGAAAATTTAGAGAAATTTAAGGAAATTTACGAAATTTAAGAGAGCTTAGAATTTTAGGAACATTTTGGAAAATTAAGGATTTTTAGGGAAATTAAGGAAAGCTAAGTAGTTAAGGAAATTTAGAGATTTAGAGAAAATTTGTTTAAATTGCAGAAATTTTCACGAAAATCCAGAAATTTTAGTGAAACTGAAAGAAATTTAATAGTTTTTTTCTTCGGAAAATTGGGAAATTTTAGAAAATTATGCAAATTAGGAGAAATCCAAAGATATTGAATAATTAGACATATTTAAGGAAAATTTGGGGAAATTTAGAGAAATCTAAGGAAATCTTATAAATTTAAGGAAATTTAAAGACTTTCTGAGATTCGGGAAATTTGGAAACGTTTTCGAAAATTGAAGAATTTTTCTCAATATTTAAGAGAATTTCCTTACATTCAAGAAATTTGAAAAATTTTACGAACATTTAGAAATTTTAGTGAAACTGAAATAAATTTAAGTTTTTTTTTTGGGGAAATTGAAATTTTTTTTTAAAATTAGGGGATTTTAGAGGCATTTTGGGAAAAATTAAGAGTGTTTGGAGAAGAACAAACAAATTGAATAATTTAGAGATATTTAAGGATAATTTGAGGAACTTTAGAGAAATTCATGTAATTTTACGAAATTTAAGAACGTTAAAGTTTTCTTAAATTCAAGAGAAGAAAATTGAGGAATTTTACGAGATTTCGTGGAATTCTCAAATTCAAACAAAAAGATTCACAATTTCACGAAAATTAAGGAATTTTGGCAAAAATTTGAGAAAATTTAGAGGAATTTATGAAAGCTTAGAATTTTAGGAAGATTTTGGGAAATTAAGGAAACCTATGTAATTAAGAAAATTTTAGGAAATTTAGAGATTTAGAGATATTAGGTAAATAAGAAAATCTGCTTAAATTGAAGAAATTTTAAAATTTTCACGAAAATCCAGAAATTTTAGTAAAACTGAAAGAAATTTAATAGTTTTTTTTTTTCGGAAAATTGGAAATTTTTAAAAAAATTAAGGGATTTTAGAGATATTTAAGGATAATTTGAGGAACTTTAGAGAAATTCAAGCAATTTTACGGAATTCAAGGAAAGCTAAAATTTTCTTAAATTCAAGAGAAGAAATTAAAATTAAGGAATTTTGGTGAATATATGAGAAAATTTAGAGAAATTTAAGAAAATTTACGAAATTTAAGAGAGCTTAGAATTTTATGACCATTTTGGAATTTTAGGGAAATTAAGGAAAGCTAAGTAGTTAAGAAAATTTGAGGATATTTAGGGATTTAGAGAGAAGAAAATTTGCTTAAATTGAAGAAATCTTAAAATAGTTTTTTTCTTTCGGAGAAATGGGAAAATTTAGAAAAATTATGAACATTTGGAGAAGTACAAAGATATTGAATAATTAAAAATATTTAAAGAAAATTTGGGCAAATTTAGAGAAATTTAAAGAAATCTTACAGATTTTCTGAAATTCGGAAAATTTGGAAACGTTTTCAAGAAATGAAGAATTCTTCTCAATATTTAAGAGAATTTCCTTAAATTCAAGAAATTTGAAAACTTTTACGAACATTCAGAAATTTTAGTGACTAAAAGATATTTAATAGTTTTTTTTTAGTGAACTTTTCCTTTAAAACTGAATAATTTAGAGATATTTAAGGATAATTTAAGGAACTTCAGAGATATTTAAGGAAGTTTACAAAATTTGGGGTTGTTTGTAAAAGATACGAAATTTAAGGAAATTTAAAGAAATTTAGAAACTTTTTGGAAAATCACTACATTAAAAAATTTTTCTTAAATTCAAGAAAATTATGGAATTTTCATGAAACGAATTCAATAGTGTTTCTTCGGAAAATTGAGAAATTTTGCAAAAACTAAGGAAGTAAGGAAATCTGGAGCGATTGAAAGAAATTTGATAATTTCAGGGAAATTCACAGACATTTAAGGAATTTTGCATTAAAATTTAAAGAAAATTTGATGAAATTGAGAAAAATTTAAAATAAATTTAGTGTAATAAAAACTTTTTTGTCTTGTGCAAGAAATTTACGAACATTTTGGAAAATTGAGGAGTTTCAGGGAAATTAAGAAAACTTCCATATATAAGAAAATTCTCTTGAATTCAAGAAAATTTGAGGGAAAATTAAGGGATATTAAAAAAAATGTAAAATTTTGTAATGTGGTGAAAATTAGAGAAATTCAAGGTATATTACGGAAATTTACCAAATTTTAAAGAAATTATCTCAAAACCAAGAAAATTAAAAAAAATTAAGGGATTTTTTGTTAAGGATATTGATAAAATTTCAGGGAAATTTTCTTACAATCAGAAATTGATGGGATTTAGAAAATTTCCCTTCTAATTATAAGAATTTAAATTTGGGAAAAGTTAAGGAAATTTAATTCTGCAAGTGTTAATAAATCACACTTGAAAAACCCGGAATCCTTTCCGAACGTTTCACAAAAGACACCCGGAAATTGGGCAATAAAACCTGAAAAATCGTTCATCTGTTTTTGATCCATTTGTCCATCTTTGTACTTATCAGCGACCCGACTTGATTGACAATAGAATAGCACTCGAAAAAGTCGTTTTAATCTAATATTGAAAACCGCATTTCCAGATAGACAATCCACCAGCATCTTCAGAACATCGCGTGTCCGGCTACTACACATCAAGTCAAAGCAGCATCAATGCTTGTACACAAGAAGCATGCCCAACGTATCAACAACACGACCAACAACAAACTGTTCAATTCTTCGACAAATTCGGCAGCTGTATACAGAATCTACGTAAACAATCCGATCGTCAATTGATCCGTTGCGTACAGGATAATTTGAAGTCGCGCGGTTCATACTTTATCAAACCGCCATTGTCACGGTTCACGTTGATCTTTAAAAATAAACAAATCGAAAACGATTACCGTGAAAACATCTACAAATACGATAAGAATGATAAAATTGAAACATTAGCAAATTCACGCTTCAATATCTATTTTAATATAATTGTATCGACATGCATCTTTCTATTTATCTCGATATCATTATTATTATTGTATGGACATTCGAAATTGTGGTTGTCAACATTTACATGTTTCCTATTTTTACAATTAATCAGTTTAATTGTGATGTGTTTCAATCGTATCGATCGCATCTTTGACAAATACATCAAATGTTTATCGAATTTCTATTGTTGGAATCTGTTTGGTTGTACATTAATTTGTTTACCATTAATATCGGTTTTATTGAATTTTTGTACACGAATATTTGTATCAACGGAAACATCAAATTACCTGTATACGTATCTATTGTTTGTTAGTATCATACATTTTTGTAATTTTACACAATTGAATTGTTGGATCAAAAATCTATTGGCCACAGTATTCGTTCTAATGTTTATACCGCTATTTCTACAAGGTATTTGTATGAATTTCTTTATTGTTAACACAGACACGTTGATCGTTGATAATCCAACAAATCACACACTACAACATCCGGAAAGTCTACAACATTACAGTTTTTTATACAAATCGGAAATATTAATGGATCTCTTCCTGTTATTAGTGCTAGTTTGGATATTGAATCGTGAATTCGAGATCGGCTACCGTATCAGTTTCCATGCCAGTTACACATCGAATCGCGACAAAATCAATGTACAACATTTGAAAAACCAAGCCGATTATTTGATTTACAACATCGTACCGGAACATGTGGCCGAACAATTGAAGAAGAACGCCAAATATTCGGAGAATTTCAAAGATGTCGGCATCATCTTTGCCAGTATTGTCAATTTCAATGAAATGTACGATGAAAGCTACCATGGTGGTAAGGAGTTTTTGCGTGTATTGAACGAATTGATTGGTGATTTCGATGAATTATTGGATCGTCCCGAATTCCGTTCAATTGAAAAGATCAAAACGATCGGTAGTACGTTTATGGCGGCTAGCGGTCTAAATTCACAATTACGTCTCGAACAGTACGATCCCAATCAACATTTGTACGATTTGATGGATTTCGCTATTGCCATGCAACATGTGATCGATGATTTCAATCGGGATCTATTAGAATTCAATTTGATTCTACGTATCGGTTATAATATTGGTGATGTAACGGCGGCTGTTATTGGTAATACGAAATTATACTACGATATATGGGGTGATGCCGTTAATATTGCGTCACGTATGGATTCGACTGGTGTTAATGGACATATACAAGTTGAGGAGAAATGTTTGAAGATGTTGGAGGAGAAGTTTGTGTTTCAGCCGCGCGGTAGTGTCTATGTTAAAGGTAAAGATAATATGAACGTTTATCTGTTGCATCATAAGAAAACCGATGGGGAATTACGGGAATGATGAGAAATCTTGTGCCTATCTCTGAATAAATACAACAATTCAATGGAAGTGACTTGTAACGCCTTAACAAATATTTATTGTATAGAATTGAACAACAATGGAATTGTGGAATATTTTTACCAAAGATATGCGGTCCAAGATTATATAAACACAAGCGCTACCTTTTATATTAGGGTGAGTTGTTAGCAATGTTTAATATGCATCATATCGGAATTGTAAATGCTAGAGGCGGTTGCTTCTAGTTATCCCTAGGGACAGGCAAAAAAATATATTACGCCTCTGACTTTAGTGTGTTTTCCTCTATACCAGATGTCGCCTTATTTTTTGTTGGTTCTTCTCTGATGTGGTTTTTCGCAGGGGCCGATTTTGTCAACAACCCGAGCCACTGCAATTGCCAGTCCGCCCCTGATTCTACACCCACTAATTTTCTAATTCCAGCTCTAGTACAGGCAGGAAGTCAAATATTTATAATATAAAAATTGAACAGGGCCGGATTTATAGCAAAAGACTTCCCCAATGAAGTTTGAAACGCTGAGAACTGCATTGAATCAAGTTTGGGAAATAATTAACATCCTGCATTAGTTGAAAAACTAACTTTCTTTGGCGTCCCAAAAGAATCTTCTAATTTCTTGAAAAATCGCAATAAACAGCAGTTTGAGTAGTTTGAGGCCGGTCCTGTATTCCGCTAGCTTTCTGTATTCGACATGTTCAAGCGATCAAACAAAAATTTCATAATCGCAAACCTAAAATTCTGTAATTTTATATTATTATATTTGGCTATGTTCTCAGTTGAAATGCCGACCCTGTATAGTGCTCTAGATATTATGATTTCAAAATTTATAAAAAGTACGGAATTTAAGGAAATTTAAAGCAATTTTCTTGAATTCGAGAAATTTAGATAGTTTTTGAAAAATTGACGAATTTTAGACAAATTAAGAAAACCTGCATTTTGAAGAAAATTTACTTCAATTCAAGAAAATTTTACGAAAATTAAGGAACGAGTTTAATAGTTTCTTCGGAAAATTGAGAAATTTTGTAAAAACTAAGGAATTTTAGGGAAGTTTGGGTAAAATCAAGGGAATTTGGAGCAGTTCAACGAAAGTTGATAATTTCAGGGAAATTCACGGATATTTAAAAAAATTTACACTTTAGAGAAAATTTGATAAAATTGAGAAAAATTTAAGAAAATTTAGTGTAATAAAAACATTTTGGAAAATTGGGGAATTTTAGGGAAATTAGGAAAACTTCTATATTTAAGAAAATTCCCTTAAATTCAGGAAAATTAAAGAAAATTGTGAAATTTTGGAAAAATTAGAGAAATTCAAGGAATGTTACGGAAATTTTTGGAAATTTACCAAATTTTATGGAAATTATCTCAAAATCAAGAAAATTTAAATATCTTCAAATTAAAAGAATTTGAGAGGAATTTAAGGGAGTTTTTTTAATAAGGAAGTTGAGATTTCAGGAAAATTTCACAACAAAAATTTGAGAAAATTTAAAGAAATTTGGGGAGCTTAAAAAATCTTACAAATTAGAGGAATTTAAGGAAGTTTACGAAATTTAAGAGTTTAGAATCTTAGGAACATTTTGGAAAATTGAAAATTTTTCGGGAAAATTAAGAAAATTAATAATTAATTAATTATTAATTACCTAATTAAATTAAATGATATCTAAGGAAGTTTTACAAATTTGGAGAAATCTAAGGAAATAAGAAAATTTCCTTAAATTTAAGAAATTTTAATGTTTTTACGAATATTCAAAAATTTTTGTGAAACTGATAGAAATTTAAGTGTTTTTTTCGGAAAGTTAAGAAAATTTAGAAAAATTATGGAAATTTGGAGAAATCCAAAGATAATTATAGTTACTTGAGGAAAATTTGGAGAAATAGAGAAATTTAAAGCAATATAAAGAGATTTTCTTAAATTCGGCAAATTTTATGAAAATTCAGAAATTTTAGTGAAACTGAAAGAAATTTATTAGGTTATTTTTTTGGAAAATTGCGAAAATTTAGAAAAATTAGGGAATTTTAGAGGAATTTAAGAAAGTTTGGAAAAAATTAAGGGAGTTTGGAGAACAGATGGTGAAAATTTTAGTTTTTTAGGGAAAATTTGACAACTTCAGAGAAATTTAAGGGTTTCCAAAATTTAAAGAAATTTTCTTAAATTCAAGAAATTTAGAAATTTTTTGAAAAATAGAGAAATTTTAGACAAATTAAGAAAACCTCCATATTGAAGAAAATTTAACGAAAGTCAAAAACATTTCCTGAAACGAATTTAATAGTATCTCTATGGAAAATTCAGACATTTTGGAAAATCTAAGGAATCTTGCGGAAGTTTCGGATAAATGAAGAGAATTTGGAGCAGTTCAAAGAAATTTGATAATTTCCGGGAAATTCACGGAATTTTGCACTAAAATTTACAGAAAATTTGATGAAATTTTTATCTTGTTCAAGAAATTTACAAACATTTTGGAAAATTGCGGAATTTTAGAGGAATTAAGGAAACTTAAAATTCCTTGGAATTGAAGAAAATTTACCAAATTTTAAGGAAATTTCCTCAAAATCAAGAAAAGAACCTTCTAATTTCTCGAAAATCGCAATTAAGAGCCGTTTTAATGGCTTAATGCCGATCCTGTATTCCACTAGTTCCCTTTCTGTAAAACAGAGATAGAAACTCAAAGTCGGTAGATTGCAAACTTGAGCACCTACGAATTGTATCAACCGTCATTCTATCCTTGTCGGAGATTTATAGTTGCCTATGTTCTCAGTTGAAATGCCAACCCTGTATAATGACTGCTCTAGCGATTATAATTTCGATTTTGTTTTTTGTATTGAGCATGGCACACAACTCACTAATTGTATATAAAATGTTTGGATGTGGATGTGGAGCAACAAGGAACCAAAGATTTGATATTTCCACATCCAAACAATAAATAAATGCTTCTACGCTTCTTTTATAAATGTAAAATAATGCCTATAAGCTTTTAGAATTTTATATAGTTTTATTACCAAATAATACAGAGAAAACAAACGTAAATAAATAGATAATAATAATAATAATAAGAATAATCAAATTAATAAGTCGTAATAACTGTGATAATTAATATTTTGTAATAATTGTTTATTTTTTATTTAATTAGCGATTAGGCACTAATTTCGTTCTGCTACAATACAAAATCAAAAAGAAAACGAACATAATTTTACTTGCCATTAAGTACAAAAATGCACATAATTAATGATAGGCAAAATGAAGCAATTTTTAATATTTTCTACCGAATAGCTTTGTTTTTTTTTTATGTTTAAATAATGCAAAACTAAATGCCAAAGAATTACGATCAATCGTTATGATGAATGGGAGAATTGTTCATCAATTGTGGACCATCAACATTAGAACAAATCAAATTATTGTTATTTAGTTGTGCTTGATTATGTGAATTTTCAACAAATTAGTGAATTATTGAAAATTTACAAATAGCATTAATTGTATTGATATTATGCGGTAGCTTTAACCCAAGCTTTGTTAGTGGAGTTCCTAACAACTGTCATCTCTTATTATCATTATTATTTAAGATTATGATAATTTGCATTTATTTATATTTCGAATTGTTGATAAATTTATAATTTATTTATTTTGTTAATTTATATATAAACAAAACAAAATCATTGTTTTTTCTTAAAGACAAAATTATCCTATAAAGTGCCTTCTATCATTTCCATTTTTTCTTATGATATTTTTATTTTAATTTATAACAAATTATGTAGAATTGTTGTGCACCACCGTCCTTCTATCATTGTAATTAATTGATATTAAATTGTATATATTCAAATTTTTGTTTTAATTGCAAATTTTCAAATAATTCCCGCCAGATTTTCCCGTTTGAATTCTTCGAATCGCCGCCTAGGTGGCGCTAGTATGCTTCCCGTTTGTACGGCATTGTTGTCAGTTTTCATTGTGTCCACGTAAATTATGTAAGCTACAAGCGATTATTATGTAGTATTCATTGAAATTATCGCAATTTTCAATTGTTCAATTATTGCTAATCGCAAAATTATTGGTATTTTTCGTGTTGAAAGTGTGACTTTTCCGGGGAAATTCGGTGATTGTTTGTTTGGAAACGGATGACCTTGAAACAGCGTGTCGCCATCTTGTTCGAATCACCGCCCTCTTCAACAATATAGAATTTCCGTTATCGCGGTTAATTTTAAATAAAAAGTTTCAGCAATTTGGAAATTATGGAAAATACTGATAATAGTACGGAATTATTGGAAAATGTTGTTATAGATGATGTGGCAACACCACAATATATGATACAACGTATACCGGAAAATTCGCAATTATTAACCACAGAATTACTACAACATCCGAATGGTTTGGTTGTTGATTTAGCTGGTACTGATTTTATACCAGTTAATTATGCATCCGATACGATCTTGCCGAATGATCTGACTGAAGAGGATCGTAATCTGGCCGCTGCATTGGTTGCAGTCCAATTCAATCAACAACAGAAACAACAACACAATCTACATGAAACATTACCAACTTTAGGTATTTGTATTTATTCTTAAAATACCAAATTTATCTGATTTTATTGTAAAATTATTAGATGAACAACAACAACAACAACAGATTGTTTTAAACGACAAAGAAACAATTGATAACAACTATTTGCACATTGTTGGATCCGAGAATGTTTATGTTGAGAAACAAGCATTACCGAAAATTATTGCTGGACGATTTGTTACAACAACCGATGCAACAGCAGCAGCAACAACAGCGGCCCCGTTAGAAACAACAATTAAACAAAAATTGAATGTTACAAGTATCAAATCGGAAGATGAGAAACGCGGCTCTGATGGCGAAAACCGGTAATATTTCCCAATTTATTTTGCCTAACAAATCAGATTTTAAGCTTGTATTTATGGGGAATCAAATCGTATTTGTTACCGTATTTCGAGTGTGTTTTGAGAATGTTCACAGTGAGCACTCGAGCAAAGTTGAAAGTGTAAAAAAAAACACTTGACGAGCAGTGCAATCTTTTGTTTGTTTTTTTCAATTTGGCAACCACTTATTAGATTTTCAAATATTATTCAGGAATATTTCAATTCTTTTAAGATCCAAAAGAAATAGCTTAACGATTAAATGTGATAGATTTGCCAACAAAAAAATATTATGTGTGCCCAACATCAAGCTTATGCAGTGTTGCCAGATGAATCTTTGTGATGAACGTTTTCATCAAAGATTATAAATATAAAGATGTGAAGGCTCCATAAGAGTGCTATGCTAAAAAACGACCCCGAAAATGGGTTTAGTGGACGCCTGAAACGTTAGGTGGCGCTCGAGTAGCGAAACAAATTTTGACATGTTCAAGCGCTAAATTTAAATTTTGATATTAACAAAGTCTAAAATAATTATACATGTTTATAGAATTAAAGCGAAATTTATTGAATATATATTATAGATATAAATTTACTGGTTATTTGTGAAATTTCAAATACTACAGGTACAAATGAACTCTCAAAAATCCCCAACTGTATGATATGGCATCTGAAATACATATACCATTCAGTCTAATTTCACTTTTTTACCAGAGTGTTATCAAATATTATAACATTATACCATAACAATTATTAAATCGGAATTAAAAAATTATAAAAAATTGATTTGATAAAGAGATGCAACACTTTATAAAATGGACTGAAACCACAGATAATAAATGAAACGGACTTTATTGACAATTTTTTTAAAAAAACAAATGAAGGCGATAACAGTTTTTTCAGAATGACAACCTACAGAAATAAAATTTACTAAATTAGTGAACGCCTGAGTCAACAGAGGGCAGCACTTTTTTTGGTTCGCTAGCCTTCCACTCTTTACCTAATTACTCTATGGTTTTCATATACCGGGTGTTTTTTCTAAATATGGACAGCTGCGGATCTCCTATTAGCCGTTAACTAAGAGAAATAAAAGAAGGACCCCCTCCTCCTTATATCGTCAGATGTACACGTTCTTGGGACTTTTATTTCTCATAGTTGACGGCTAATGCGAGATCTCGCAGCTGACCATAGATAGAAAAAACACCCGGTATATCCTATTCACTGGAAAACGGACTTTTTTGACAGCCTAGTGACCAACTTGATAGAATATATTTAATTCTAAACGCAGCTTTTTGTAGTTCTAAGTATTTGGCATGGCAGCCTTTTTACCTAACGCATTGAAGAAATTTTCTGTGAGGAAATTTTTTATTCTATTTATTGTATATCAAAGTGGCTTCCACCATTGACTAAGAGTATTTATAATTTTGTTTTCACAATTTTCGTATTTTGTAAGTAATTTTGAATTTTGCGCCATAGAACTAGTAACTTATCTAGTTACAAAAATAAAGTCCGTTTTCTCGCTGAATTTACAATAATTCAAAAACAAGAAGTTTTGTTGTACCCTTCTATACTCGTTGCATTATTGTATACTAAATTCATCCACCAAAGGGTTCCTAGATTTAAGTTGGTAGCCTTGAATATAGTTAATTTTTAAGGGTTTATTTAGTTAGGCATCTGTCAAATCTAGTAACCCTTTGCTCGATGAATTCACTATAACACAAAATTTTGACAGACAAATGTCAAAATTTATGTAACTTATGTTCTGAAAGTCCATAGATTTTGACATGCTTAAGATGCTAAAATCTTAAGCCTTTGTTTATGTTTTAAAAAAATTATACCATATTTGCTAGTTGTAGGTGAATTTGCAAACGTCAAATGTGTCAAAAAATTCCCCAAATATATATCGTAAATGTGGAAATATAGGTACTTTTAGGCCGTTCAGTTGCAAATCTGACATTCACCTTCAACCAGCAAATTTGGTATACTCCGTCCAAAAATTAAGTATAAAATTTCAAATGACAGAAATACAACAAACCTACGCAACGATAAATAGTCCCTTTATTACGACTCCCAAAATTTAAATTCTTTATCGTATTAAACAGAAAATTGATTCAAAAAGGATTTGACAATCTCCAAAGAAATATAAAATATCGAACTTCAGGGTTAATAGTAAAAAATTACCACCAAAGTATGTAAACAAAGGCGTAGGGTTTTATTCAAACAGGAGTGCCACCATATAATGTTCGTTTTGTTTGATGTAAATATGTAAAAGTTAGGAACTTTTCACACATTAAGTTGCCTATAACCTATCATCTGCAATTTGAAATTTTATACTTAATTTTTGAACAGAGTATATAACATAGTTATATTTTGTTTCTTAATTAATCGTAGTTTGATTTTTATAAGAAAATTATCAAATAGCGTTGGGATTGGATTTAAATCCTCACAATTAGGGACTTTCAGAATACTGACTTGCATAAAATTTGACATCTTGCAAATGTCACCGAGTATACTCGTTTCTCAGCACACTAACAACAAAAATCGCTAGACGCAGTGAAATTTTAGCGAGTTGGCAACGGTGGAGCACATAGACGTGCATGTGTAACTGTTCGAAGTGTTCGTGTGAACAAACGAGAAACCCCTGAGTAAAAATGTGAGGTTAGAGTGTCGTAGATTTTCTTCAAATCATTGATAAAATGATCAAATTTTAACTATTTCTAATCTAATAATATCAAATTGTGCACTAGATTAGATAGATTTTCAATAAAATTAATACGGTAATATAAAAAATACAATCCTTTAATCACATTTTATTGATTGATTTTTAAAGTCCAATAAATATGTTGTAGAATAAATAATTTTTACAAAATATTACATAATTATAACAATTTATTATTATTATTATTTTGTTTATAGTTCGGATAATCGTACATCAAAGAAGAGTTTGCCACATAAGAAACGTATATCGCGTAAATTAAAAAAACAAACAAATACAATCCGTCAATATCATTGTAATTTATGTGAGCAAACATTTCCAACGAATGATGAATTTGTACAGCATGAAGTTTTATGTCAAACAACAATAACACCAGTGAATCCAACAATGTTTTCGTGTCAATTGTGTACGTTGATATTTCAAGATCAATTGAAATTTTTCGAACATTTAAAATCACATTATGAACCGCCACCACCATCAACAGCGACGACGACAACAACAACAACTACACCAACAACAACCACAATCACACCATCAACATCATCTGAATCTATCAATAATACAAATCAACAATTAGAGAAAATCGAAACTGACACCGATAAAGATAGTATATTTAATACGTTATTGAATTTAACATGTTTACAATGTAATAAAACATTCCGTAAACAGAAGATGTTTGAAATGCATATGAGGGAATTCCATCAAAAGGAGGAATTGAATGAATTCAGTGAACCGGAAGATTTGATGGAAGGTATTAATGTTGTTGTGGATGGTAATGAGGCCAATTCTGATAATGATACAAAAGCATGGTATCGTGAAGATGAATTACATCAAGCTGAAGAGGATCTAAAAGAATTGGAAGCTGAAGAACATGTTTGTCATATATGTAAACAACCATTTCCATTACGTGCAATTTTATTACAACATTTAGTAACTTGCCGCACCGATACCGGAAATACTGGTAAATTTTAACAATTTTATTTGATATTTTTACTAATTATACCTGTTTTTTTTTTAATTGTTAGAACCGACAGCACCGGCTGTTATTAAAAAGAAAAATAAAAAGAAAGGCAGTCTATGTTGTACGGAATGTGATCGTGTTTTTACACATCGAAATTCATTGGTTTACCATATGAGAAGCCATAGCGGTATCCGACCACATCAATGCGAACAGTGTGGTAAAAGCTTTTTCGCATCGAGTGCACTTAAAGTACATCTACGATTGCATTCGGGCGATAAACCGTACAATTGTACGGAATGCGGTAAGAATTTCCGTCAATGGGGCGATTTGAAATATCACATGACATCATTGCATTCAACTGAAAAACAATTCCAATGCGAATATTGTGGTAAAGATTTTGCACGGAAATATTCATTAATTGTCCATCGACGTATTCATACCGGTGAAAAGAATTATAAATGCGAATTTTGTGGTAAAACATTTCGTGCATCCTCATATCTACAAAATCATCGACGTATCCATACTGGTGAGAAACCGCACGAATGTGACATTTGCCATAAACCGTTCCGTGTACGTTCGGATATGAAGCGACACCAAAAGACACATTCGAAACGTTTAGTGATTGGTAAAACGATACGTATCAAAACAGAAAATAATAAAAATATTAAATCAGAATTTAAATCGGAACCGAATAGTAATCTGTCTGATGATGTTTATGAGTTGAATGTTGAAGAAAATAATGAAACTGAACAGATTTTAAGTTATGATCAAGAACAATTGGATGCAACAGTTCGAGATGGTGGCACTTTGTATGCTATACATTTTTTTTATTTGACTTATTTTTTAATTTAATTTAATTTTAAAGGTACTCACATGGACATCAATTGTTTTTAGTTAGTTATTCAACTGATGTGCCTGTTAGAAATGTGGAATCATCACCATCTTGGATCCAAACTGGTTCTTAATTAATAATTAATTATAGTTTTAACATTTTTTAATTATAGTTGGAATTTTATGGTAATTGTAATAATAAGGCCCTATGGCGCCTTTTATAGCATAAAACGGAACACTTTTGCAATTGATTTTAATCATATGTTAATTAATAAGTTTATATACGAATTATATTTTATTAGGTTGAAAATCAAATTGTAACTGATTTTATTCGAAATCCTCCAATAATACAATTTCATAGTGTGTTGCATTCGCCGAAACTCCACACGGAAATTGAGCTCAATTGGTTAAACGGATGAGTCAACTGTTAAATGTCCCGAACGCACTATACCTGTTATACAACTAGAAAAAGACAGTCACATCTGATGTCTGTAGGTTAGAAGAAGATAGAGGATAGAATGATCGATTTACCTGACAGATCACGTCCTAGATTTAAGCGAGTAAATCTAACCTTGCTAACGCGTCTTATTCGTGTCATTCTGTAAATAAATGATAATGTTTCGTTGCATTTTTAAATGAAAGCAGATAAAATTGTGTTAAAAATCGTTTAACAATAAATCAATACAGATAATGGATTTACACAAACCGGTGGATTTAGCAAATAAAGTAAGTTTTCCCCTTTACATTTACATATATTAAACGTTGAATAAATCGATTGATTACAGACTTTAGAAGAATTAACACCTGAAGAGAAATGGAGGTAAATAATTAGAAAATATTCTAATATAAAACACGATTATAGTGCATTTCATGAAAAATTTCCAAGAGACACTGTAGACGCTGGACTTACTCTCTCTTTTCTGTCTTTCATAAACCACGCCTTCAGGCGGCTGAAATAACATGAAACGATTTATTAATTTTTTTCTAGATTAGAACATCAACGATTACATGAGCAACATAAAGGCCATGAGAAGATGCATGCTGAAATGGTGATAATTCTAATATTAACATTAGTTGTAGCCCAGGTGGTTTTGATTGAATGGAAACGACGACACCCACGTTCATATTGTGTACGATTTGATAAGATTACTTAACGATTAATTGTTGATTTTTTTTTTATATATATAATTGTAGCTAGTCACTCTATTAGGAATGTGGATTATACCATTGATTTTATCATTAAGGAATCATTGGTGGCGATTTATATTCGTATGGTTGTTGTTCTCGTGTATAACAGCCTTAATTGTACGCAAAGCTTTACAGAAACCGATCTCAGGAACAACGCCACGGTATAACAAATGATTTCTTAACGAATTTCAATTATTTATTAAATTATTTGTAGACTTGTATATAAATGGTTTCTGTTTATTTATAAATTAAGTTATGTGCTCGGTATCATCGGTTATATTATAATGATGGCCACATTTTTCGGTCTAAATATGGTATTCGATTCGAAACCGAATATATGGATGGATTCGGCATTGTTGTTTGTTTTTTACGGTTTATATATTGGTGTTTTAGGTCGTGATATATCGGAGATTTGCGCCGATACTATGGCTTCCCATATTGGAGTAAGACAATGCTGTAATTCTTTAAAAAAAAAAATTGATTAAACTATTTTAGTATTATACGGATCAAGGCATGCCCACCAGAAATCTTGATCCAACCATATGTGCCGTGTGCGGTAATAAATTATTGGTTAGTGAGAATGAAGAAGGCGTCATCGAGAATACGTACAAATTAACCTGTGATCACGTGTTAGTAATTCTGGCAAAAACCCCCAAAAAAATTGTATTATTTGTTTGAATTGTAGATTCCACGAGTTTTGTATCAGGGGTTGGTGTATAGTTGGTAAAAAACAAACGTGTCCGTATTGTAAAGAGAAGGTCGATTTGAAGAAAATGTTTTGCAATCCATGGGAGAAACCCCATGTCCTCTACGGCCAATTACTCGATTGGATACGATGGCTGGTCGCATGGCAGCCGATGGTGTTATTTCTAGTGCAGGGCATCAATTGGGCATTAGGACTTGAATGATAATCCAATTTTTATTGTTATCGATTTAAATAAATCCATAATTTATTGTACAATTATGAGTAAAATTTTCAAAAATCTCGCGCCATTTACAGTGTTCTTTATCTAGTTCACAGTGTGCCGCTGTAGCGTTCTTATACATTCTGGAATTTAATCACCAATATTAATGTGGCTATCCTTTATTATTGTGGATTAATAAAAGAGATGGTTATATAATGTCCTGTATGTGCGGCAATTACCAACTTAAAAAATTCAAATAGTTCGCTGGTATTGTGGAGAAATTCCACTAGAGTTTTAGTGAGATTCTTGTACATTGTAGGTGTAACGCTGTGTGATATTTTTATCAATTTTCCTTCAAAAATTTCCCGTAAATTTAATACGAAAATCCAATTTCCAATAAGAATTTAATTAATTTTAATACGGCTTTTATTAATTTAATGTTTGTGACGGTTGTGGACTTTTTACTGGATTAATTTGGAATTTTTTTTTATTTCAAAGGTGAGTTGATTTTCCTTCTATATAAATTATAGATATTTGTTTGATGACGTTTTTTGTTTCTTTTTTTCTGCGTTCTAATAACAGAAAATGATCGATTTTCAATTAAAATTCCGATTAAACGGTGTTAATTGGTGATTTTTCAATAGGTTAGAATGCATTTGATTTGAGAAACAATTGTAGAAATGTTCTTTTTACGCAAATAAATATGACTGAATCAAGTCGCCGCTTAGTAGGCTGTGTCAAGGACATGCCCGTAGAGGAGCACCTGTAGGAATACGGCCCCCAATTGTTCGTAAATAATTGTAATCAATAGGGCGCTACAATTTACTTAGTGGCCCATGGATTATTAAAAATATATCGGAATAATCAGGGCGTTTTAAGGATTATAAAATTAAAAGCAGACGATAAGCGATTTTTCTAATTTTTATACAGATTCAAGTGATAATTTTATTTTGTATCTTATCTTGATTAAAAAATGCTGATGTTACTCAATGTATACGGTTGTTATCGACGGATTTTGATAAAAAAATTATTGAGAAATTGAGACTGATTTATATTCTCTGGATTTAGGACACTGAATTAAGAGGCCGAACACACTACCACCAATTTTGGCAGTGTTCATTGTTATTTCTTCTTGAATTTCGATAATTGTACAATAAATAGGTGAGATTGACCAGCCTCGTTAAGACAGGTACACTGTTTCATGACAAATCCGCAACAAGAGTTGTGGTAGAAGAGAGTCCACTATGCTTCGCAGGCAAATTTTAGGGGTGGTAGTTCAGTTTGCTTGGACCAGCTCTGCTTACAAGCATTCCTCTTAGCTTCGTTATCATCTCCATCGCCACCATTTGATTAAAGATATTTTATAGCCCTCTAACACTCGTATTCGTGTAGACCACTATGTCCTGTAGGTGAGACACTGACCCACGCAAGCTCTTTAAATATTCCACGCGATGATTATCAACTTAATTTTGATACCATAAAAGTAGTTGTATCGCCCTTCATCCCTTTCCAAGTGACAAAATAAGGTACGCCATCACTAGTTTAGTCGTTAGTTATGCCACCGTTGTTATCGCGAACCGAAACTTGATTGATCATCCATAGAGTAGAAGATCCATTAGGGATGTATTCATTTACGAATTCTTTTTTTGAATCGGGTAGTTGCATAAGTTTGCCTTACCTTTACAATAGATTTTAGGGCTATACATTTGGACGTCAAAATTGTATAAATAAGCCAGTATAGCATCTTTGGAATAGTGAAAAAAGTACGGGGAATATGTCAGTTATTTTGTACTAGCTCTCCTTGTTGGACTAATTTTGCTTATTGTGTATACCAGGGGTTCTTAACCTAGTGTATGATTTCGGCGGAGTCCGTAGAAGAATAAAAGAGGTTAAGAACCTCAGCTCACATAGAAGAAACCTTGACCACTAGTGACGCAAAACAGGCTGTAGGATATCTTATAGTTTAAAAAAAACAATTGAAACAAACAAACAAACAAATCGCTAAGCGCTAATGCACTCCAAAAAATAGTATTTTCTGTGAATAAGCTATGAAGCTATATCAATTGCGCTACAAGAAACAACACCCAGTTGACACTACATTAAACACTGAATGGTGAGCTTTTTTAATTTGGCAACATTTGAAAACACTAACCTGCCTTACGGCTTTAAAGGGAATCGAAGCGAGAGAAGTTGAATTGTATTTAGAGAAGGTGACAATTCGGCTTCACTTTCACTTAAGTGTTTAAAAGTATTTATCGCTTTCATGGTTCCCAAACTTCTTTATACCTACATATACAGGGTGTTTGACTTTTTCTCTACGATAATCTAGCCGTTATACGAAAAATACGAGCTTATAATTCTGAGATAATATTTATATATACCAGTAGTCTTCGAAGAATCAACCACAATTGCATTATAATGGTCTGGTGTGATAGAAGAAAAAACCAGCTGTTTTCATTGTTAACATTCCTTAACAAGCATAGTAGACCATGAAGAAATTAATGAAATTATTCTAAAAGAAACTATATAAAGTCCTAGCATTCTTTTACAGTAATTTTGTTACTTCTACGTTTTATTTGGAATAAATCAATAAACAGTATTGTAGCTTGTACTGAAACATCCTGTGTTTAAGAATAGACAAAACGGTTTGTTGGCCATAAAAATTGTTAATTTACTTAGTTTGCAATAACAAAAATGGAATTAAATCCAACAAATTATAAACTGTTGATTTGCCTCTAAATTAGTTTATGTGTTCTATTTTGCAAACATTTCTTATTTGTTTATACACAAGCAATAATTGTAATATTAGATTAGTGTATTGGTAAAAATACCAATCTTGATCTATTTTAAAATGTAGTTTATTTTTGTGTATATTCCTCTATTGAAAAACCTAACGATATTTTATGCATAATTTCCAATTCTTTACACTATTATTCTCGTTTAATTATAAATGGAAAGACATTGTTAATTATTAAAATTGACTAATTAAGTAATCTTTACAATTGGTTAATTTGAAATGTCCAGACATTGTTTTTCTATACTAAAATCCACTTAAGAATTATCTTAAGTGGATAGACAGAATTTAATTAAAATCTTAAAGGGCCGGGTCTCACTTATTTGATCAATGCAATTGTTAAAACAATATTTTCTTAGATTGAGAGATTAAAATAATAATGAATGTACGTATATTTATTTGTTATTTGTTATAATTATTAATATTTCTAACAAAAACAGAAATATGTATATTTTACTTGGAATAACAAAATATTGAACAAAAATATTTGCCAATAGACACAATATTTACACAAAAACATTTTTTTCATTATGTCTAAATATGATTTTTTTCTTCATTTTATTTATTAATTGATAAGATTCAATTCTTGAGAAAATAGGCCGTTTTTTTTTCTTCGAGACTATTGTCAATAGTACAGTTATTATAGTTCGTTTCATGATAAATTTCCGAGAGGCGCGGAAGCATCCTGATTTTACAGCCCCGCCCCCTCTCTCATCTTAATAGTCACCTAATTCTTTCTATAAGCGACCTCTTCATATTGAAGCAAAGATTTTATAGTGGAATTTATTTAAAAATACTACAAAACCATAAAACTATTGCCGATTCATTTCTACACATTGAAAGAACCTATATAGGGATTTCGCCCAACCCCTCTGGTTTCTTTCTCTTTTTTTTACATTACAATGTTGAGATAGTGAGATAGTCAACTTTACCAGTTGTCACACCCTTTGCAAAATAGATACAGCCCATGCCAGAGGTCCCAAACAATAAAAAATACTCCTTTCATTCTTTGAAATCTTCTGTAATACGAGATTTCTACTAAGTTCCAAGAAGGTAGTCAAAAAAGAAATGAGTTTAAGAACCACTGGTTTGCCTTTAAAAGTATCCCAATTGCGACCCAACCATGTGGATTGTGTTCTCTCACTTTAATCATAAGACTCTATTGAACAGAAAAAGAAGCATAACACAAAACGTGCATTTGGAATGAATTTTATGAGGGAGTAGTTACGTCTCTCTTGCATTTTATGACATTGTAGTATTTTAAAATAAATTCCACTATACATCTATTCCTTTTTATCTTTGTTTAGAGTTATCTTCTTTACTCTTACATCCTTTTTCTTATGTGATGGTTGGGAAATACGGTATAGAAAGAGGAAATTAATCCAGACTATAACAAATTGCACTTTTTTTCTCATCATAAAATTTATAGAAACAATGCAGATAAACGAGAAGTGTTCATTTTTTTGTTAATAAAACATTACGTATTACAATTTACTAATCAAGTCTATTGTTTAAATTTGAAGAATAGTCTATAGAATGTTGTGTTAAATTAACAACAATTCTTTATTACTAATAGCCATTTTTTTGGTGTTTAATTTTTAATGTGATCGAACAGTCATAAGATTATTGAACAATAGTTCAATGATGTTGATGGAATTGCAATTCTTGCACCCTTGTACAGAAATTTTTCACCTCCACCACCACCCCATTTCTTCACAATTGATTAGAAAATTCTTTACTTTTTCTTGATAATTTTACGTCAGAATTTGTCCTAGGTGTATTGTGATCATAACGCCAACTTATAGTGATTATATCTATAGATATAAATCGGAGACTTCAGCTTTAAGATCCGTTCACAAACAAGCGATATATTCGTTTATAATAATGAATATAGTATGAATTTGTTCTTAAATTTGAAATTAGCTAAGACTATTCTTTGAAGGTAGTTTTATTGTTGCTGTATTTAATAGAAATACGTGTCTGTTTCTGACTTGGTTCTAATAGTAATTTTCATTTATTATTGAATGTTTGTATTGATTTACCAATTATTATTATCCGTTCTTTTGTTATTGATTCGATTGATTTTATTCGATTTTTTTAATAATTCAGTAATGGACACGTGGTGGAGAAGGATATATCAGTTGATATTCTCACCGCGTGAATATCTGAAAGACAAATTTCGTAGTGTTTAAATATCTTTAATTCTTCTACAATAAACGAATCTATATTTATTTTTTAAGGTCTTACAAAATGGGGTAAGTTCTTAATTATTATTATTATTCTTTTCGCTATTTTCTAGCACTTGCTTTAATGATGATGATAATAATAATAATAATGATTGATTACAATAATAAATACACGCTTTGGTATTTATTTATCAATATTATCATATACCAATTTAATAACGATTGTATGTGTGTTTGTGTGTTTCCACTGTGGTTTTGTCAAAATAAAAAGGATGCAATGGCATACAAATCAACATACAATAATGGTTTGAAAGCTATTCAAATCGCCTAGTTTCTAATTTCCTTTTCAATTTCTATAAGCAATATTGTTATTGGTCCAATGTCATTGATAATTATTTATTTCGATTGACTTTGTTGGGAAATTGAATTTTGCAAGAAACAAAAACAACATCAATAATTGATCAATAACCTAATTTCTATTTATAAATTTTTTGGAAAATATAAATAGACTCAATAAAAGAAAGATGTCTTGTTTAGTCTGTCTGTATGTAGAGAATTTAAAAATCTCTTCGTAATTTCGTTATTTATTTTATTAAGTTTAATAGATTCGTCTATTCAATTATACTCGAGTACATTGTTAACTTAATATTGGTTGAGTATAATATAAAGACAGTTATCCTAGTCTAATAAAAGTATTAGTCAATTTGTATTCATCTATAGTGATTTCGGTCTGCATTTCTATTTGAAGTGAAAGCAAAAACAATGAAATGGAATAAAATTACTTTAACAAGGGGTCCGTTAATTCCAGCTTTTATGTGAAATATTGCTAAATCAGTTCATGAGTGATGAGATCTAGTACAATCGGTCTTGTTCTTGTTCTTACGTTAACAAACTTAGTCTTGGTGCTGATTTTGATTAGGATAGCTAGGTCTTGCAGTTCCGCTTTTTTATATTTTCTGTCTCTGCTTGGCGCCTTAGATATTTTAATAAAAAAAGCTTTCTTATATGGGCTTACAATAATTTTAAAGTGTAAGCAAAAACTACAGTTTTTTCAGTTTGTTCTTGCACAAGAAAGGCTTGGTTTTGTAGTGCTACCTTGAATGTAGCATCGATCTTAGTTTTGGTCTTGCAAAAGAAAAAAAAACAACAAGACCAAGACAAAGATCGATTTTGCTCATCACTATTCCATATTACAACCTTTTTATTGAGGCTTGTTTCACTTTGCCACACATTCAAATGTTTATTCTATTAACCTAAAAATTTATAAAAATAAGTCTTATACAAGATCAGTTTTAGTGGGTTAAAAGCAAGAATCAAATTGACCATAAACAAACTTTGATTAGTCGTGTTCAACGTTCAGAACTTTTAATATATTTTAAGATGCAGTTGAACTTTTTCCTCGTCAAACAGGGGGTAAAAATGTAAATTTGCGTGTGTCATTTGGATGGTGTTATTTTATATCGAATTTTGAAAGTGCTTTCAAGAGATATTTTTGAGCAAATTTTCGAGTGCCAGCAAAATGTTGGAGTTACTTAAGCTTAAAAGAAATAAATAATAAATAAAACTAGGTTTGCACAATGGTTTTCACAACTAGCGATATTTTCCAATTTCGAGCTTTAAGAAACGTATTTTAGTCAATTTTAGGAATGATGTATGAAGCATTCACAGGAAAAATGGATTGAATTTCCCCTATTCTCTAATTCGTTACAAAGTCTGTAGATCCTCCTTGAATTTGCAAAGTCTTTTTTATTATGTGAAATCTCGACTATCGACGACCATGTTTAGAGGAGATCTTAAGCCGGGTCCAGGCGAGAGCAATGAGCACACACAAACAAGGTGAGCACACATAAATGCTCAAGTGTGGACGGTAACACGAACGCGAGCGCGCACAAACAACCTGAGCCGGTGGCTGTCGGTTTTTTGGAATTGCTCAAAGGAAATGCGCGCCTTGTGTGTGTTTCGACTTGCTCTGTCTGGACGCTTTTCGTATTAGTTTCATATTGTTAATGGTCCACATACAACTGGAGCAGTACGAACACTAAATATAAAACGCACAACTAACACACTACATTCCTGTTTAGGCACATAACGAGCAAATACATATGCGTGCTCGACTTATGTGTGCGTGCTCAGGTTGTACTTGCTCTCGCCTGGACCCGGCTTTAGGCATCTTAGACCAGCTAAAGGTCTTTATCCCAGTTAAATCCGCCGCCACTGCTTTCAAATTTTTCTAAATACTAAATTATGGTAGTGTAGGAAATTTTTTATTATATAAATAATAATCTATATTCTGAAGAGATTGGTTATTTTAGGAAAAAAAAAACGCGTCGTAAAGATTAAACTTTAATGTAATTTACTCAATAAACTACGAAATTTATTTCAATTTTATTTTATTTTTTCCATCAAAATATGATGGAAGTTTTCTTAAAATAAACTCAATTTTATAAATTGTTGTTGAGATGAGTTTCTCCAACATTTTGTATGATATTGAAGTTGAAAAGACTTGACCTCTCTCTCTCTCTCTTTTGACTCATTATAAATAAAAGATGAATGCACTATAATTGAAATAACCATATATTCGTTATGTCGATTTATCATTTTACACATGCTATTTTTGTATATAAATTTTTTTGTCTCTCAAATAAAAAAAAATCCTACTTGTTAGTTTTTCATGTTTATGATTTGTAATGGTTTCACAGAAATTCATAAATCGCATTAATAATAATTTAACAATTTTCTATAGGTACCTTTATTCAAGGTTGGCGTAAATTTTGTTATCAGTTTGCTGTTTTAAACAATAACTAAAACAAGGACACTAAATATTTTTATTAAATTAAAAAAAAATATGTATACATAACAGTAGTAAAAAATAATACAATTTATTGTTTAAAGAAGACATCTTACGGAAATGTTTTAAACAATTGGCATGGGAACTGTTACCGGACTTTTAATTAAAAACGTTTATTAGATAAATAACCATAGAGTCTCAGATAAATAACGGCATCCTTAATTATTAAATAATTTCGATAAGAAGAGAGATTTTTCTAATTCTAATTTAATTTATAAATTTTTACAGGCATAGCATATAATTTACCTACTTTTTCTCATTTAAAATAAACATTTACACGAGATTATTAATGATTTTATATTTGAAGAACATGTTTGGAATTTCACTGGAGTTGATGTTTTAATGGAAAAGATTCAAAAGTGGTTGGTTTTTTTTTTCTCTCAATTTTAAAAATAATTTAACAAACATAAGAAAACTTATTTTAGTATGTCTGTTGTATATCGCCAAACTAATTATTATTTTTTGTTTAGATAGAAAGCTTGTGTGTTTTATTAACTACTTTAACAAGCAAATTGTTTTATTATTATTATTATTATTACATAATTTCACATTATGGAAAATGTATCAAAATAGAGACAATGACCTTTTCGTGGATTATTTATTATTTCAATTGCAAGCTAATTGTATGATGTATCGGTCTAGTGGTCTCATACCTCTACATAATTCCGTAATCTACCAAATGTCCCAGAGAAAAGTGACCCAAATCGATGTGTTCGTCTCTAAAAGTTTTCGTTACATTATAGAATCAAGTATAAACACCATTTCAGTTGGAACCTTCCCTATAGTCGTATATCAATATTGAACTTTCAAGGATATGCTTAAAAAAAAATCGTTAAAATGTGGCAGAATTTTCCACGTGTTTCTCGTTGTTTTGTTCGTACAACAAGCAGGATAATAACGTCCTAATTACGGTAGATTCCGCTTATTTGCTGGAATAAAAAAAGACTATATAAAAGTCTACTTCTATACAATATTATTTTATAAATTCTATTTTATCAGCATTCTTTCGTTTTGTTAGTTTTATTTAATCGCACCGCCTATTGCTGCTCGAAGAGGAAACCTTATTAATATGCTAGATTAACTCGAGATTGTCCCATTTAAAAAAAAATAATAAACGGAAAAAACAAACACAAACTTGGCTTCAATTCATTTTAGTCTATTGCCTTGACTTGATTTGTATGCATGTAGTTTTCTATGATTTTCTATAAAACTATTTGAAAAAAAAAGAAAAACACACACGATTAGTTTGGAAGGCGCCTATCACGTGTTCGCTTCAAGAATGTGGTCGGTCGAGGCAAACACGAAGAAACTCATCTTTAACTGATGATGATGATGAAGAAGAAGAAAACGAAGACTGTTCGTCGATTGGAATTCTTTAACGAACTTTAATGTGAAGTATTTTCGAGTTTCATCGATTTTTGTGGGTGTTTTGTTGTTTCTTTCCATAAGAAAAAATGGAAGTTTAGAGAATTTTTTAAGCGATCTATTCAGGTGTTTGTTTGATGAAATGAGTGAATTCTATTAGCCTGATTTGTTGGTGAAAATATAGGCTTTAATAAGAGCTAATTGGGCGTAATTAGTGCGTAAATGTTGATGGTCAACTTTATATTAGATTAAATTAAGAGTTAGTTTTTAACTGATTGTTTTTTTTTGTTCTGTTATTATGCTTTGATTAACTGTAAATCTTAATGTTATTGTTTTTTTTTATAACCAACGATTATGTATTGTAAGTTTGTAGTTTGTTGTGTTGTAGGTGCGGAGTCGTTATGTCGCACCATAGTGATGATAATATGTTAATTGCCACTAGTGATTCGTTTTGGGAGCCGGGCAATTATAAAAAGACAACAAAACGTATAGAAGATGGCTATCGATTATGTGCAGACTTAATGCAATTAGTAAATGAACGTGCCGAAATTGAGAAGAGTTATGCGAAAAGCATGAAGGCATGGTCGAAGAAATGGAATGATCTAATTGAAAAAGGTCCCGAATATGGGACAACAGAGGCGGCATGGAAGGGTGTTTTAGTTGAAGCCGATCGACGTTGTGATCTACATTCAAAAGTTAAAGATAATCTAACAAATGATGTTATTAATAAAATCAAACAATGGCAAAAGGATACATATCATAAAGTGAGTAGTGCGTGTTTTAACAAGCCTATCTCTTCTATTTTTATTCATATTTCAAATTGAATGATGTGGGAAACAAACGTGAGAACATTAAATGTGGTGACTTATTTCGTATTCTGTTGCCGAACGAATTTCCAATAAATTTAAATTTAAATCGAATACTTGAATTAATTCAATGCTCTTTTTAATGTGATATATTGTGTGAAAGTAAAAGTTTCTTTTATATGACAATTACAAGATTCCTTTCTATTTCATCTAATATTGTTGTTTTGAAATTTTTTTAGTCAATGATCAATATAAAAGAGAAGAAAGATATGGATGATGCATTTAAAAAGGCCCAAAAACCATGGGCGAAACTTTTACAAAAAGTTGAAAAAGCAAAAACCGATTATCATACGGCTTGTAAAACAGAAAAATCTGCAGCAAATCAAGAACGAAATGCTGCCGGCGATAGTTCTTTCTCTGCTGATCAGGTACGATTTTTAAGCAAAAAACTATAAATGTGTGTCAAGATGACCTAAGAGATTGATCGACACAACACGATTTGGCCACAATACAAATCATAACAGTGAAGAAGTGTTGTGGTTTGCATTGTGGGCTTCAATCTCTTTATTATTCGTTAATTGTTTGTTTTCGTTGATTTGTGCGTAACATAGAAACAATCTATGGTGAGTTGTGTTGAAGATTGTGTCGACTTTAATTTGCGGTAATCGAGAATTTCAATAAAATTGTGTTTTTTTTTTAATTTTAGGTGAAAAAGATGCAGGACCGTGTCCAGAAATCAAAGGAGGAAGTCCAAAAGTGTAAAGAAAAATATGAAATCGCCTTACAAGAGATCAACCAGTACAATCCGAAATATATGGAAGATATGACGGTAGTGTTTGATAAATGTCAAGAAATGGAGGCACAAAGGCTGAATTTTATCAAATCAACATTATTTGATATACATAAATATTTAAATATTGCTCAAGATCCAACGTAATCTATATTTAAAAAACAAAAAACGAAATATATTATTATTGTCTTAGAATGATTATTTTTGTAGATTACAACAAATTTATGAAGAATTATATCATACGGTAAATAATGCTGATCATGAGAAAGATTTGAAATGGTGGTCGAATAATCATGGCGTTAATATGGCAATGAATTGGCCACAATTTGAGGTATTTTCTAGAGTTGTTTATTATAACAAACAAAATGCATGATTTTGGTGTGATTTTTCGTGTTTTATTATTTTTTTTTGTTTTGTTTTTTTCGGGGCAATTTAGGATTACATTGAGGAATTCCGGGATATACATAAGGGCAAATCAAAGGATTCCGCAGCATCTGGAATCACGTTAATCCATCAGCGGCCAGTGGGAGAAGATTTGCATGTAATGCGCTTTTTTTTTTATTTAATTTTTGGTTAAATTATTATTAGTAGTAGTAGTAGTGGTGGTGATGGAAAATGTTGTTTCTTTTTCAAAATCTTTGTTTAAATTTCAGGAATATTCAACGAATAACAAATCAACAAAAACGAAAATTTCATCAGTTACAACAACGACAACAAAAACCGAAACACCACCTGTACAAAAGAAGAAAATTGTTAAAGTTGAGGAGAAAGTTGAAAGTCCAACAAATCGAGTATCAACAATCACGTTTGTTTTGTTTCTAATTATTGATAAGGCAATAATAATAATAAATAAAAAATTCTATAGGAATGGTTCAGGCGGTAAAGCTGATGCGAATCCATTTGATGAAGAAGAATGGGATGAAAGTGATGCATTAGTTGATAATGGTGAACCAGGTGTGCCTGTAAAAGCATTGTACGATTATGAAGGTGCCGAGAATGATGAATTGAGTTTCAAAGCTGGTAAACATTAATTAATCGTAATTAGAGACCGGATTTTAGGTAAAAACTCGACCTTTATAATATATTTTTTTTGTATATTAAATAACCGAAATCGTCATTTTTACTATTTCAATTTAAAAACTTTAAAATTTTGTGTTGAGAATTATTTCTAGACTTAAGGACGTTCCTAACGAGCACTCGAACAAATTATAAAATATCATGCGTACACGATAAAAAACACTAGATGAACAGCGCCTTCTCTAATATGTCTAGAAATAGAAAAATTGATCTGGCAACCTTGCAACATGCCGCGCATGGCCGCACTGTCAAAAAAATTCAAAACTTCAAACAATTTTGTCGATATTTCTTATTACACTGATTTTTATGTAATATTTTTCAATACGATAATAGTCTTTCAATATCTGTGAGTTATATGCACGCATTTGTTGAAATCAGTAGTGTGTCGACGATATTTCAAACTGACCGCGTAGTGCAATGTTGTCAAGTCGTGTTTTTCTGTCCCACTATTATGGAGGAAATTTGAAAATGATCGAAAATATCTGACTCAACGAATTTTATAAGAAAACAAATACCGCTTGGTATATTTTTTTTATAGGAAAACCTTTGCCAGATTTTCAAGAAATGATTTAGTTTTTCAAAAAAAAACCGTAAGAAAATTACCATTGTTATATTGTAAAATACCCGTTCGAACATAGTTTGGTGTAGGGTTCTTATGTTAAAAATGCAAACTTTCAAAGCCAAAATCTACAAATTTAGTACCGCGAGCGGTGTTGAAACTTTTTCTATGTGTAAGGGACATTAATAATAGTATATGTATATACGAATTTTCAAGATAATTGTAAGAAAATTGTTTTTCTTGGGAACGTCCTTAAGGGGGTCCTCTGGTTTGACGTCCTGATATTTGAGCAATCTTTGGGATTTTTTTGTAAAGACCAATGAAGAGATAGAACTTTGAACTTTTTACCACTTATTTATACATATTTCAAGAATATACAGTTGAATTTTTATCTAAAAATATTTGGTAGAATTAAAGTTATAGTGGTCTGAAGACACCCGCCTCAAAAAAATGGACGCCCACTTCCTCCATGATGATCAGCTGATAGGCTTATCCGAAACAAAAAAATCCAGCGGGGCTTTAATCTGTATACTTAAATTCATTGAGTGGACTACTATTAAAAAAAAAATTTGAAAATTGGATGTTTGACAGACTTCGGAACAAAAAAGTTCGAATTTCATGTATTTTTTGTCAAGTTTTTGAAACAAAAAAAAATAGAAATTTTCAAAATTTTGGGATGATAATAGTCCACTCGATGCGTCTATATGTACTGAGTAGACCCTATAAATTTGAAGTAAATCGGCCAAGCCGTTTTTGAGATATGATGGAGGAAAGTTTGAAAAACATGGTTTTGAGAAAAACGCGTTTAAAGTTTCAAGCGCGCTCCGCTCAACGCTCCGAACACCTGTCCCTTCTAACTGCTGTATCTTTTTAATGGCTTCGAATATCGAAAAATCACTTTACTTCCACATTCTAGACACATTAAGGAAACAATTTATGCAAAAAAAAAACAAATTCGATTTTTTGAATCTGTTAAACCAGAGGACCCCCTTAAAAATTTAGGAAATATTCTTACATCACATGAAAGTTGCTAAAAATGTTTATCACTTGATGCCCTACGTATTATCATGTGCTACAATGCTAGAATATCACATGAGGGGTAACCGACAATTTATTGATCCCCAGCAGTTGATTATTTTAAATATAATGTCAATAAAGTGAGACAAAAAGTATAAAATAGGAAGAAACCACTTTGCATTAGATGTGCATTTGTTTTTCTTATTTATTGCTGCGGAATAGTTGCGTTTAAGCGTCTCTTTTCTTTTCGATTTCGATTTATAAACAACTTAATCGAATGGGATACTGGAACGAGAGCTGTTGGTAGAATTGGGGAAACAATAAAAATTCTAACGAAACGTAAAATAAATGCTCAGACACAACATTGAGAAGAACCCAAACTGGTCCATTGAGTGTTTCTTATATGCGATTATTTATAGTCGAACACATTTTGTAATGGTTTTATAATTCAATGACTTAATAATCCGTAGAATCGTTGCTTATTAATCAAAACCTTTTATTTACAAATTTTACTTCTATAAATAAATTTAAGAGTTTTTACACTTTTTTTTTTGTCGAAAGTCTATTTTCTCTATCTAGAATCCGGTCTCTAATCGTCAAGATTTGTATTGAACAATTAATTAAATTTGAGCCATTTAGGTGATGTATTTGAGAAATTGGAAGACGAGGACGAACAAGGTTGGTGTAAGGGACGTAAAGATGGTAGAGTTGGATTGTATCCAGCCAATTATGTTGAAGTGGTGTCCCATTGATTTTTTTTCGTTTTGTATAGAACACTACAGTATCGAAAATGTTATTCTTTGTTGTTATTTTTGTTTAAAATATAAATATATATATATAATTAGCATCTAATGCTAAACAGTATTGTATAATAAAGTATAATTAACTGTAATAGTAATAATAATAATCATCACATATTACGTAAAAAGGTGAGGAATATTATCAGCAGCTCTTGAGTAATAATATTTATATATCGGTGTATATTGTCGAGACTAGGGCCTATTGTATCACAATAAATTACTGATGAATGTAAATATTTTGTTCGGCAAAATCGAAACACTTCCAAATTTACGTAATTTAGAAGTAACATACATCATATATAGGTATAGATTCTAGTTATATGTAAATTATTTTATAGAATAGTGAAAATTTTCAGTTTACAGTTGTTGTAAATAAGGTGAAATTACAGTTAATTATTTTAAAAAAGCATTCATTAACGAACACAGTTTTTCTTTTACAATACGATATATTTGACAATACAATTAAATATTTTACAAAAAAAAAAACTAGTATCTATATTTTGTTGAATAATCTTTGGGTGACACGACAAGACCCCGTCCTTTCCTAGCGCCCCGATACACCGTTTCAATAATATCAATCATCTCCTGTTTATCCTCTAATGGCCAATTGATCTTATTGTTATTACCCGTACCTAAATCGATCATTATATGTTTATTCCGGAAGAAGAACATAACCGTACACGGATCGTACAATTCATACCTACAAAACGAAACATTTATAATTTGTTACCGGGTGGATTTCTTTTTAAAGTGATTACATTTTATTGAAATCAGGCACTTCGGTTATATCGACTAGGTAGATAGCGGCGAAATTTTTCACTTTCTCTGCAATACTGTAGAGGACTTCATCCATTTTCATGCAGGAGGGGTCCCAATCGTGCCCGAATCGAATCACCTACAAAGCCTTAAATTTAGTGGCCCGTTGAACAAGAAATTCGATTATATTTACCACAACACGATCTTCTTCGGATAGAATTGCCTGGTCGACTTGCCAGCCGTTATGTAAATGTGCCAACATATAAGACATTGTCGATAATTATTTTTTTAACGTTTACAATATTTGTTAAGAAAAATTAAATAAATTGAAAGTTTGAAGAACAATAATATAACCTCAATCTTGACAATTCTGGGGAAAAAAAAAACAAACTATAAAGCAACATTGCCACATGTTGTACATTATACACAATTCTAGTGACGTTCTTATTAGGTAGGCAACACAAAAAACATCTTCCAAAAATATACAGAGTAGTCAAGTCGCCTACTATTAAAATTTGTACATCAGACGATCTACGACATACAAAATATCTACTGTCTTCGTTATGTTCGTTCGAACTGTGTCAGGAAAAGAGGGATCTTTATTTATGTTTTTTATTGGATCAATCTTGACGCCTTTTGTTATCTTTAGCAGAAATCGGAAATTTTAGTACAGCTTCTACTCTCTGTAGTGTTCAATTTGCAGCAACAATAGATTTCTGTAGAAAATTTTAACAGAGCCATCTAGTATCAATATGTGTCTTTATACAGAAAAAGCGGCAAATTCAAATAATATTGGATTCGAATCCAGAGGTTCTCAATCTGTAATAGTCCATGGAACTAACTAGGCTTAGTTTTAATATGTTTTCAATAAGATCGATAAGAGCAATCGATTTAGGGTCAATGCCAAAAATATTATATTCGAAGACTTAAAAATTCGACAATTTATGAAGGGAGTCCGGAGACTTAATCTGACTTTTAAAAGCGTTCGAATTTAAGCCGCAAGCCCTTCAGGTCTCTATTATATTTTAACATAAAAAAGGTTCTTATTTATAATTATTTGCATTTTCTTTATGTTATTATTCTACAAATAAAATTGAAAATGCGTAAAGGTTCCAAAGCAAATTTTAACCCTGACCGCTGGGCTTACGTTCAAGGCAATTCTAATCATAAAATATTTAAAAACTATTGAACTAATTTATTTATAACAATATTTAGAAATAAATTGGTTCATTACTAAAATAAATTTTCAATTTTTTGTGTTTAATTCAATTAACAACACATATATTGAAGCAAAACTCGGAGACTGTTTACATATTTCTTTATAATATAAATAGATTTACAAGCCATCAAATGACCAACAAAAAATTGTTGTTAAATTGTCTATAATTTTAAATTGAATAACACAGCTGGATCTATGTTGAGAGCAAATTTTGGCCGTCATCCAAAGATGCCAATTGCTCCTTGTTCAATAAATTCCACTTGTTGACAGACTTCTTTCCAGTTTTCTGTGATAATGACATGCTGATAGAGTGGCATTTATCTCGATTTCTTGAGGAGGAGGGTGAGCTAATGGCAGAATTTTTTAAGGCAAAATGGTTATGATCTTTAGATCGACAATTTACGGTTCTAGACGTTTACTAAACAGGCTCTGTCCAAGCTTTCCTGGCGCTCCAGGCAAGCTTATTTTCGGCAGCCTTCTCCGGAAAATATCATTTATAATACTCACAATACTCTCAACAAAGCCCTACACATAACTTCATGTATAAGACGTACTAATGTCGCTACAGGCAGCTGCCTGATTTGCTGCTGTCTAGAGCGTAGAAACAGAAAAGTTTATGATCGCAGAACGCGTTGAAGCGGGAAGTAGCATTAACGACAATCACCTTTCTATATAAAAATTATTCGGATCCAACCTTCAGATGTCAAAATCGACATCAACTGTTTTAAAATCTACAATAAAGGGGTAAAAAAAGCACGTCAACAGAATGCTGTGAGAAGACAGTATTCAGCCACAAAAAATTGTTGGTTAATATCCACTGGTTTGGTGGAAAATTAATAGCCGAACGTTTGCTCTAGAGAGGTGTTGAGAAATTTCCTTTTAATGCACAATAGTAGGTACCGATTATAGCACATTCGGTGATAAAAGACGCCAACTTCCGGACTATCATTACAATACTGTAATTGGAAATTTTGAAGAAAGTAAACTTTCTTTTGTCTATTACAAAATAAATAAGAAACACACTTACGGTTTGGTTCCAGATGATAACTGCATAACTGTAACAAAGATAAAAAGAAAAGCTTATTGTTTGTATTATAGAAAGACGTAATTATTTGAAAAATTATCATCTCCATGGGAATCCTGGAGCGGTACGGTAGGGGATGTCTGTTTTAATAATGAAGGCACTGGCACTTACACTAACACTTGCACTATACCCAATTATTAATTAACAGAAAAAATCATAATTTTTCGAAACAATATTAACGCTCTAAATCAGAACGAACAAATCTATAGATGATAGTGTGTTTGATGTCTGCAGGAATTTGTTTTTTCCAATATTTGCATCAATTTTCCATAAACAACATAAACATTTGTGTTTATCAAGATTTCTGGTAAACGAAAAAAAAAACATCAAAGACAATATTGAAATCGAATACAAAAGAACTTTTAATGCTTATAAAATATAAAATAACGATGTAGATCAGCTTGCTTTGTTTTTACTAAATATTAAGCTTTCCTCTGATAAGATAAAAAATTGGGAAGATTACTTCCATCAAACATAACTCAGTAAAGGACACTTTTTGTATCTATTCTTTTATTTATAAGCATTTGGTAATCGCCTTCCAAATAGCAAATGTAAATGGAAAAACCACTAGACTGGATTATAGAAATAATATTAAATACATATAACATCAAAAAACAACAATTCTACATGAACTCAAAGCTATTTTTAGATTGAAATAAGAGGAAAAAAGTAGTAGACTTTGTAATATAAGTACAAATAAACAAACATAAAAACTGTCATTAGATAAATCGAAAAATTATACGAAAAAAAAAATGGACGAATCTGAAACATTTTGTGAATACTATTCTGAAATCATCACAAATACCGATTATGAAGAAGAAATCATACCGGACAGTCATAGCGGTACGAATCGAAAAGTCAACTATTTGTGGCATATTAAAACGGAAAAATGTTCACCGATTATCATGAATTTCCCAACAATAACACAACCGAAAATTCCATTATCGATAGCAGACGAATTTCTAACATATCCAGACGACAGATCAATTGTATTTGTAGTTTAATTGTTACAGCAGCATTCGATAAATAACGCAATATTTCAGGAATTTCCCATCAGCACCATCAAACCGAAGGTGCAGATGATGGTGAAGGGCAAAGCCAAAGAATTACCACGCAATCTGGCCATTGAACGTTTACGGCGGAAATTTGAGGTAATTGCCGGGATATACCGGGTGTTTTTTCTAAATAGGGACAGATGCGGATCTCCCATTAGCCGTCAACTAAGAGAAATAAAAGTCCCAAGAACGTATACATCTGACGATATAAGATGTATTGTGTATTGGGAGATCCGCAGCTGTCCCTATTTAGAAAAAACACCCGGTATATAAGACGGATTGATTGTTGTATACGTAATTGATTTCAGGCGAAAAACCTAAAAGAATACTTGAATGAATTCAATATAATGAAAGCTGATTTAATATCAAGAGAATTTTTAGAAAAATTTAAAATACAAGCACTGAATGTTTGTGAAAATGAAAATTTTCTACCATTGGAATTATTCGATGATGAAGAATACCGCAGCCGGTAAAAATACGTTTGATTCTCATCGTTATTATTATTTTTAATTGGATATTCCACGTATAGAACACCGGAAAATTGGCTTGAATCTGCTTATGTAAATGATGAAAAATATTTAATACCGGCTGAAGCATTCCTGCCACTTATTACATTAAATAATGCTAATATTGATAACAAATTGTTTGATTATATCGATTGGATTAATGTGGGTGTTGATGATTATGATTTTGATAAAAAATTATGGAAAATCATCACATTAGATGGTTATAAAAGAGTGTTGTATTTGCCGGAAATTTACGTGATGTTTAAAGCGGAGAATCCAGAAATTTTCACTAAACGTATAGAAAAAGCAATCAAATCTAGACACGAAACTGAAATGGAATTAAAGTAAGTTTCTATAATTGATGAACTTTTAAGTATTCGATATTAAAAGTTTAAGTTGAAGCCCTAGCAAAACAGGCAGTATTTTTTAGTCTTATCGACTGAAAAGAGCTTTGACTTAACAAAAAGCTCGCCTGGTTACGCCAAAGAAGCTTGAACCGACCCTGGATGTTGTAGACAAACCGATAGATAAACAAAACACTTAAAATTTACAATGTTTTGTGGATTCAATGTACTTTTAACGATACAATTCTAGAAGAAAACAACTTCTCTACTGGGGAGATTATTATTTTATTCCCTATCTAATTCGATCTAATGAATGTTTCAGTGGTATTAGCACCGTCGACTTGTAGACCTTCCACGCAATTTATTTATTGTAATTTGTGTTGTATTTTCAACTCAAATAATGCGAAATGTATGCTTTAATTCCCCCAATTTTCACAATGTTGTGTTTACAATTATTTAAAATCGTGAAAGAGCACAAATCAATTGATTTTGCATATGTAAACCGATGAACGTAAAATGTAATTTTCGAATGTACGTTTGAACTTTACTGTCGTCTAAGAACCAATTAAACTTAAATACACTTTTGATGCTCTACTTTGTGAGTTCAAAGTAGCATTTGTGAAAACCTTATGGCCTCCATTTTCAGTGGTAAAGCCAAAGATTTACCAGCTTTTCGGAGAATTTTATAAATCTTTCCGTGTGATTATTTCAGTTCAATAGCAATTGTTAACATTATTACTCTTAAAAAAATGCAGTTTTAATACCTGTGTGCTTTTATGAGATTATTAGCTTTCATTCATAATTCTCTTTCAAGCTTTTTTTAATATTAATTGTACTTTGATGTAAAATTTTCGCAATTTTTTGTTGTTAAATTTTTATAGAGATTTTCATTTTATCATACCCTTAATTTGATTTGTTAGATTTTCTTCTTTAATGGGATGAAAAGCGATAAATTATAGCTTTTTTAAAATCTCCAAAATTATCAATTTTTCGAGTAAAATAGCTTTAAGTAGGTAATAAGTTTTTTAATTTGATAGGAAATAGCATTATTAGGTTTTAGGGTGAGCCAAAATAACTAACCTCTCGAATTTATGGTCTCAAAAAGGCCTATATATTGAAAAGAAAATTCTCCCATTGGGAAAAATTTTCAGCTCAATTTTAAAAGGTGTCAATGGCCATTTGAAGTTTCCTATTTAAATAACACGCAAAAAATTTGTGTCCATTGAAAATGTTATAACTTTTGAACCGTTCAAGATAAAATTTTTATTCAGGCACATTCTTGTATGGCACAAAATTCTCTAAAAAACACTTCAGAGGTGATTTTTTTAACCCAAAAATTCATATACTTACGGGCTATGAAAGTTAATGAAAAAACAGTATGTTTAGTTTAAAGCTATTATGGAAATTTTCATTGAAAAAGCTATAACTTTTGAACCGTTCAAGATAAAATTTTTATTCAGGCACATTCTTGTAGGGCACAAAATTCTCTAAAAAACACTTCAGAGTTGATTTTTTTAACCCAAAAATTCATATACTTACGGGCTATGAAAGTTAATGAAAAAACAGATGTGTTTAGTTTAAAGCTATTATGGAAATTTTCATTGAAAATGCTATAACTTTTGAACCGTTTGAGATAAAGATTTTATAC
This sequence comes from Epicauta chinensis, assembly GCA_021725515.1. Classification (NCBI taxonomy): domain Eukaryota; kingdom Metazoa; phylum Arthropoda; class Insecta; order Coleoptera; family Meloidae; genus Epicauta; species Epicauta chinensis. The sequence continues at coordinate 544,794 of JAEDXX010000068.1, forward strand.
AGGCATATTCTTATAAGGCATAAAATTTTATAAAAAAGTACTTTGAAGTTGATTTTTTGAACTGAAAAATTCATATACTTACGGGCTAACTTTCATAGCCCGTAAGTGTATGAATATTTAAGCTAAAAAATCAACTTCAAAACATTTTTTTAGAGAATTTAATACTCTACAAGAATATACCTGGATAAAATTTTTATCTCAAACGATTCAAAAGTTATAGTATTTTTAATGGACAAATTTGTTTTTTGCGTGTTATTTAAATGGGAAATTTCAAATGGCTTTTAAAATTACGCTCAAAATTTTTCTCAATGGGAGAGTTTGTTTCTCAAGATATAGGCCCTTTTGGGGTCACTTTGGCTCACCCTACTAGGTATGTCATTTTTCTAAAGATATTTCTAGCAGTTCAAAGTTAGTAAAAAATTGAATAAATTCATGAAAGACTCTTCACCTTCAATGAGAACCGTAAAAAGGTGGGTTGTTGAATTCAATTGTAGCGGTACAAGTCTTGATGACGAGCCACGTGAAAGGCCGCCCTAAAAATGCCTCATCACCAGAATGCTTAGCAAAAATACAGGATATGATTTTGTAAGATTGGCGATCAACCGAGGGAGATTTAGTAGAAGACCAAATGATTCATTTAGGCACCGTCAGCAATATTTTGGGCTTTAGAAAGTTTTGTGCTCTAAAGAACACTTCCGAAGGCGACCTTCTCAACAATATTTAGGGCATTCTAGAAGCCCAACCATGATCTTGAATCAAAAGAAGTGGTTAAGAAGCGGCATGGATCCGGTACTTTGTCTCTGAAGAGAGTTAGATCAAGTTTCTTGGGGATGCAAAAGGAATCTGCTTGGTGGATTAGATAAATGCAGATTATTATTGTAACTTTTCGGTTAGCTGCTTTACAGAAGAACAAAATCATTTTTTATCAAAAAAAAACATCGTCAATCAGTAAACTAAAGTATGAATTGTTGCAACAACTCTACTCGACAAATTTAGCTCACTCTGACTTCAGGCTGATCGTACACTTCGACGATTTGCGTCGAACGAAGAGGTAGGAGCGTCTTTCGATATTCTTTCAGTTTCTTACTTCAGGCATGGAATCCATAAAGCCGAAAAGCACTGAGACAAATGTGTTGAAGTACAGGCAGAATAAATTGGATCAGGGGTCTCCAAACTTTGAAGCCTTGGGGCCATAATATTATTTTCGGTATGTTGCAAGGGCCATAACAATTTTAATTTTTCTGCCCTCCTAAGCAAACATAGGCTTTTATTGCATTTCAATTACTATTGATTGTGTATTGTGACACGTAACGACGCTGTCGCGGGCCGGATTGATGGCCGTGGCGGGCCGGATTTGGCCCGCGGGCCGTAGTTTGGAGACCCCTGCATTGGATAATAGAATCCATTTGAAACCATAAAATTGTGTTTTTCAAAATGAAAAACCTAATAGCTTAAGCCACCAGAAGCGTGCCTTATAAATGGCTGTGAGAAAGACAAAATATGAGACTATCATAAAAATGAGACTGTAAAAAAACTCACACGTTTTTCGTTAAAAGTCGACCTTTTCATAAGAGAAGCCAGTCGTAATTCTGGTTCCTTTCACGTGAGCATAATTTAAAATCTAGAGCAAATGAATTCGAACTAATTATAAGACACTTGTTTACGACTAGTTGCCACTTGTTGATCCACAAATATTACGTTTCTAACAAAGCAGCTTAATGACTAGGTAATTTGTTAAAGTTGTATTTGCATAACTTAAAATGTTAATTAATTGAAACGATTACAGAAGCCAATCATTTATCTATTGTAAAAATAATAGTGTCACGTTTATATTTTCTGAAAATGTGTTACAATCATTTTGGAAAGCTTTTAGTTAAATTGATGAACGTAGGCGTTACATTTATACCACAACATTTTCAATTTAAGGAATATTTTTATACACAGGTACATTAATTTGTATCTAAAATTAGATATTTTATTAAATGTAGCTAGCTACCTGTGGGTTTGAGTTTTGCAATTACTTACTTTATTATTGCAATAGTTTTATATTAATATACTTGGCTTTTCAAACTTGTTATTATTATTATTATTTTGGTCGAGTTAATCGAGTCGAAAAATAAAACTTGATTTCACACAATGACTTGTTTTCGTCTTGGTTTGAACTGATCCTTGCAGACTCTCAATTTATGTGTACTTAAAATTACAATTTTGGAAATTTTGGCTGGTTATTTGAGAAATTTAACATGTCAAGTAGGCAACTGAACACTCCAAAAATCCCCAAATGGCATTTATCACAAAATCTCTTATAAAAAGTTAGACATGAAAGAAGCGTAACAATAACAAATTTCAACGGAAATACGTATCGCTTAGCGTCTTTTAAAGAATACAGTTGCACGTTTGAGATTTTTCCAAATAATCAGCAAATTTTTGTTTAAATAAAACCAGAAATTCGGCTCATTTATTCGAGAATCAATGTGCGATCAAGTCGAGAAAATCGACGCGTCTGTACAAGTTTGAAAGTACTGTGAAACTCAATTTGACGCGGATATTTACTTATAATTTCAAGTTTGAATTGCTTCAACTTTAAGCACAGTATTTCTCTTTTTTTTTGGTTTAGAAGTTGTCGATAATGTGCATTTCTCAATACAGACAACTCATATCGGATTGTTGCTTTGTTCAATACGAATTGCGTTGTTTGAAACATCCTTTTGTAGATCACTGTTTCTATATATTCAACAAATATTTGTAGATTTCAAGCATCTTTAAAAAAAGATCGATAAAAAGACATCAATCTTTGTTCGAATATCGTAAGAAATTGTTTGTTGTTGTTGATACAACAGGAAGAGATTTGCTTTTGAAACCTTTTAAAAATAAGTCTATTTTATTGATCCGATTTATCTATGGGAAATATTCAAATAATAATAGTGCATTAAAACTCTGCTTGAATTGTGCACCGTTGAGTTTCTACAAAGGATACAATCGAATTACAGTGAAACGATTGCCGGATTTTACTTGATCCGACTGCCTAGTATCGCATTTGCACTTTACAGTTGGCCTTCTTGTAAAAATCAACTGACACGCTCTACAACTGTACCTTTCTTTATTGATGTGTGCTTGATTTCTCTTTTCAAAATCCCCTATTTTCGTCAAAGCTTGATTCGTAAAAATTATCCGAAAGAAGTCGTTGCTTTTACTGAGAAATGGATGCAAATGCCTGAAAACTGAGATACATAAAAGAGGAGAAAATCTATTTAGGCGTCTTTGTGGAAAATTAAATGAATTTTCCAATAAATTTCCATTTGTAAACAAAGTCAATAATGCAAAATGAAAAAACAGTATGTTGTAGAACACTCAGGTTGACCCTCAATAATGGAGAGATTAGAATAGGGTTGGTTGTTTAATAATTTATTAATTAATAATAATTCCATTTTCCAGATATCGATTCCATTTAGACAATATGATACTCGACGGTATTCCACAACCATCCGAAGAGATGTTAGATGAGATCTTCAAATTAACAACGAGAAATTGCACATTAAAATACAACAAATCGTTTTATCGTGAAGTTAGTGTTTTTCTATCATTTGATTGAATTTTTTTTCGGATTAATTACAAGACATATTATTTTTTTTATATAAGTTGGAGAAGGAACTCAAATTGGAATACCAGACCGTACATTGTGACTTTCAAATTCGGCACAATATCAAAATCAATAATGAATTATTAAAGTTTCTCAATTTACCACAAACGAAATCGTTTGGTGATGATGACAGCAGCAGGACATTATTTGGAAATTGTTCGTATTAATTTTTATTTCAAAATAAGAAAACTCTCTTAAAAACTAATTAACGACAATTTAGGTAATAATATCAATACTGGTATGGTGAATTTTAAAGAAAAACGTCAATATTTCAAGTGGATGAATATATTTGTTATACCATCAATTCATGAGGCCATGATCCACATCGTTTACAATTGTTCAAATATTGAAAATATGTCATTATTTGTGACCAACCACGAACATTTACCGTTATTGGAATTTGAAGATCTTCAAAATCATTCAGTAAATAGTGTAAGTCTTTTTTTCACATTAAAATCGATCAATTTCTGGAAAATTGGCGCAAATCTCGAAAAACCCAATTCATACCGCCATCAAGCACACAATCGTCTACAATCGACGTAAATTTCAGCCAAATCGGTTGATAAACAAACGAGAAAAGCTATAAATGGTATCGGGTCAGACTTGGAATTTTAATTTATTGTGGAAAAAGGGTTCACCATTAAGGCCCAAAAAGTTTGTGTTTTTTTGGGATTTCTACAAATCTATCTCTGTCTATTCTAATAACAAAACATCTTCGAAAGACCCTGAACGCTAGTTTTTTTTGTGTGTTGAAGGTTATTAAATTCTTACAAGAAGATTGGATCGAAAATATCGTTTCTAATATTCGTACATCATTTGGTGATATCGCTAAAGGCTGGTTTAATGTTAAACAGAAGAAATATTGTATATATAAAACGGGCAAATTGATACGTTTCGTAGAATTAATTAAATATCGTATGGAAGTTCAGTTTTTCATTTATATATTGAAAATATTTAATAATAATCACGAAATTAATTTTACAGCATTCTTTACGATTATTTGTTATCAATACCATTGAACAATTTATTGATTTTATTGAAAAACCATGTATGGAATGTTTTAATTTAACAGAAAATTATATATGGTCAAATAATTTCATTGATAGTCCATTCTGTTCAAAATATCCACCAATTTTCTGTATAAATCTGATATTGATTGAGGATCGTGCAGAATATGCCACTGAGCCGGAACAATTCCAGGTAACTTTATTCCGCTATACAGGGTCGGCAATTGAAATAGATCTACAGCTGAGTTACTCAAACTCAAACAAAAAAAAACAGGTTTTTTTCGTACATCAGAATCCTTCCTAAATAGTTTGTAATCGAATACATCTCCAATTTATATAATCAAAAACAAATCCAACACTACTTTCTACATGATTATTATATCTATAGATATAAGTCGGAGACATCGGCGTTAATAATACGATTGACGAATTATACAGTACGTCCCAGCTAAGTGTTCCACCTCAAATATCTCAAGAAATTAGACTACAAGTCCCTACAATGAATACTGCAGATGAATTTGATACGAAAATATTTTTCTTTTAAAAACTACTCATTTGCTGCTCAAAAAAAATAGAACTTGTCTGGAATATTCATTGATAAAAAGCCTACATAATTGTTTACGATACTTGCAATAGAATGTCATGTTTACAAGATTTTATTTAAAAACAAGTACAAGGCCAATCTGATTTATAGAACGTACATTCAAGTAAACAGCTTTAGGAATTCGATCTGTTGTTCACTCGATTGTACTGTTTCTAAATACTATTTGCCTTGTAATTGTTTTTAAATAAAATTTTGTAAACAATTGTAATAATGATTTAGCACTTGTGTATAATAATAGAAATCTTTCAGGCGAGTTTGTTGAATTTATACGATAATTCTCTAAGATTAACCCATCAGATACCGCAAATTCAATCGTTATTATTGGAATTCCTGAAATTCCCCAAAGACCTACATTTATCGTCGATTGGTTTATTGGATATGGAAGTTTGTACGATTCGTGATCGTATCATTGTGGCTTATCAAAAATCAATAATTCCATTAAAAGCTTATAAAGCAACAATCAATCTATATTTAGATAGTTATAGAGATGATATAGAGAAACAATTGGAAAAATTCGGAAACACCAACGAACTGTACGATAATGAGATTAAAGAGACAATTCAATATTTCCAAGAGATAATTGAAAATATCAAAGCAATATTACCAGATAATATAATAATTGGGCCATTCTTTGTGATTGTTGATGATTTGAAAACGGCTTTAATTTCGAAATGTGATCGAGTGATTGGTGAACTGTTGGTGATGTTTGCGGACTTTTTAAAGAATTCACTCGAGAACATTCTAAAAGATTACAAATATTTTATGTTGAAATTGAACGAGATACCCGAAAATATTGAGATTGTCTTTGAGATGCGCGAATGGATCGAAACGATACCGTTTGAATTACAAACACGCGAGGAATTGGTTAAGAAATATTTGAAGGTTGGTTGTTGTAAGCAAATTTCTCCATTTATCGTGTAATTTATTTAGGCTTATGATGTGTTGGATTATTTCTACTATAGTTTATCGGAAGAAGATTTCGATAATAAATGGGAAATACTCAGTTGGCCGTACAAGATCAATCAACAGATACAGGAGAGTCGACAGATACTTAAATTTGAAGAGGAACGTTTCTATAAGATACAAATGAATAATGTGTTGAGTTTTAAAGAGAAAATTGATGAATTTAATGCGCAAGTTGGTGAAGTTTTCAAATTGTACGATTCCAACAAGGTGATCAGATCATCTAAAAATCCATTTGTGTTTTGTAACAAATAAGTTTTGTAGCTTAATGAAATCACAATTGATACCGACTTGTTATTGGAACGATTAAAAGAAGCCGAAGATTACGGTAGATTATTGAATTCGCGACAGAAATTATTCAATGTTCCCACAATACCGTTTGATGATCTAACAAAATTGATTGAAGAATTTGATCCGTACAGACGACGACTTAATGAGGCGTTTCTTCCAACTGTCTTCAGTAAACCAGTAATTTTCGTGTCTTTCACGAGCGCAGATTAAGGGTGAACCCTGTTGACTTGTGCACCGATGTGTTTAAAGTTGTTCCCGAATTACGACTTTATCTCAAAGGCACTGCTGTGATCAATGTCTATCGAAGCTAATTTTTTCTGCTTCTTAAGAACTTTCTATATTTATCCAGTTTTCTGGAAAATGGATGCGTATTTTGGAAAAATGAATTCATACCGACCTCAAGCACTCTATCGTCTATAATCGACATAAATTTTAAGTAATTCTGTTGATAAACGAACGAGAAAAACGACAAATTGTAATGTGCCAAATTTTGATTTTGCACGTCTCTACTGGAAAGTTAAATAATTTTTACGCTAAATTTTTATTTGTCGTTATAGCTCGTTATTAAAGTATTCAATTCTCTGTAAAAATGAAATAAAACTGGTGCACGATTGAACAATAATTGAGGTGATCTCGGGCGCATCCTTAAGGCTCAGTGTAGATCATACTTAAACCGTATACAATTCTGGTTCACTGGTCATTGTTAGAAGAAATGCCTCGTAAAAATAATGACTAAAACAGTTGAATATTTCACAGATTGGTTAAAATAATACGAGATATTAGAGAACAAACTGGACTAGAGGAAATGTTGCAGAATCAAAATTCTATATAATCAAATTAATTAAAATTAATAAAACTGTATAAAAAATGACTCGAATTGAAACTTTCTGATTGTTCAGCTTAAAAAATATCTCCCAAAATTGTCGTGTGTATCTTTTGAATACGCGACAAATGTGCACCCGGCTTAAACTCTTTTCAATTCTGACAGCTTCACATATACGATTTGATTGTGACAGATTTTACAGAGACAAAAATCAAAAATCTTTGATATTGATAGTGGTGAATCAAACTGAGAACTGCCTGGCAATATGCAATGGAAAATTGTAATTTTCTGCTTGTCTGCTTCCAGTTCCAATTCTACCAATCGATACGTATTGCAATATGCAAATAATTCGATTTTCTAGCGAATTAGCATAGTTTTAAATTCTTTTCGAATTGTTTGATTTCAATGGATCTTTTATTAATCTAGACGAGTCGAAAGTGGAGCTTTTCTTTATTGAAGGCGTGACAAGAGTCTTCAGTATTTCAAGTTCTACCATTCAAAGCATAAAGCAACACCTTGGAATTGTTCTAAAGAAACTGGATTTTAATATTCTTTGATTAGTACAAAGTGAGAAACATTTGGCTAACTAAAAGGCACTTGATTTTCTTACGCAACACACAATTGTGTGAATTATTAATTTATTATTGTAGACGACGTCTAAGTCTACAAGCATTTCTCTTGATCTATATTTCTTGTATTGCCGTTATGGCTTCAATTATTGATGTACTCATATCTGAAGTCGATGCTTTATAGCAAAGAAGCGTATCGATGTCATGTTATTTTATACAGGAATTATGCAAAATTTAATTAATTGAAAATAATATGTGGATTATACAAGAACAACTTCAAAGTCATCTGTGTTAAGAACAACGATTTCTATATCAGAATATTGGAAAAAAAACGCCTGAAAAACTCTCACTTTTGCTGTCTTATCGGATTTCTAAAACAACCAATTATCACCGTTTCTCTTATATTACTTCATCACCAACTTGTAGAACTACCTTTATGAAAAGGAAAATTAACCGTCTACTTGGACAGAAAGTTATTTAATAAAACGTATAGGCTAAAGCAGTCGGTCGAGTGCATCAGAGTTTGCACAATTTTTTAAGCTGAAAATCGTACCCTGAAACATTTGCAAATGATTAAATTGAAATGCAAAAGTCGAATCCACAGCTAGAAATAGTATATTAAAGAACAAGTGTCAGAAGTCGCCTATTTTTTCTGTTTTGTCTATTTTGTACCCTTTTTTACAAAAAAATTGCGAGATTTAATATTTAGGGAAATTGGTGGGAGTTGGTGTTACTAAAAAAAAACAATTGAACATTCAGCTAGGAAACTTCAATTGTTTTATTTTTCACTTTTAGTCAATTGTTTTTTTCGCCAAATTGCTTATTTAACAATGAGTGAAGAATTTTCATGTAGTCCACCTGAAATAAGGGAAATTGCTGAAAATGCAGGAAGCAATTTACTACCCGATAAATCCAAAGATCAGTACAAAAAACGGTATATTAAGTATCTTGTTTTTATGATTTTTGACAGTTGTCAAAAGCAATGAAAATGTTACCAACCTAGTGGAAAAAAAAATTCCTACTATTTTACTTTTCAGCACTAGTTAAAAAATGTGCACATTTCGATACAGTAGCGAGTTTAATAATAGCGCTATTATTGACGCAAAATAGAAAAATAGTTTTTTTAAGGTGGCTGGGATAGAAAAAAAACAAACGACTGCACAAAGTGTCTTCTGTTATTTATCGTAATTAGTGAATTCCTCGATTCGGTCGTGGGTTGCTGTGGAAATTGCACGTTGACACCACGCAAAACGAATTGTGTCTAGTGTGCTGTGTTCAATGTGCAGAAGCAGGTCTTGTCAAAAACTTAATTAATTCATCGTACAAAAACACACTATTAATCATGTTTTTCATAATTAATTAATTAATTAATTAATCAATTAATTAGATTATAATTAATTACAATATTCAGTTCCTGTCGTGTTGTATTGTTAACTTCCAAAGCTACCTTGTTTTGTTTTTTTTTTGTTGAGTGTTCTGTTTAGTGAAAATTGACACACATGGCTACTTCGATAAGTAAGTTGATTGTTTTTATTATGCAAATTTCAATTAAGTGATTGTTTTTTTTCTGTAGATAAGAAAAAATCAATGTTCAGAGATCAATCGACGGGAGCAGCATTAAATGGTGAGTTTTTTGCCACTATTTATTCGTTTGATAACAAGAAATGCTTTAACATCATAAACTGTCTCAAAAAAACCACCCCTTATCGCAGCCCTAACATTTACTGTTTATTGGTTTTGTTCGAATTTTCAAAGTATAAAGACAGTCAAGGGCAGCCCACGCTTTCCTGGCGCTTCAGGCAAGCGTATTTTCGACGCCCCTTTCCACAAATTAATAATTATTGGCGTTACGTTTTTTTACGGCCAAAAAATTTTTGTGGAATTTTAGAAGAAAAAACAAATAAAAAATCGACGTTGAAAAAAAAAAACACTCACGGTTTGGTTTCAGTTGATGACTACGTAAGAGTAACAAACATGTTTTATACTAAAGGCCCTAGCACTTCTCGAAACATTATTAACACTTCAACGACCCGAAAACAACTGAACAAGAATAGACAAATTTAAGTGTTAAATAATCGACCTTTGGTCAGTTCTTACCAAAGACGTATATACGCGATGACTCTTATCTTGACAGTAGCAAAAAAAAGGTGCTACACTAATAAAGGGTACAATATAGATGGAGAAATTAGAAGCTTCAAAAAAAGTCCCAAGGGTGGATTTCTATACGTTCAAAATAAAGGTTCTTATCCTAAAATCTTGAGCGAGAGACTTTTCATATTCATCAGAATTTGTTTTTTTTTTTAATTAACAATAGAATATTCTTAACAAAATTATGCCTGCTTTGATGGCGCCTCTAGACGGCCCTGATGATAGCTAATTATAAAGAGAAGTTACTCGACAATCATGCCTTTGATGTATTATTTATTAAACCACAACATAGAGTTAGATTCGCCAACCATTCTTATTTGCTCTTTGTTTCAATTGGTACATACCAAAATCTTTCCATGGGTGTCAGCTGGGCTACATTTACAACATTTTCTGATCGCTTAATATACGAAACACTATACCTACTTTTCATAAGCGGCTATAGCAGAAGAATTTTTGTTTTAAAAAATTTCAACAGATTTTCAGCATTAAAATCAAACAACAATATTTCTCATGTCTTTTATAGAGCGAAATAGAATAAAGTAGAAATAATAAGTAGGCATGTGCGGTATTTTTCATTATAATACAGAATCGATGATACACCAAATAGATGGTCGTTTAAGAAGCTTGAGAAAACGCTCGAACAAATCTAGAAACGTATCCTATACAATGTAATTCGTTATTGTCGTTAGAATCTAGTTGTTTTTATTCTTTAGTAAATCGAAATAGAAAATAGAGCATTTGGGAGACTCTACGATTCTAGTTAAGTTTGAAGAACAGTCCTGTAAAGTTCAGCTGCAACAAATCGTCATCTTCAATTGAATATTGTAAATATTATTCAACTCAATAATTTTTAATGTGCTCGCAAACGTGTCTATTTCGGAGTTTTCCATTAGAATGGCTATTGGAATTTGATGTTCGTTAAAAATTTTCAATCAAATGGTTCGCTTTAACAAATACAATTTTTTCAATATTTCCCTGGATTTTTAGCTCTTTTAAAAGTAGACTGCACCTGATAGTAACTTTCGTTTCTCTTGTAGCTCATTTGTGAGATTCGTTTCAGTGTGAATTCAGCTTTTTTGACTTGAGTAAAACAGCCTTTTGTAGTTGTTTTCGCAAAAAAAAAACGCATTACAGGGCAAAAATGAGGTCTTTAAGGTATACAAAAAATCGAGGGTAGCAAGCGGACAACAGTCAGTTTCCAATTAAAAAAATTTACAGTAATCTTTTGCAAATTCTTTTCCTTATTGTTTGAAACATTTATAACATTTCAATATTGCCTGTGTCCGGTGAGATCATTTCTACACTTCCATTATAGCGCCCAATTTTTAGCTTTTCCCATGTATTTTTTTCGGATTTCGAAGACCTGTGAAGGGTTATCTTGAAGATAGAATTACCCGTAATGAGATGCATGCCTTTAAAGACATCATACTCTCTTGAGAAACGTACAGTAAACGACACATTTAATATCATTTGATAGAAAGTAGATAAAATTGTCTTTTTTTAAATTATCAATATACAGAAAACAATTCGCTACAGTTCTGTAGCTTGTTCGAGTTGAAAATATTTTTATTTGCTTCTACTCTTTAAACACACCTATTCCATATCCGATTCGTAAAGTTCTCGTAGAAAATAAACAAAGGAAATAAACAAACATTAAAAAAGCACTCATATCGGATGGCATTTTCAACAAATGTAAATCTGTCGAGAACTTTTAAACGGTAAAAATGGGTCAACAATGTTGATAAAGTCTTAGTTTAATGTAAAAATAATAGGATCAATCTGTGTATTCGTAATTCCATTAGTTACTCATTTAAATTCTGTTTAATTATAGCAATTACCAAAAGTTTTTAATATTTCTAATTACATATCCGTATCAGTTATGATTCGCATTTGAATAATTAATTTATATTTGATAGTCGAATTCTAAATGATTTCTAAAACAATTGTTTGAGTGCTGGGGTATTTTAATTGTACAGTTGGCATCACTAGACTTAAGTAGAATTTAGGGGAAAAAATCTCAATCATTGAATCCTCCACTATTCTCCATTTTGTTGATGGATCATCCAGACGTTATTTTCCATTGATCAATTTGTTGAATTGTGAGTCTTTTATGAGAAAAGAACATTTATACCTTGATCAGTTTTTTATCAAAAGAATAAACGAACCGAAAAATCTTTATAGATTGGAATTATTTCAATTCAATTCAAATTGTCATCTCGAAATATCTTGTTCTCACTCGTTCGGAATTAATTTGCAAAATGCAAAGAAGCCAAAAACGGCTTACCTATTAAGCGATAGGTCCTTTGCAGGGGCGCATTTCAACTCCAGTTTGCGGAGTGGCATTGTTCTGGATAGACAGTAGAGCTTTGGATAGGCCTTTGCTCGACCAAAGGGCTGGAAGAGTCGCCAAATGGAATCGATCTGGAACAGGCAAAATTTCTGATTTCGCGCGCCCATAGAGGCACTTTATCGTGTGCTCAGTCTATTGCCAAATAAGTTAAAGCTATCTAACAATAATCGGAATAAATAAGACATAGAGAATATCGCTAATCTATAGAAATTCGAATGGAGTAGTAGAAGGAGATGCAATTGTTTTAAAAAGCAACATTATCGTTAGTAATTGAGCTTTGATTTAAGCTTTGAGGTTTCTAGATAATAATCTGTGATAAATTCTGCTTTAATCTATACATATGTGTATAAGCAAAATCTATTTTTTTGAGGCTCGATCACGTAAAAACTACTGACCGTATCAACATGGGAGCTTGACCATTCGATGAAGAATTTTTCGTAGATGGTTATAGGCTATTTGATTTTTCGATTCCATTCTTCCTTTGTCATTTTTTTTTTCGATTTAGTTTTGTGTATATTTTGTACCGCCAATAAAACCAAAAGACGCTCATTTTGTTGATTTTAATCGATGGTCTTTTGTTTGAAAATAAAAATAAAATCTAAGTGTCATTTAATCGACTGTCTTTTGTTTTAAAACCAAAACGAAGTCTAATGACATATATATATAGTAGGTATATAGTATTAAAATCGTAGAATACTTACCGTTTATCAGAAGAATTAATAGCAACAAATGTGGTAAAACTATATACGAAAAATCGTGCAATCTTTCACGGAATGGCAGAGCTACAATTTCGGGTTAGAATCAAATACAAAATAAAAGTCTTTAGAGTAGGAGTGGTGTGATGTTAACGTTCCCTGCTCACCTTAAAATCCCGACTCTTCCCACTCTTTATCAGGAACAATTAGTATATTTTCAATAGATCTACGCCAGAATGATAACAGTCGAAATCGGCAGATGTATCACATTCCTAAGAGTTGCGGTTTAGGATCAAAAGACTAACTTTTACAAACAATTCTCTTCTAAGAGATTTGCTTACAATAGCTTTACGAACCAAATGGAAATATTTTATGAAAACTTCTAAAGCTGCCGTAATTCTAGACGGAGAAAATAGTTGCCATAATTCTTGATGAATTATAGATTGAGGTGGGTTAAAGGTAGGTCTAATTGGTATGAATCGATTTTTACAGAAAAATAAAACCAATATTGACTCAACTGTGATGGATTTATTAGGTCGATCGTATGGGTGGTACAGTTTGAATAAACACAATGCCAATTATTAACATTGATTTGATTATATTTTATAATTAACATCAAAACATCAATACAAAAATAACATTTATTACAAATATCTCTCACATCTCATTCGTAGACACAACGTTACAACATAACTCTTCTGCACAACGGTTTGTCACTAGTCGATTCGATACAGTTCTGTGCAACAAAACGGAATTAAATAGCGTCAATTTTGAGAGTAGAATTTAGTTTATTTAATAGAGAATCGTGAACCAGATAATCGTTTGAAATTATTCCGTAATAATTGCCATAAACATCGACGGAATGTAATACCACACATTGCATATAATAAGAAATTGATACTGAAATTTGTGTAAAAAAGTAACATAGCCAATTGTTGGAGACAATATAATATTTCGGGTGGATGTCGCTGTTGTAATGTGAATGCAAAGAATACCGATAAACGGATGACGTAGCTGTGAAAAAATTGTGAAATTGTAACTTATTATCCACATTTTTTTGTGTGTATTGGACTTACCTAGGGAAATTCAAAGCAATAAACACTGAAGATATCAATAAAAGTACTTTAGTAATGTTCTGTTGGTTTCTTGTTGAAGTTATACTTCTTATTGGTATTTTGACGTCTGCAATTAAAAGAAGATTTTAATTAATACTTCATTAATGACTTTCTATGGCAGTATATTACATCGAGAAGTTAATTAACAAGCATACCTTTGATGCATTATTTATTAAACCACAACATAGAGTTGGATTGCAGATATGAATTTTGTAGAATGCAGTCTGTTGATTTTAATAAACTCTCAATATGGAAACGTTAATTGAAATTGCAATATTTACGTATAGGGTAATTAGTGAAATTACAATATTTGGAATGTACTAGCAATAACTGAAAAATAGTGAATCTAGTGTGCATCGCATGCTGCAAAAAGTGGAAAATTATCTCGCAGAAGTAGGTTGATTTGTGTCGTGCAAAAATTAATTATTTTATTAATTGAAAAAACACAATTAATTGCGTCTTTGTGTGTTACTCTCAATTTTTCCTTGTTCTTTTTGAGTGTTTATGTAAGGACCAATTATCTAGTGCTTAGTCAAAATTAAGTTGATTGTTTTATATTCTAATTTTGGAAAAAGTCATTCTTCTGGTGGAGCAATTGGCGGAGACTTTTTGCTACCAAAGATCCCTTCTTTGTGTCCGTCTACGTAAACGTAAACACCAGTTTAGGTTGTGCTTTGTCCAATAATCACTCTATGTTAGAATTTTATCAAATTGATGAAATCTTTAGAACGGTCAAATGGCTTAGAACAGTGTTTCCCAAAGTGTGGTACGCGTACCCCCTGGGGTACGCGAAGAGTTTGAAGGGGTACATGTGGCTCCAGGGGTACACAGTGTTACGAAAATTATAGAAGGGGTACACATATGTCGAAAGTTTGGGAAACACTGGCTTAGAAACTGCATAATAGAGGCGTAGTGACGGCATCAAAGAGTACTTTCTCACAATGAAGGAACTAAAATATCTTCATATGAGAAAATGATTTTTTGCGTGGTGGATTTAAGCTTATTAGACCCATGAGATCTGGACTAGGCATAATTTGATCGGCGGCAAAATCTGGGAAGTTAGCAAAAATACTAGATAATTCGTTGTGGCTACGCTAATAGGCATCGACCAAGTTATTTTGTATTATTTTGAAAATTTGGTAGAACCGACTAGCTAGTAGCTGATCCAACGGTTTTACAAGGGAATGAAATTTGTTTCAGTGACTAAAACAAATGATCAAAGAAGAAAACTCGCTTTCCATTAGTTTGGCACAATTTGATTTAGCAGTCGACAAATTTGATTATAATTCGATTATTTTTCTATTTTTTATAAGTTGATTTAGTTCCAGCAGTAACTTTTGAAATTCTTTGAGCTATTTGTAGATTTAAAATCTGCCATTTCAGCCAAAAAAGTTGTCGTAAAGGAAACACTAATTGATTTTAAAATAACACAATTTTATTGCATCGAACAATTTTTTTTTATTTTAAAGTTTCTAAAGAAACGATTTTGCTGAAATCTGCAAATTAAAATGTTGAATACTAAGCAATTGTGCATGGTAATAAAATCATTTGCCTTTCAATAC
Organism: Epicauta chinensis; assembly: GCA_021725515.1. NCBI lineage: Eukaryota > Metazoa > Arthropoda > Insecta > Coleoptera > Meloidae > Epicauta > Epicauta chinensis. Next base: position 560,561 of record JAEDXX010000068.1, read on the forward strand.
AATAACGTTGCTGGAATTATGCGTATTTTTAAGATTGTAGTCCAATTTTCTTTCTTAAACTCGAGAGTAGTCACTTCAACTTACATATCAAAAATCATGAAACTGGGGGAGTTTCCACCCGACATAATTTACTTGTGGCACTCGGTTGTCTTTGTTAAATTAGTTTTCTCGTAATAATTGACTTTAATTCCATTAAGAATAAATTCGATTTTCTACAGAATGAGTTACAATACTGCTTTAATTTGAGATATTGAAGTGTGAAATTGCAACTGTTTCTTTCTGGATTACAATGAAAAACGGATATCCGCAGCTAGAAGCTTCAAAAAAAAGTCGATTTTTACATTGATAATTCAACGAATAGGTGGATGTGCCTCGGAACATTCTAATTTGTGATTTATCGATTAAAGATAATTCTAACTATATAGAAGGCAATAAAATTATATATCTCATTAAGACCGTTTGTATTGACATGAGGAATAGGAAATGCGCCTGGATGATTCCCTATAGAAAATCTACCCAAACGTGTCACACATATGGTAATTAACATTTTTTTTTCTCGTGTGTTATAATTACATAAAACTAATATTTCCACAGTTTGTAGCTCTTATAATTTTAAATAATTTAACTTCTAAACTCAATTAATTGGATACTGAATTACGTACAAAGGGAGCCGGTTCGAGACTAAATTGCGCCCAGGGCCCTTTCGCTATCTGTTAAATAATATTCGTCATATTTAAATAGTTCGGCCCTCCCCGCGGACCGGCACTGCCTACACCAGTTATCAAATATCTAAAAAAAAACGTTCACATCTAATCAAAAATCAATTGGGCAAAGTAGAGTTTCTCAATTACAATAACATTTTGTTATTTAATACTGTTGTTGTTATCGAACGGAATAAATTGGAAGCTTTATGAAGGAAGCTCCTCTGGTTTCACGTCAGCTTATATTACAAAGGTAGTATAGATAATAATTCACGTCTCTGTAACCTTTAATTAATATTCCAGTTGTGTTGAACCAAGTCTGGCACACAGTTCTATTGAACAATGGGGCAAAATATCCCTAGCGACTTTATAAATTGTTGAAAACAAGATTCCTTTATTTTTTACTGTTTTCATGATTCAGTAGTTTTGGTGTTTCTCATATAACTTCGACTTTGCCATCCGCCCGAATCAAACGATTATACAATCGGCTCTTAGATTTTTTATCTCAATTATTTGTGGGAAAGAAATATGGAGCACACTGTAGATTCTACTATTTGAATTATTTCTAAATTAATTTTGACTGGTCGGGACGCAGGCTTTGAAACGGTCGAGATTCTTTCTCTGATTTTATTGATCAATCATTCTCATCTAGGTAGTATTTACTTACTTATACAAGGATAACGTTCCAATTGATGGACCATATTACTTGTTCGAGACATATTCGATTTATGCGAATGCTGTGATCCCTGACGGCGATTCGAACTACTCGTCTGTAAAATGAGATTATCTTTTATCATTAAGAATTAGTGAGCAGTTGGGAGATGCTTTGGAAAAAAATTGTACGGCGTATCTTTTAATTTTTCAGCTATATCTTAGCATACAACACAACACAAACAACTCTTTGAACAATCATTCGTAGCACTGTTTGTTCGCCATTCACCGCCAAACATTGCAGAAACTTGTACAGATTGTTAACAACAAACTGCAACTTTAAAGGACGCGGTTTATAAATTCGACCACAAGACAAACACAAAACCACCCCCCCGTATATCAATTTTTCATTGCTGTCTAGACTTTTGGGAATCTATGAAATTCTGATTTGGGTTTCAATTATGCTGAAACATTTGGATTAATTCTACAATTATGTGCCTTATTCAGTTAATAGAGCGGTTGTAGAGCTCGTAAATTTCCATTATTGCTGTGGTTATTTTTTTTTTGTTCTATTTAGACTAACAAAAAATGCCCCAAAATGATTGTTTATTGAAATTGCAAGTATCTTTCACAGATTATCAATCTGTTATCATGATATCATTTAGTGATTGGAAAACAAAAATAATCAATTCAATGTTTCGCGTACAAATTCTTCTATATTTTTGTGTTTTTTTTTTGGAATTTTATTTGTTCCTGTTTGTAGTAAATGTAAACTATCGATTTCCATTTAATTTAATTTTGTAATGATTGATATTTGAATTGATGCCAAGATCTAGAGATTAGTAACACTTTTTGTCTGCTTCGATACAGCAAAAGGGATAAGAGGACACAATTGACCCTTAATCCATTAAAAAAATGGTCTAACTTGCTTCAATTTAATAGAACTTTCTTTCATATAATCGATTGCAATCATCGAACAATTTGTGAAGACAATAGGTCGCCTTAGTTGTTAATAACAGTTTCATACTGTAGCGAATGAAAATGACAAACTTTGATTATTACAGTGCTGTAATATGTCTGGCTTAAGATTGGTTAGTGATCGTTTATACTACACACAAAAAAACAAAAAACGAGTGTACATATTGATTTCGCATTTTTTATCAGAAACTAAACATTATTTACAAGCTGCAGAATTTTATTCGCTACATATTTCAACAAATTTCATTTAAAAATGATTTTGGCATGACTTTCAAAGATTTTTTTTGTATGAAACAAATTGTTTCTATAGTAAAATTTTGTTTATAAAGAATCACATGTTTGGTGTATGTTTATTAGAAATGTTGAATATATATTGTGTTTTTTTGTAAATACGACACAGCTCGCCTTATTCTTGAATTAATTCAAACAAGACCATCGAATTGATGAAGGCTACTATTGTCTTTGGGATCCATGCAAAAAGTCCCTTGATAATAAGAGAAAATCAAAATCATTTGTAAATTGTTCATGAAGAAGTCAGTCCAAAAAGAAATGTGTTCTTTTCTCATACTTTATTCAAAATTGAGAGCATTTTTATAGCTTTAAATGAACCCAAAGTGGACGTCACAACCGCTTGTCGTTCAGAGCACATTTTTTGACACTACTCAACAATCAGATTATCAGAATTTCTCTTATCTTTGCTAATAAAGGATGCGACTGCCGTCCCTGGCCAGGCTAAGGACCTTTTGAACACTTGTAATACTCAGAGCGCCACTATAGATGTGCAAAAGTAGGTTTTGAACTCGCTACTTTGACCACTACTTTGGCCACAGCTTCACTATATTCTTAGCCTTAGCTTTTACCGCTCAGTGGTGCTGCAAATAACTAGTGCGTTTGTGGGGCCCTTCAATTGAATTAATTTAGAATAAAGCCTAATTCTGACTAATTGGTACTTTTCAGGTGAAGATATTTATTTAAAGAGAAATATAATCCATGTTATATGAATTTTTATTTAATGCTTGTTACGTTAAGGATCTTTTGTAAATTGAACAAATTAAACGAATTGTATTACGTCTCACCCAAAAACTTGTAAAGTTTATTTTTCAGTATTAAACCATCCTGAAAATTTGTTAAATATAGCATTAACGGAAATTTACGAGCTGTTAGATTAAGTTTTTCATAAATTTTCTATTTACTTTATCCTAAATATTTGTAACGAAACATTTGTGGACCTTTTAAGCAGGAAGTGATCGTTTTATATAATTTCCGAAGATGGAGCTTCTGCAGTGTTGGGCTCAGCACTGGTCAGGGACCATAGCAAAAAGTAAACAAAAAAATGAATATAAAGAGGCGTTTATAAATCAACTTTCTAAGATTTATCTGAGCCTGGTGTTGATAAAGAGAAACAGTTCAGATTTCGACATTTAGTTTTTTTTGTTTTCCATTTCGTTTCTAACAATTTGTTGCGCCTTATAAAAAACGACTTACCTGTGTGGGATGTACGTCTTGCAATTCAGTCTGATGCAGATAATCATCAATACAATTGGCTTGCATTCGTTTTCTAAACAATAATAAATTCCTTGCAATCATCGCGTTCATTATTAGAATCAATAAAAGTGGTAGAATCAATGTGGTAAATGTATCAATAAAATTAACAACTCTCATAAATTCTAAATAAACTGGTCGCATCTCGCACTCCAATCGATCCTTTATAGGTACCATACCAGCTATCCAAAATAGATACGATTGTGATACTAATGCAAATATTGTTAGGCTCACAACAACAGCTTTGGCCCTTGATACTGTACAAATATGTGGCCGTTGTAATGGATATTGGACAGCAATAAAACGTTCAACAGTGAAAGCAACAACCAACCATACACTCAACGATGCACATACTGAACTTAAATAAACGAAAAATTGACACCAACCATTTGTATTATAGATATCGAAGACATTATTAAAACTACAATGGACAATTAGGACAACAGCTAAGAAACCGAAATCGGCCACAGCTAATGCAGCTAAATAATAACTGGAGCTGCGCATCCTTAAATGTGTTGTTAAGAAGACGATGCACGACAAGAAATTCCCAATAAAACCAACAGCAATTATAAATGGAATGTAATAAGTGTGTAAGAATTGTAAATACACATAGAATGAATCACAGGTTTTTTCAATGAAATGTCCACCCGGATCGAAGTCGGTTTGATTTGTTGTTGTTGTTGTTTGGAAATCTGTGGAATTTTCGAAATTCTCAATATTATTATTTACTAAATATAAAGTGTGGCGTATTGTTGATAATAATGTTGAGTTTAATTGTTCAACAGCCAAATTAACTGTTTTACTATTCATCGTTTACACGAAACTTTAGATCGTTTAGTTAAAATTGTGACGCTAGTGGAACGTGGTTGATTTGTAGACGTCGCGACGCGCACTGAAAATTTTTCGTATTCGGTACAATTTAAATCGAATGGATGCACGCAAGCGTCTCTGTCATTCAGCAAAATAAATCATCAAAATCGTGATTTCGTCCAATAGAGAATTTCACCCCCACCGCCACCACATCATTTATTATTACTTTAAAATAGATTCTTTTCCAATAAATTAAAGAAAAAAATTCAAAGATAACGGACCGATCAGTGGATCAAAACATCCATATAAAACAGAAGAAGATTCGAAACTCGTAGATCTAAGAATTTCTGAAAGGAAATATTACAACTTGTAACTCACGAGATACACTTCAATAATGTAAAACAGTTTCCTAAACATGATCGCAATCAATACTTGAATGTTTGCGTTACGATTACATTTTGGGAGGTTAATCCTATTATGGTCCCACGTATTTCCGATCGAATTTAATAATACGAAAATAAGACTATATTTCAAGACATCGAGATTTATTGACTTGTGCGCTTTGTAGGAGCTGTATTGAAGCGTTAATTTACTAGAGGCGTTAACAATTACACAACAATGACTACTTTGTGGGCTAATTTTAGACAATCTTGAATCGATACAATTGTAAATAATTCACTTATTATTATTGTTGGAAATTAGATGATAAATTGTCGGCTGAATATTGAAAAAAAAAACGTACAGCAAAGTTAGATGAATGATGGCCGTGAAACAAACACCATTAGAAAAATATCTTTGATAATCAACAGAGTGTCTCTAGCTTTAAGGCTTCAATTTTGATTAATTACTTCTTAGAAAATGGAGCAAATCAAGCTTCTCTAACTTTACAACTATCTAAAAATGTATTTTTCAATTTCATATTGGATCTTCTAACAGAAATACACAGACTCCGAAATAGACTTTATTATATTTAATAATCGTTGGAATCAAATATTATCGATTCTCTGAGGGATTAGTCTAACTATAAGAAGAATTAGAGGGATTGTTCTTTATAGTGGCAAATGTAGAAAAGCTGTAAAAGAATGACCGAACTTTCCAGAAAAAATCATGCATTTGGAGGTTGTTGTGAAGGTTGTTGCAAACAATTGTACAAGAAAATAGATATCACGAGATACAATAGAGGCCAATTGCTCCTTTGAAATTCGATAGTAGGCGGTCGAATCGAGTTAAAGCCAACATCTATTGTTTTTCTTTATATTAACCGTACCTACATAATTTAAGGCAATTCGTTAAGTCGTTTACAAATAGACGACAATGGAAAATAATTTATTCTTTACTTTTCTTTATCAGAATAAAAAACGATGTACACTCTTATAAATGCACTGTTACATTTATTATACCATTTCGACATTTCTACTTTATACGATTTCTTCTACATTCATTATAATTGCAAAATAACGTCGGGATTGTAATTGAACTTCGAACAGAACATGAAATAGGGGTGCACTTTATAAAGATAGATCATTAAATTTGAATAAACTGTTTCCAACTCCCTGATATAATTAAAACGTTTTGTTTTTTTTTATCTTATTTATAATTTCTTGTTGCAATATGTGTTAAGACAACACAATTTCCTTCTTCAAATACAATTAAAAATTTCATTTTCTAGTTGTTGCAACATCCTTATCAAAAGTTTACCGTCAATAGAGTTGCACGGAAACATAATTGAATTCTGGGAATTCTACGGATGATTCAAAGAAATGAAAATACGAGCTAATCTAGACGAAATGAGATGTATTTCTTGAATCTGTATTGGTCTTCAAATTTTACAGAAAAAATGGCGTAAATGTCGGTCAGTTTTTTCAAAATCTTTCCAAAACTTTGGATTATATAAATGAATATTTTTAGTTTTTCACCCCATTCTGCTTCATTATTAATCTTACAGGCAAGGATTTTCGGTAATTTGCTGATTTCAGAGAAGAAAGTTGAGGCAGCACCTAAGCGCCAAAAATTCTATAAATCCAAAGTTTCCACCTTGCGTAGTTTACCTGCAAGTTCATTTGGAAAAAAATAATTATACACAATTTAGGATTGGACCGGTGGAGGGATTTTCTGTCTTCGACAAACCAAATTGGCATCAACCAAAAAAATATATTACAGTCAATATTGTCAACAAGACGATCTAGAAAATGTCGCCCCCTTAAAATTATGCCGCTCCAGGCAACTGCCTGCTTTGTTATGACCTCAAACCGACCCTAGATAACGGAAAAAATCACAGTTCTATTGTTCTGGTGGGTTTTTATTTTCAATACAACCAAACAAAATTAATTCCTCTTAATCTCTGATAGAAACATTCATAAAATAAATGGAAAAGGTTTTGTTAAAATAGATTTCAGAATCTGAAAAGCAGCTTACTGCCGTCAACTGACAATAAACCTCTGCCCTTACGGTAAATTGACGACTTTCTAGCAAATCGAAATGTTATTTCAGTTCGTTTCGTGGTAATTGGTGTTATTCTGTTTGTTTGCTGAAGTTAAAAAAAAAAAAACAGTCGTTTCAAACATTCTAACATATAATCGATATTATCAATAATTTGGTATCATTTTTAGATAACGCCAGTCGGGATACGTTATCTAAATGGTTAATAATAATTAATCAACTAATTATTATATTAGCTTATTTTTTATTCACAAAAAAGCCTTGTTTGTTGGGTTAAAGTTGAAGCACGAAAGAATGTTCCTTTCTGAACTTTTGTATAATAATAAAACTATTAAAAGCAGCAATAGCACAATGTTTTGCTTCAAAACATATAAGCGACTCAAACGGCTGTGAAATGGACAATTTCGATTGCCGTACGATTGCCGGACGACTATTCCAATGACTCCAAGTATCATAGAAAATATAACGGAATTATAATTAAAAACGTTTTGTATTTTCTATTTCATTTATATACAGCCACAATAGGAATTAATTGAAAACCATACAATAAACACTGTTATTATTCCCGGAGATGTTTGTTTACTTATTTAAACTTCATTTTAATATGCAGGCTGGCTTTCCGGGCGCTCCAAGCAAATCTATCCGTACTACTCCACTCCAGAAATTTCTACTCTTTTTTCTCAATTAATAATAGCCAGAATAATCTCAACAATAGTAGATTATGTTATTAGGCGCAAAAGTGGAACTTTGTGTGCTGAAGCTGACTGTTGTCTGCCGAACGTTAGTGAGGCAGACATGTCAGCTGAAGCACACAAAGACACTTTTGCGCCGAATGACATATACTAGTTTATCTTCAAACGTCTTAATTTAATATTTTTTAATATTGAAAAGTTTTTAAAAATTAAAATTTTAACTGATCACAATATCTTGGCAGTACTGCTTCCATGACGATGCAAAAAACAAAATTCATACAACGAATAAAATTAAACGCCAGTGACAGATTTTGTCATTTTGTCTGCCTAAGCTTATAAAAAAAGAAAAACGCGCCTAGGCACACAAAATGCTATTTTTACCTTGTCATTTGAGTCATAAAAACTGTCACTTTTGTGCCGTTTGAAGATAAAGGATTATTATTTTATACAGGTACAATTGAAAATACCAAAAAAATGCCGCCCATAGAATGCATGATTTGTTATGGTCTTGGCCTGGCTCTCTTAATATACAAATTATAACAAAAACACAAAATTCACAATGTTCGAGCCCCAATTATTCGAGTGTAATTATTGTAAAGAAAAGGCTATTTTGTTAGTAATTTTCTACATTATATAAGAAAATTGAATTAAAATTGAATGGATATAATTGCCTGAAGAAAAACTCGATATTGAAATCAACCGAATAATCAACGTACTATTTTTGTTTACATTCATTATCAATTTCGATAATAAATAATTGATAATAATAAAAACCCAAACTGGACTGGCCGTAAAGATGATCGTTCAACTTTCCAGTGGATCGGTTTCTTAGGAGTCCCTTTTTTATCTAGAAGAACCCGCGGACCACCTTACAAATGGCATTATATATCTATATATTAGATCTGTTTAGTAGTAAACAATCTGCTTTTTAAGTTCTCGTATAATGAAACTTTGACTATTCCGTTAATTAAAGTGAAATTATAAATGTTTTGGATAAACAAAACTCCATTAATTTTCTTGAATGATTTCTTCTCACTTATCAACAAAAAAAAAAATAATGTTTTATGATCCAAACCAGTTGGTTTTACAATTACAAAATTAGTCGTTTCTGTAATTTTTGAGAACACGATTGGAGGACAAAATTATTGATCGTCAAAAGTAGATATAGTAAACTCTATACGGATGCGGTCAACTTGACTAACCAAAACTAGATGACAAGGTCTCGACAACATCAATACGGTTTCTAAGCAAAGGCGTTATTAGGAATTTGGTCCTTGAAGAGCGTGTCATTTATATATTTGCACTTGAAATGTCGTCGTTGTTGAGATCGATACAAATCGTTGGTCTATTTATGGAATAAACATACATTTTTTTCGATTTCCTTATTCGTCAAAAAGCTGTTTAATTAACAAAATATCCAATTCTCTTTGATAACGAAATTAGTATCAGTACTAAATAAGGAATCGAATTAAAATCTGTTCGATGATTGTTATTAGAGGTCGTTTCATGCAACGTGAACTAATCTGAAGGCGTGGGTTGTGACGAAGATGAAAGAAGCAGAAAACGAGATGATGATTGAGATGCAAAATTTGTTCTGCTTGAAATTGCAAAATTTTACAATTCTTTTCGGAAGTTGGGGGGAAAAATTGAAGCAAATTTATAACATCAATATCGGGGCCAATTCGAGGCTGCAGCAAATTTTACACTACACACTAGTGCCACACTTCAGCCGCAGCACTTTACTGAGATTATTATTAAATTACAAAAATAAAAGAGCAGTCTTAACTTTGATAGATAAGTATTAAGTTTTTCTTATTGTATCAGGGAAATGTTACCAGGAGCGCCAGAGAAGTTCCAATTGGGTCTTCATTCAATGTTTAGAGAATAACAGAACAAACACCTACACAATGTAGAAAAGAAGGTGGAATACCCGGGATTGGTAGACGTCTCTCGTATCTCTATCCCCGCCTCTCTGTCTCTGTTTCGTTCTCATCTACAGCCACGCCTTCGGGCGGTTGAAGTTACATGAAACGATCACTATGGATAACATTGGATACTGTGTAGTCTTTTAAAATCTATAAACTGAATATTGCGAGTGGTGTTGAAACTTTTCCTATCTATAAAGATAGAGAACTATATGTAATGACAGATTTACTGAGTAACTGACCCACTCATACATAATTCATCTGTAATAAAATACTATTCTTAAACATTTCACACTTGCGGACACCCTCTTCACTGGGTATTCGATAATTTAATTGGAAAAGGGAAAGAAATGGAAATAAAGGAACTGTAGAATTCCTGTTGTAAGTAGCGTGTAATGACAATCAAGAGACAGTCATTTATGTCAGTATTAAACGTTTTCTTTATATTCTCTAGGCATTTTATCGTATGCCCAGCGAAGCGGACGGGTATCAACTACAGTAGGTGTATGTATAATGAATTTTGTTACATTGTTTCCATTGTTCGATTTCTCATTAGTTGAAAATTATTTAATGGGAAAGATTGGAAATTTCTAAACACTTTTCAAGACAACGTTTAATTAAAAGTTCTATTAAAATAACTGCCGTATACAACTACAAGAAACCACAATCAATAATGGCAAAAGTTATTGAAAATAGTTCATAGAAAAACAATCAATCTATCGATGTTTATGCACCGATGATTCACGTCTAGCGTTCAGCCTCCGCAGCAAAAAAAAAGATCAGATCTGGCCAATTTTTTAGCTCTGATCATTTATAAAAAAAAGATCAGATCTGGCCAATTTTTTAGCTCTGATCATTTATAGTTATAGGTAATTATATAAAATCTTTTTTCATCGGGTCTGACCTTTTTTTCCATCGCCGATGAAAAACGATTATGTATAACTATATATGATCAGAGCTAAAAAATTGGCCAGAACTGATCTTTTTTTTTCCTGGATCGACGAGAAGAGAAGCTTTCCTCACATAACAGGAATTTTGCAATCTATTTGAGTTCGAGAATCATACGAGCTCAAGCAAGGGTTGCATTACGATCTTTACGCATTCAGCGAATGAATTTGTTTCATTACTTTTCAAAATTGGTGAATTAGTGAGGGGCGAGATTGGATATTTATTTCTAGAAAAAAGTCTGTAAGGCTCTGGATTTTCTTCGATTTGATACTGCACACGTTTCTGAGACTTATTTTCGCTACTTCATGGCTAAGGAGAGACCTGGATTACCAATAACTATACAGTTTTTGTTTTTCTAACGAAAACTAAAGATACTTGGATATGTATTGATTTTTTTCATATGTAATTGGATTTCTAGCCACACCTATTTTAACAGCTTGATTTATAAAAGCGCCTTCGTTAAAACAATCAATTTGCAATAGAATTTGAAAACTCTCTCCCAATCAATTTGCACTGGAAATTTCCCTGCATTAATAAAAATAGACTCTTCTATGACGTGATTAGATTCTGTTTTAATAAGCTTCATTTAAAACTTGATTATTTTCTCTTTAATTATAGAGAAAAAATATTAATTGGAATATAATTTTTTACCTAGAAATATTCGAATATAACAACGAGGTAAATTATTATAATAGAATCGTATTAAATGAGAAAAACAAATTTGTTTTCAATTAAACTCCCTGAACTCTTACTAGATTAGAAAATAACGAACAAAAAAGTTAAGAACGATACTATTGTGGAAACTTTCCAAGAAAATACGGAAAATAATTGCAATAATACCATCGAGGAATTTTCTAGATTAAATAACAATGCCCTTTTTATAAACATTCCTCTCTGTTGTTGGCCAACTTTGTCCGTTTTCTATCTCAACATTTTTACAGTTAGCGATTGATTTCTGTAATTCCAATACATAGAAACATAGTTCTGATTTGTCTCTTAGTTCGACGCTATCTTACTGAATATCGGGATTATCTTCAAACAGATTAGCGATTATCAAAATTTTAAAAAAAAAGTTTAGCTTAAGTTGGGGTTTAACAGATCCAATAATCCATTAGTTCATTATTCAGTTTCGAGTTTACCTGAAACCGACCCAACTTGTAATTGATTTGCATGTAGTTCAAAGGTACTTGAAACTCTATCAAGTGATGAATTACATGTTTATTAAATATTCAGATTGGCGATCAATAATAATGTAGAGAAACTGGGAAAGTAGATGATAGTAAACAAAAACTAGCTCTTGTTACCATCACCTTCATTCTCCCTATATTTCGATATTTCATCGGTTGTACAGAATGGGCAAACGCTAATAAACGCTGAACGCCTTAATCGCCTTATTTTATTAATTTGACTGTTTTAAGGCACCGACTCGTTGCATAAATGCTCTAAAGGCAAGCAACTTATCTAAAGTCAAACAGATATCTGTCGAAAAAATTGTTCAGAGCTGCTAATTTAAACTGTTGCGATCATTTTCATTTTTAACAATTATTTTTTAGAAGCCTTTTTTGGGAAGAGAGAAATAAGGAATCTGGTATTTAGCATCTCTGCGAATGCCTCTTGCGGTCGCATTTCATTCTCTACAAATTTTTGCTACTAAAAATGTAAAACAGCTCTGGAAAGACAACAGTTTCAAGCTAACTGAGTTACGTTCTATATTACGGTGCTTCATTTCAGAGCAAAAATTTTTTTTCAGGTTCCACCTGAAAATCTTGTCGGTGGAAAAACAAAAATTTGGAGCCACATAGTAGCTCTTAATTCCCATTTTAACCCGTTCCTAATCCATTTTTTATTTTTCCTATTTAAATAACATTGAAAAGTAATTTTTTTTTTAACATTTTCCTTCCGCTCACCGTATTAAACTTTTTTTTCGTATTTTGGCTTATTGGCTCTTGTAGAGGACTAAATTTGCTACAAAAAACGTCCTTTGACTCGAGTCCGTAACTCGATAAGATTTCTTCACACATCGCTTCTTATATTAAAATTTTATATTTTAAGAGGCTGTAGTTACTAAACTATGAGAGTTACGACAAATTGTTTAATTACAAAAATTGTAGGGCATAAAATTTCCTACAAAATTGTTCTTGACATTTTTTATCCATTTCCAATAGTTTGGGCACTAGATAAGATTTTACATTATTTTTACGAAATTTCAATATAAGAGGATTTGTGAAGAAATCTAATCGAGTTACCGACTCGACTCAAAATACCTTTTTTGTAGCAAATTTAGTCCTCTACAAGAGCCAATAAGTCAAAATACGAAAAAAAAAATTAATACGGTGAGCGGTAGGAAAAAGTTAAAAAAAATTACTTTTCAATGTTATTTAAATGGGAAAAATGGATTAGCAACGGTTTAAAATCGGAATTAAGAACTGCTATCCGGCTTAAAATTTTTGTTTTTCCACCGACTACAAGATTTTCAGGTGGGACTTAAAAAAAAATTTTGCTCTGAAATGAAGCACCCTATTCTATATACGGAGACGGCAAGTAGAACAGCCACCTAGAATAAAAAAAATACTAACACAAAAAGTAGACTATTTCATTCTTAGTAGAGTTCGTTTCATGTCATTTTAATCCTGCGAAAACGGGCATTGTAGAAGAGAAAAATAGAAAATGGGGGAGATGATCTGTTGGACAAAGACATATCGAAATCATAAAAAATGTAGTTTCATCTTTGTCTAATTCAAAGGCCACCACAGTTTACTCATCGGCCCCCCAAACAATGTTCAACGACTCTCACTATCTCCGGGTTTTGTGGGATAAAAAAAACTCAATAGAAGAGTGTTTTTGGCAATCCCTCGTCTAACTTATCGATTGAATACTTTCCTCCACCGACCAACAGTTTGTCTCAACGGCTGATTTTTGTACACCAACTCACAAAGAGTCTCTTCATATTAATTCGTATTATTTATGGGATAATGGATGGTATTAGTAATTTTCCTTTTATCGGAAAATTTCAAGGCATTCATTTAATACCGGAAAAGTTTCACACATTGATAAAATAGAGGAGAAACAATCACAGGTCACTGACAGAACTGATAAACAACAAATTCTATAGGGGATTAGTTTTAGCTAATTAAATATCATTCTATTGAAATTACTGTACATAGTTTGTTTTTTTTTACAAATAATCCCGTAAAAATCCATCTAAACTAATTGAATTGTTATTTTCTATTAGACAACCGAGCATTTTTTGTACATTTAGGATATTACCGGCGATAATTTTTGGATATTTCCGTACTTTATCTTTATCTTTATAATTAAATAATAATCGTTTACTTATATAATCATCATAAATTGATAAATTACCAATTTCAATATAATCATTTGAATGATTTGAGTACATTTGTATTGATAAACGACAACTTTCACAATTCTCCAAATTATAAGCGGCTTTATAAACGAGCCGAAAATGACAATTGAATCTCTCATAAATACCAACAATTGTTTTCTGTAAATCATCAATAATACAATCATCATCATCATCAATATAAGCAATGAAACATGTTAAAACCGATTGTTGTGTTAAATTGAATAAACTCTTTATAGATTTATCCGAAATTGGTTGGTATTTACGTCCATAAGTAAACAATTTTAATGGGAAATATGTTGATTGAATTGTATGTCGTGCAAAATATGCCATAAATGATTCTAAACTAGAACCACCAATTAAATGTAAACGATTCAAATCATTGATTTTATCATCACGATTATGTAATGTGAATATTTTTGTATTATTATAGTAATTATTACCGCAACCATCAATTATTAAACTTCTTACAAAATCGGCATTTGAGAATTGTTGAAAATCATTTTCTAATAATGATGATTGGAAATAATTACTAATTGCATATTCAAATAGTGCAGCATTTGATTTTAAATAACAGAACATTGGTGAATGATATTCGATTAAATTATTGGATGATAAATGATGTACGGCTGAATGATTTGGTTTTGTGTTAAATTGATAAATTTGTTTGTCTCCAACAATTGGTGTTTTCTCATTTAGAACATTTGGCAATTCTAAAACAGATAATGCAGCATCTTCTTCAATACCATAGAGATAGTCGCGGAGACTTCTCAGATCGTCACGTACAATTTTCGAATGTAGTAGTAGTTTCTCGATTTCTTCACGGTTTGTTTCGTTGTTTGCCTTCCTCAAATCGTTGACAATTTTTGCAATTTCATCACGTGTCGCTTCTAGAATCGTTCTCTTATCGTTCAACATACAAAAATAATTCCATTTCTTTTCGATTTCATTCAAATTAATATTCAATTGACGCGCTTGTAGATTGTGGATGAATTCGTTACGGTTCTTTAACCGTTCCTCAAAATCAATATGCGGTACTAGTACAACGAAATTGTTCTGTGCCTTATTGCCGGTAATATATAGAGCTGATGAATGATGGCGTTTGATTATTTTTAAATAATTAAAAATTCTTGTTGTCATCCTCAATTTTTATCTTCTTCGTTTCTCGATACTCGTCCGGTTTTATTGTTTCTATTGTACGTTTCTGTGCAGTTTTCCAATTACCATGACCAGCGGCCCGTTCAGATTCCTCAATTGTGTACGGTTCTAATTCTAATGCTTTCATACGTCGCTTATGGACTTTGGTGCGGAAATGTTCGTTTAATGCTTGATTATCGATGAAATAACGAGCACAATGTACACAATAGAATTGGGCATTACCCGGTTTATCTAAATCGATCTCTTGATTAACTAATTTCTCCACATTTGCCGGTTGTAAATCGTTATCAATCTAAATACAAAATAGAAGAAAAAAATCAGCAATCACATGGATAATGTTAGGTTATGTTAGGTTACCTCATCTAAATCTTTCGTGCGACGTTTAGTTCGCCACTTTTTCTTTAAGTGCGTATCACCGTGATGGTATTTTTTGCGTTTGTAAACCATTTAAAGGGCTGCCAGAAGAAGATATTTTGTATAATTTTGAAAATTGTTGAAATTTTGACAATACAGCACAGGACTTTTTCTCGATTACAGTTGGCTACAATTATTCAGTTGGTTATGAAAAATACAATGTTGCCAGAGTGTAGTTATACGATTAGTGATTGCGCGGCAATTACAAATTTTAAAACTATGCGATTCATTCGAATATATACAGGTTGTTTTCTCTAAAGAGTGTTGGTAGTCGATATCTCCCACTAGCCGTAGAGCAACATAAATACAAGTGTTAAGAATGAATACAGCATCAAATATAAGCTATAAGAATTCTTGAGATACATTAAATTCAAAAACAAATGATTTCTCAATTTGTTTAAACAATCTTCAAGGTCTGAAGACCTAGCAGATTTGATCAATTGTTTACTGCTCAATTTGAAATTTTACCATCTTCAACCAGATTTGGATTACACAGATTTTAGAGGGCGATAAGTTTAAAATACTATCAAAATCTTACATCGCTATCTTATCGATAGCGCTTATAGAATAGAAATGAGCAGCAATTGGTAATTCCAAGTTTGTTTGTATTCCTGATAGTCAGATTCGTAGGTACGTTTATTATTTGTTTTCATTAAAACTAAATAGCTTCTATTTAGTACAATTTCAGGTACCATTTATTGTGATTATATTTGATAGTAATTTTGCAATTAGGTAATTAGAAAAATGGTAGATGCGCCAGTATCTCATTTATAGTTTATCAAAGTGTTTGAACATTGCACACAATTTGCACGATTGCAGCACTAAACATCGATAGTTTGTATTCCGTTTTGTTTATTAATTCATCGATTTTTCCGAATAATAATTTTATCGATATTTAGAATAGGTGTAGTTAATTGAAAAGTTTAATAGAAATATTGTAATTGAAATATTTGTGACGCATTTATGTAATTGAAAATATTGTGTAAAAGTACAATAATTTGTCACATAATCAAGAAAATTGTTTCAATATACGATGATAATTGATTAAAACGTTGTAACAACAATAATAGGCCTTTTAATTAAATTCGAAGTGGTCATTCTGTTGACTTATAAAATCATCCTGTATTTTAGCTGAAATCAAAACAGCCACTCTTCTTTATAAGATTGTTATCGTCAAGTCGACACAAATCGAGATTAGATGGCCTATACACACAATCGTCAATTGCGTTGAAAAATATGATCAACTCTAAATTACACAAATTTTAGAGTGCGATTTGTTTAAAATAGTTTCAAAATTTCTTTCATTCATCCGTGAAATAGTTTTTAAAGTTATTTCGATGATTTGTCCCAAGATGTTGCACAAAATTAATGTGATTAAAGTCTCTTCTAGTACAAGTAATAATTTTCGATAAATTGTCTTTTCTTCAATTCTCCACATTTGTTTACAAATAAATTATTTCGAATTGTATTCACTAATCATATAAAAGACAATTTAAAACACATTTAATCAACATAATGTGTTGATAGTTTTTATCAGTTGACTTCTAGACGTGATCGTGTTAAAATCAACATGAGTTATCTATTATCACGTAAAGATATCCGTGTCATGAATGTCGTATATAAATTCGGTAATATTTTGGCAATTATCCCATCGTATGATTTTGAAAAGGGACAAATCGTACATCCAATACGTGATAAAATCTGGTCAATTATTGTAACAATCAGTTTCGTAATTCAATGTTTCTTTATGTTGGATGTAATCAATCATATGAAATTACCGTTTAAAAGCTTCTTAGAGGTCTCAAATGTAATAGTATTTATTCTAAATATTATAACGATAATTCTATCATCGAATTTCGTTGCAAAGAAATCATGGGTAATTATGACAAATAATTTGCAACAAATCGATAAATACATGAATAATAGAAATTGTAAAGAGACAACAATTTTTAAAAATCTCTACTTTCATTTATCTGCACTGTTTGGCTTTTTATTGATATTAGTTATGGGTTCAGTAACTACATTGCTTAAAGATTTCTCATTAGAGTCCGTTGTTCGTTTAATTTTAAGTGGCATCAATTATAGCTATGAATTATTTTTATATAGCTTCATTATCAATTTTCTAATAATTTTCAAGATGCGTTGCAATAATTTACGATTGATTCTCAAGCATACCAATCAATATCAATTATTAACAACAATAAAGAGAATTGAAACGATTACACCATTATTGTGTGAATCAGTACAGTGTTTTAATCGAATTTTCGGTTGGACACTTGCATTAGATTCCTTGGAGATAATTATATCGATTTTAAGAATACTAGAAACCATTATATCTTTTATTAGTGAAAAACACCAAATCGATAGCGCTTATAGAAATGAGCCGCAATTAGTAATTCCAAGTTTGTGTGTATTCCTGATTGTCAGATTGGTACGTTTATTATTTGTTTTCATAAAAACAAAATAGCTTCTAATACCATTAGTACAATTTCAGGTACCATTTATTGTGATTATACTTCAAGCAGACGCATTAAACATTGAATGTAGAAAATTCGAATTACAATGTTATAAATTGCGTACAAATTACACTGATGAATTCTATCGAAATGAATTAATAATTTTGGCAAATGTTTATCAAAAATATCGTTGTAATATCAGTGCAGCGAATTTTTTCAATATTGAAAGGAGTATACTTCTTGGGATTCTATCGACTGTAGCTACCTATTTGATTGTAATGTTGCAATTGGATGATCACTAAAATGGTGGATGCGCCGGTATCTCATTTGTTGTCTATCAAAATGTTTGAAAATATGCACACAATTTCCACGATTGCAGCACTAAACATCGATAGTTTGTATTCCGTTTTGTTTATTAATTCATCGATTTTTCAGAATAATAATTTTAGTGATATTTAGAATAGGTGTTGTTTATTGAACAGTTTAATAGAAATATTGTAATTGAATTATTTGTGATGCATTTATATAATTGAAATTATTGTGTAAAACTACAATAGTTTCTCACTTAATCAAGAAAATTGTTTCAATATGCAATAAAAATTGATTAAAACGTTCTAACAACAATAATACGACTTCTTCTTCCTTCTATGACCTGTTCCTTCTTCGATGTACTCCTCATGGATCTATATGTCGTTCCATCTTTTGCATGGCCGGCCTCTGTTGTATGTACCACTAGGAGATTTATCTCTTGCGATTCTTACCAGTCTTTCTTCTGTTATATGGAGGAAGTGTTGGTTCCATGGTCTCTTGTGTTGCAGAATCCATTCATTAATGTTGTCTATGTTGCATGATTGCCTGATATTTTCACTTCTTTCCCTATCTAGTAATGTTTTTAGTGATATGCGTCGCAGTTTTTTCATTTCTGTGGTGTCCAACAATTGTTTCGTTTTTGATGTTTCCGGCCTTGTTTCTGAAGTGTATAAAGTCATAATGAGTCTGATTATAGTCTTTTATATACGAACCTTTGTTTTTTTGTTGTTAATGTTTGTTTCTCCAGATTACGTCATTGAGGCATCCCGCAACCTTATTCGCTTTAGCCACCTGCCTTCTTACTTCGCCTTCAATATTACCGTGCGGTGAAAAATATGATCAAATTTAAATTACACAAATTTTAGAATGCGATATGTTTAAAATAGTATCAAAATCTCACTCATTGATCCATAAATAGTGTTTAAAGTTATTTCGATGATTCCTGCTAAGATGCCTGCACAAGATTCATGTGATTAAAGTCTCTTCTACTACAAACACCTCTTTTCGATAAACAGTCTTTTCTTCAATTCTTCTCCACATTGATTTATAAATTTAATTATTTCTACTTCTATTAATTCGAATTGCATCCACTAAACATTTAAAAGACAACAATAATAGGCATTTAATCAACATAATGTGTTGATAGTTTTGATCAGTTGTGTTCTAGACTTGATCGTGTTAAAATCAGCATGAGTTATCGACTATCACGTAAAGATATCCGTGTTATGGATGTCGTTTATAAATTGGGTAATTATTTGGCAATTATCCCATCGTATAATTTTGAAAGAGGACAAATCGTACATCCAATACGCGATAAAATCTGGTCAATTATTATAATAATCAGTCTCGTTATTCATTATTTATTTATACCGAATGTAATAAATGATCCAAAATTTCCGTTGGAAAGCTCCTTAGAGGTCTCAGAATTGTTAGTATTTATTTTAATTATTATAACGATAATTCTATCATCGAATTTCGCCGCAAAAAAATCATGGGTAATTATGACAAATAATTTGCAACAAATCGATAAATACATGAATAATAGAAATTGTAAAGAGACAACAATTTTTAAAAATCTCTACTTTCATTTATCTGCGTTATTTGGATTTTTATTATTATTAAGTATGGGTGCAGCAACTGTATGGCTTAATGATTTCACATTGGTTTCCATTGCTCGTTTAATTTTAAGTGGCATCTATTGTATCTACGAATTATTTCTACAGAGTCTCATTATCAATCTTCTAATAATTTTCAAGATGCGCTACAATAATTTACGATTGATTCTCAACCATACCAATCAATATAAATTATTATCAACGATAAAGAAAATTGAAACGATTATACAATTATTATGTGAATCAATACAATGTTTTAATCGAATTTTCGGTTGGACATTTGCATTATCTTTCTTGGAGACAATTATATCGATTTTAATAAGATTAAAAGTTATCATCTCGTTGAGCATAAAACCTGAGATCTATAGCGTTTATACAAATAAAGCACCATTTATAATTGCAAGTTTGTTTATTTTTCTGATAATCAGATTGGTATGTTGATTTTTTGGTTTTCATTAAATCTAAATAGTATCCAATACAATTAGTCAATATTTGCGATTTCAGGTACCATTTATTGTGATTATATTGCAAGCAGATGTATTAAATAATGAAAGTGGACAACTCGAATTACAATGTTATAAATTGCGTACAAATTATACTGATGAATTCTATCGAAATGAATTAATAATTTTGGCAAATGTTTGTCAAAAATATCGTTGTAATATCAGTTCAGCGAATTTTTTCAATATTGACAGGAGTACACTTCTTGGGATTCTATCAACTGTAGCCACTTATTTGATTGTAATGTTGCAATTGGATGATCACTAAAATGGTGGATGCGCCGGTATTTGTTGTCTATCAAAGTGTTTGAAAATATGCACACAATTTGCACGATTGCAGTACTAAATACCGATAGTTTGTATTTCGTTTAGTTTATTAATTCATCGATTTTTCAGAGTAATAATTTTATCGATATTTAGAATAGGTGTACTTTATTCAATAGTTTAGTAGAAAAATATTATTGAAATATTTGTGATGCATTTAAGTAATTGAAAATATTGTGTGTGTAAAACTGTTTTAATATGCAATGCTAATTGATTAAAACGTTTTAACAACAATAACACGTATTTTAATTGAATTCTAAACGGTCATTCTGATAGACTTCTTCTTTAGAATTGTTCATTCAACCCTTTTAGCGTCTAAATTTTGGTGGATGCGCCGGGAGAGCAATATGTTTCCGCCATTTTTAGTTTTCAAGTTCTGTTTGTAAATATAACAATTATCTTGCTTTCTTTGAATGAAATTGAGTACCATTGGACACTAATGTCTTATTCTTATATAAAATCTGATAATCCGGAAGACAACTGAACAAAAACAAAAACAAAAAATAGAAAACATGTGAAGTAAGTGCCGTATGTTCAGTTTTTATCAAGAACTTGCATAGAAGCGATTAGTCTTTACAGTAAGAAAAAATACGATTATCCAAATCAATCACTTAATACATATGAAGGAAAAGAAAAACTTCTAAGGGAGAACTTGGAAAATTCCAGATCACAAGCAGAATTCAACTGTAGGGTTTCGCATTTTTTAAAAATAAAGGCAATTGTCCTTATCGTTTTTTTTTTTATTGACAAACCAGATCAACACTATCACTGTGTTATACATGGTTGTGATATTTACAATTTATACACATACTATGCAATTACACTGTCAAAAATTTTTGTAAATTTACTATGTGTTTAGTAAGCAATTGCATAGTAAAATTACAAACTCTTGTATTGTATTGGAATTTTAACACGCATTTGTTGTAATATTACTTTTTGTAATAGCTAGAGTACTAAGCAGGTTGCAATTTTACAAATTTTTTGTATTCGTCAGATACTTATTGTAATTTTACAATCCTACGTTGTAGGATTAAATCTAAAGTTTTGTAAAATTTCTATACATATTCGTAATTTAATTTTACCACAATTGTCAGTAAACTTACTAACCAAAATTTGCAATTACAATTACAAGAAATGATTGGAAATTTACAAATCATTACTTTTTTTTGAAAATTCTGTTTGCATTTTTACAATATTTCATTCTAGTCATGACCGCTATCTGTTTTTACAATTTTCAATTGTAATCTCAAGTCTGAAATTTTGATACATACCTGTAGTCCAATTTTACTACGGTTGTCAAAAAAAATAACTAACTGAAATTGCAAAAAGTGATTGAAAAAATGTAAAACATTATTTACTTTAGACAACATTTGTTTGTATTTTTACTAGTGTCTCCTACAATGACATACGTTTATGTAATCCTCCAATTCTGCTGGGTAGTTTCAAGTAGAAAATTTGGTATACTTATTTTGCATTTACACTGATAAAAATAAAGTTTTCTTAACAAATACGCCACGTATTTGGCCAATACGCGTTTGAGTCAACTAAAAATCGACTGATTCAAAAACACAGTATTTGAGACTAGTACATTTAAACATTTGAGTAGAGACAGGTCAGGTGCGATATTTAGCTTTTGATAGGAATATTCTTGTCAAAAACGATGTATTTGAATCAAAGAAATCTGAGGTCCATATGGACAAATAAAACATGGAGCAAGGTATGTCCATTGTACTTACTAGAATTAAGTATAAATTGCAAATCAATACTATTTTACGTTGATTTAAATAAAAATTTTTTTTTATTAACTTCGTAGGGGAACCCGGGGTATGACGGGGTACCGGGGTAAGACGGGGACCACCAATAATTCCAAAACAAAGTGCTGCAATTTAGGGAAACAAATACCTAGTTGTTAAGTGGCGTCCTCTCAGTCCCTTTGTTCTACGTGACATAGATTTAGACAGCTATTTTGTTATTGTAAACAAAAAAATCTAAATTGCGCTATTTGCATGTAGTTCAACGTAACTTTTGTTTAAGATTTGAACGTAATAACTTTTGTTATTGTTTGGACAGACGTTTCTAATTAAATACTTAAATCTATATTGAATAAGGTAAGTAATAAGCTTTGTGCAAATTATAAGTTATTTATAATGTATTGAATAGAATATCATACATGTTACTTGTGGGGTAAGATGGGGTTAACCTTCTAACACTAGTGCAAACTCAGACAGCAATGAAGATGCCACCACATCAACACCACAGCAAAGTTGCTCAACGTTTGTACTTACAGTTTCACCGCAACCCAGCTGCTCATCTTTTTTAACTGTATCTTCAGATAAAATGAAGGGTGGATTGCTTGCCAAGTATGTGGAGAGAGAGGTCATTGTACCTGTGCAGGTATTGATGACGATGATGAATATGCTGCTCATATCAGTCCAGGTTGCCAACCTGACAAAGTGTAAATAGGAGGTGTACCCCGTTTTACCCCGCACATGGGGTAAGACGGGGACTTTGTTTCTTATTGAATAATGTTAATAGATCTTGTAAATCTAGGCATTATTCTTCCGTTTTCGGTTTTTGTTCAATAAAGAAATATTTTATCATCTTATAATTGCTAATAAAGGGTTGAATTTGTGAAAATTTTATGCTTCATTTTACTTTTAACCTTAAGGACCCCGTCATACTCCGGGTTCCCCTACTTTTTAAAGTGATCTCGATGATTATTCCTTTTAAGATGCTGCACAAGATCTACGTGATTAAAGTCGTTTCGTCTATATACAAGCACGTATTTTCGATAAATTATCGATTCTTCAATTCTCCACATTTATTCATAAATATAATTATTTCTACTTCTATTAATTTGAATTGCATTCAATAATCATTTAAAAGACAACAATAATAGACATTTAATCATTTTAATGTGTTGATAGTTTTGATCAGTTGTGTGCTAGACTTGATCGTGTTAAAATCAACATGAGTTATCGACTATCACGTAAAGATATCCGTGTCATGAAAATCGTATATAAATTGGGTAATTTTTTGGCAATTATCCCGTCGTATAATTTTGAAAAGGGACAAATCGTACATCCAACACGTGATAAAATCTGGTCAATTATTGTAACAATCTGTTTAATAATTCGAGGTTTATTTATGTTGGATATAATAAATCATTTGAAATTACCGTTTAAAAGCTTATTAGAGGTCTCAAATGTAATAGTATTTATTCTAAATATTATAACAATAATTCTATCATCGAATTTCGCCGCAAAGAAATCATGGGTAAATATGACAAATAATTTGCAACAAATCGATAAATATATGAATAACAGAAATTGTAAAGAGACAACAATTTTTAAAAATCTCTACTTTCGTTTATCTGTGTTGTTTGGATTTTCATTAATATTAGTTGTCGGTACAATAACTAAATGGTTTAAGGATTTCTCATTAAATTCCACTGTTTGTTTAATTTTAAATGGCATCTATTGTATCTACGAATTATTTCTACAGAGTCTAATTATCAATTTTCTAACAATTTTCAAAGTGCGCTACAGTCATTTACGAATGATTCTCAAACATTCCAATCAATATAATTTGTTATCAACAATAAAGAAAATTGAAACGATTACATCATTATTATATGAATCGGTGCAATGTTTTAATCGAATTTTCGGTTGGACACTTGCCTTCATTTTCTTGGAGATTATTATAACGATTTTAGTAAGATTAAAAACTATTATCTCTATTATAAGCGAAAACCATCAGACCTATAGCGTTTATACAAATGAACCGCAATTTGTAATTGCAAATTTGTTTGTATTTCTGATAATCAGATTGGTATGTTTTATGTTTAAACTAAATAATTTCAAATACAATTAGTCAATATTTATTATTTCAGATAATATTTCTTGTGGTTATATTTGAAACAGACGCATTAAACATTGAAGGTAGACAACTCGAATTACAATGTTATAAATTGCGTACAAATTATACTGATGAATTGTATCGAAATGAATTAATAATTCTGGCAAATGTTTGCCAAAAATATCATTGTAACATCAGTGCTGCGAATTTTTTCAGCATTGAAAAGAGTACACTTCTTAGGATTCTATCGACTGTGGCTACTTATTTGATTGTAATATTGCGATTGGATTATTACTAAAATGGTGGATGCGCCGGTATCTCATTTGTTGTCTATCAAAGTATTTGAACATTGCACACAATTTGCACGATTGCAGCACTAAACAGCGATAGTCTGTATTCCGTTTTGTTTATTAATTCATCGATTTTTCAGAATAATAATTTTATTGATATTTAGAATAGGTGTAGTTTATTGAATAGTTTAATAGAAATATTGTAATTGAAATATTTGTGACGCATTTATGTAATTGAAAATATTGTGTAAAAGTACAATAATTTGTCACATAATC